>CADEHL010001009.1:1222874-1354299 GCA_902827135.1 Harpagifer antarcticus
ACCCCCTTCCCCGTCAATGTATAGTGTTGGTCCACAGCGCAAACATATTAGTTTAACAAAATCCGCATCTAAAGATAGCCTACGTTATTTTCCCCTGTGCAATTTCAGTCTCACATCTCACAGCACATCGTCATTAACAAATACCGGAAACAGACCGAAAACATTTAAAAGAAATAAAATAATACTTTATTCCGAGTGTGCTTGCTTTTCTCTTTGGAGGTCATCACATAACGACATTGTAATACACGGTTCGGCTGCATTAAATATTACATATCTGCCGTAGTTCTGTATTTATAGAGCCCTGATGAGAAGACTTCTAGACAAACATGAGGAACTGAAAACGTGACGTGGATCATAAATATATCAGCCATTAAACAACATCTTACATTTCTTTTCACACAATACGTCTCCTTGCAGTATCAACACTAATTCGGCTGACTTTTATATTTGATCCAATTGGTAGATAGGCTGTATTTACACCATAAAGGTGCACAGCTGATATAAAGGGACACCTAGTGGTTAAAGCATGTTATTGAATTTCATTATTTTTATTATTAGATATTAATAGGATCCCTATAAAGTATGTTCATTACTCGTTATTCTCTACTAATAGTTAATTAAATACTGTATATAATGACTATTTTGCACATCACTTTCAAGATTTCAAGATTTTCTAAGGTTTATTGACATATCATATTCACAAACGGTGTAGCTATGCATTGATTGAAAAACTTGGGTCGCAGGTTCCTCAACGCGGTGGACCCGTTCAAATCCAGTTTTGGACAGTCTGCCGTGGTTCCATCCCATTTCAAGTGCTGTTCGAGGCTCGGTGTAACCCTCGGAGCACACTCTCCAATCACAGAGCTTGAGGACTATCACTGGGTTTGTCAAACAGAGCACATGGTGTAGTCCAAACGATAGCTGGGTGTTATGACCTGGCTCAAAAGGCCACAACAAAAAGGAGACACACCATGTCAACGGTTATCAAAATATGTTTATTTAAAGGAAACAATCCAAATTAGCCAAATTAGATGAAGTGCAACAATAAGTAAGGCATGAGGTGTGGACGTCAGTGGTATCAGTAGTGTAAATGTAGGGTGAGGGTTGCATGAATGTGTATGTGTGAGAGTGTTGAAGTGCACAAAGTAAAGCATCTAAAGTAACAACAACATATACTCAACAAAACCGGGCGCCTGTACGGGAAAGCAGAGAGGAGCAGAGAGGCGTTAAATAGCTGCAGGGCACCAGACCCAGGTGCCCTGAGTTACTGCAATCACCAATCACCACAGCACAGACAGGACAGCCACCTCCTCTCTGCTGATGCACCCACAGGGGCATCACACTGGGGATTCTGGGTAGTGTAGTGTCTTCTGCTATCCGTTACTCCGAAAAAATATTTGTTTCTCCGAATCGAAGGGGAAAAATACAAAAGCATTGCACACAATTTAAACCAATCAATGTTGTGTAATTAACAAGGATAATCTGGTGTTTTTTAGTCGATGAGTAGTGCAGATATCACTGTAAAATCAATCCACAGTAAGGGGAATACTTACTTCCGGGTGTACAATTCTCCATTATCCAATGAGAATGGATGCTCACATTGCCTTTAAGGGCAGCCGACACAAACGAATGCCGTGCTTCCATGAGCGTCATTACCAGTAGAAATACATTGCTTTTAAAATCGTGCTGTGCAACACGAAAAAAAGGGGAAAATGGTGTTGGTGAACACGAATCAATAGATTAAAGATTGTGTTGGTGAACACGAAATGCCATGAGACTGGGTTGAATAATATCACCATGACTGAAATACACCTCGCATCAAAAGAAACACAGGAGGACCTTTTTCTTTGAAGTACTTTTTGAAATGAGCTATCACAGCTTCCAAAAACCCACACGACTGAACACATTGGATACCGGCTGTTGAAGTTGCAAACAAACAGATATTTCAAATTGAATTTCGAAGAATCTTGGCCATATACAGAATAGTTTGTTATTCCTTCTATCAGTCTTTATGCTAAGCTAGGCTAACTACCTCTTGCCTGCAGCTCCTTAACGTTCAGACATGAGAGTTTCTTATCTCACTTTGGGAACATAAGCAAACAGTGTATTTCCTAATGAGTAGCACTGAATCAACAGTTCTTCTATATCTCATTGCTCCTATGTTTGACACTTTTCTGTGGGTCCTCCCTTTCGGACAGCATCTGCAGCTCTCTGTCGGCTCCCCGGAGACACTGACATCCGGCGGAGCTGAGGCCACTGTCTCGAGTGATTGATGACCCCAGAATGGAGAGCAGAGAGATGGACGGATTCCTTTTATCAGGATTGAGGTCTGACTAGATTAAAATGCAGTTGTACAACGCCTCCTCCCCCCTTTTTTGCGTCCCTGTTGGCCTCCTCAGCAACCCCTCTCTATGCGAGTGAGTCACCTCACCTGACGGCTGCCACTTTTTCCCTCATCTTCTCTGCTGACCCCTCATCCCACCTCCCCACTCGAGGGGACATGGTGCGGACGTGTCCCACAGTGCGAGACTTTAACCAGTCACTTCAAAATTGACATGAGGTGTTTTGTTATTTGCTTCTGGAGGAACGTGTGCGAGACAATTCTCAGTGGAGCGGTCCTAACACCATTTGCACAAAGCTTGTTGGTTAAAGAAATGTATGAAATGTGTTGGAACATAAATCACAAGTCACTCTCCGCAGCTAACCACAATCAACTCTTAAAAAAACACGCCGACTGAAGAGGGGAAATTCTGCTTTCTCTTTCTGAGAGCTGATTAAAAGAAAAGAGACAATCACTCTCATTCACTGGCGTGCAGCTGCCTCATTGTTGATGGTGGAGTGGGAGATTTCTGTGGAGGTGCTAAAAAGATGCCTCAGTGAAAAGGGCCTGCGTTTGTTTTTCAGATGGCTCTCTAATGACTGGATGTGATTAACACAAATTATCTCACTTATCACAGCTCAACAGGCTCACACACAGTCTCTGGGTGCTTTCTCTGCTACACTACTTAACATGCATTTAATCAGACTCAGCAGTCACTTCTCCAGACAGCAGCGGGCACATTTCTCTGCATTTCTGGATATGTAATTCCTCTAATACAAATGGAATAAAGCTATAGAATCAGTTTAACGTCAACGTGTTAGGCTGAGCTTTGTTTGATGATATTATTTGATCAATGAATGCACCTTTGTACTGTATACACATGATTAAAACACACTTGCACAAAGGTAGACCCCTAACATATGTTTTGGATTTGTTTTCTGAATACAATTGCAATACATAATATTACATTGTGATTATTACAGTTATACACTTTATTGAGCACAAAGCCTTAATATATTTAGGTTTATAAAACTCATATATTCTGCCTTTAGAGAGCAAATAATGATTTGTTTTACTCATGCAGAATAAGAAAAAAAGTGACGAAGTCTAAAACCATAATGACTCCAAGCTATAACAATGAAAATATGAATGCCGAACAATATTTAATGTTTAAATTAAAAGTATCTTTAAATGTATTTTTTATATTTCTTCCAAATGTCAAAAAAACACCAAACCCAGAATGTGTTGATTCATCTCTTATACTGTACTGACTTCCCTTCCCTGTCTGTCAAAGTCGTTTAGATGAGAGGTGATACAAAATAATATGACATCACAAGTCCCGCCCTCTTCTTCTCAGCGAACAAATGAATGTCACTTTATTTTTGCGAGATCTCAGCAATACACTTAGTATGATGTTACCATAACTGATAGAACTGCTGATCAGGGACTATAATCAGCAGCAGGTTAGTGTGGTGCTATAGTGAGTATTTGGTGTGTGTGTGTGTTCAAGAGTTCAACAGTGGATACAAGATACAGAGGCATTGAAAAACACACAATGTTTTTAAGATACACTATCCTTGACTCTTCTTTCTGTAAACATGTCCCTGTGTGTGACGCTGAATGACCTCCCTCCCGTCTGTGTGTGAGATTATATTACATGTTTTATGATGCAGTCATACTGAACTGTACCGTGCAGAGCCATCTGTGTGTGACGCTGCGTTTAAGCTGCTGCCGGCTCTCTGGCCAACCACACTTTGACCTCGTGACCCCGCAGGCACCGGGGGTCAGTCTGTCACAGCCCCCGGACCGGAAGTCACCGCTGGGACCCAGATGAGGGTTCTATGGAGGGCCGAGGGTCTTTAGAGAAACATAAAACTGCCAGGGACTTGCAAGGGGGGACATGTTAAACGTGCAGGCTGATGACACACATGCAGGGGGAAGTATGTACACAAATAAGTTTCATTTGAATGACCCCCCCTTCCCATGTATGTTATTTTGGATGTTTTCCTGACCCCTCTCCGTGTCACATAGAGTATCAATTCACACACCTTTTTCTTATTGCAGCAAAGATCAAACTCAGCGAATGAGACGATGGTTTGTGAAAAAAATGTGTCGTTACAATCGAACAAAATAGATACAAAATGAAGAATGGAAAGCTGAGAGAAAAAGCTCCTTACCTCTACTCAAATGATTTGGAAACAATATCCATAAATAGGCTATTTTAATAAAACATTCAAATATAAATGTTGTTTTTTAAGCAGCCCTGTTCAATTTAACCAAGCAGTAAAAAGACATGAATCTATGTGGCAGATTTCCCTCTCTGAATTGTTTTGCATATATAAAATGTATTGATTAATACATAAAAACGAATATGAGACGTTCACAGGACTAAGGAATAATCTCATCAACAACAAACTCATCCGTTCTTATTGTTAATACAGACACGAAGGATCTGAATGCAGATACATCAATGTATGTTAACATTGACTCTGACCTAAATTTGCTGAAATCTGATTTAATCTGATTGAACACCAAGACAACGTTCCTGCACGTCAACATTTCCTCAAAGCGCTGGATGTGTGTGTGATGATGAAATATCAGAGGTGCTGCTGCTGTAAGGAGTAAGGGGTGTGTGTTTGGGCCAGCATAAATTGTGTTAGCTACTTCATTGAAAGACAATGGAGGACAAGATGTTGTGTGTAGTGTCACCCACGTGCTTCTGCACCACTATTGTCTGCTCTCCATCCCTGGGAGAGAGGAGACGGAGGGGTGAAAGGAGGAGGCGGAGGATGTGGGAGGAGGTGGGTTAGTTGACTGCTCTATATGTGTGTGTGTGTGTGTGTGTGTGTGTGCGTGTGTGAACGTGTGCGTGCGTGCAGGGAGAAGCACAGACGGCTCGTGGTAATTTGATGTGTGTCCCCGGGGATGTTTGATGGATTAATGCTAAGCAGCTCCCTCTTCCAAAGCACCACCTGATCTTTGGGCTGCTGCCCCACATATAAAAGGCTGCAGAGTGCTGAGCTCAGCTAGTCCTATCTCGCTCTCTCTCTCTCTTTCTCGCTGCCTCTTTCTCCTTTGCCACTTTCTGTCTTCCTCTCCATCCTCCCTGTCCTCTGCTTCCTCTCTCTCTGTCTGCTGCTTTCTCTACATTTCCTCTTTCTCTTTCAATCCTGTACGGGACAGATTTCTTTGTGAAGCTTTTTTCAACCCTCCGCTGTTTGGCCCGCTGAAGAAGGCCGCCTGGAAGCTCTCTACATTTCTGCTCTTCTCTTTTTTCTATCAACATTTTTCTATGTGGCTCTAGCATCAGTTTTGTTTACCAGGGAAAGAAAATGCCACGTTCCTTTTTGGTGAAGCAGCCGAAGGTTCATGATTTCTCGTCTTCCAACTACTACCACCACCAGCAGCAGTGGGACGACTCTTACACTGTGACACATGCCATCGCAGAGTCGGCCACTAACTTGGCAGTGCGTTTGAGTGAAAATGGTGAGTCCCTCTCTGAGTTTTCAACTTTTTGTGTATTTCTGCCGCAGCAGCTACTGATTTCTTCATTTGGAGATGATCCATGTAGTCCTCCACATAAACCTGGACCAAGATAACCCATAATAACAGACAGAGAATCCTGCAGCCATGTTCATGTTGTTTGCTTTGTTACCTAATCTTTTGGAAATCCCCCAAAAAACCCACATGCATGGCTCGCCCCCCCCCCCTTCCATATGCCACAGGACTTTTGTTTTCTAACTCTACGGATGCTAAATAGTATTCAGGTCACGCTGGCTCAATCTGCTTAATACTCAAACCAGATCACACAGCAGCCTTTAATACTATTGTGTACATGAATGATGCGATATCTGAGTGTACACACGCATTCAATCTGATGCAAGCCTTTGTCAGGTCCAACTAGGAAGGAGGAGAAAAAGACTCTGGAGAAAGCAGATAGCCACATGGGACTGTGTTGTCCTTAGATGGTGCAGTTGCCCTTGAGTCTCTCCTATCATCATGCAGCCCCCCCCCCCCCCCCCGTTCATCGCTCCATCTCTCTCCATCTGATCCTGCAGGATGTTAGATAGCCACAGGGAGTAGGATTGCAGCAACACAATCCATATGTGGAGCAGTGAGAGGTGATGGAACAGGGTTTTTAGAAGATGGGTATTGACTGGAAAATAGAGAGTGCTGCAGGTAATTCAATAAAGTGCAACATGAGCAGTGCCCTGGCAGACAGGAGATTCTCATCCATGGGATTTCTGGATGTGAGAACGACCCTGTAATACAAGCAATGTTGTGTGTGTGTGTGTGTGTGTGTGTGTGTGTGTGTGTGTTTGGCTCTGAGAAACATCCAAAGAAATGTGTGCCTTGAGCGGATTCAACACCCAAAGCCCCCCAAGTACCCCCGCCACGTACCCCCCCTACCCCCCACCCCCATCACCAACATCACAGATCTTGTGTTCGAGTTGAATCATTTGTCCCCCAGATTTAGGATGCCAGCTGTCTGCTTCCCTTTGTGTTCCAGTGTGTGTGTGTGTGTGTGTGTGTGTGTGTGTGTGTGTGTGTGGGTTGGGGGGAGTGGTCTCAATATACCATTGACTGCTGTCAAGATCAGAGCACCCCCCCACCAAAGACACACACCCTGCCCAGCCCTCCCTTCTCTTTTCGCCAAATCGCAGTCCCCCACCTGTCACTCAATCTCCCCCTTTCCATACTCATGAACACTCTCAAAAACGCCACAGATGGGGAATGATCTGATTAAAATGATTTAGTGATTGAGGGGATTTCACTGCTGAGTCGCTCTGTTTGGATCACAGCCCCGCCCCCACCCTGACCCCCCCCCCCCCCACAGACGGGCTGCTGGTGCTGCAAAGCGGCGACAGGTGGATCGATCTGGAGCCAAACTATTGCTCTGCTGACTGTTTTGTCAGTGTCAGCACATTGTGTTTGACTCATATTCAGCATCAATGTGCCTTGCACATTTTTCCCTGTGATAGCACTTGTTGGAGCCAGTGGAGGTATTGATTGGGAAGATGTGTGCACCAAACACTCATTAATATTTAAGTTCCAAAGCTTGCTGAACCTGGCACTTACACATAGCTTCCTGTGTGGGTTTAAAAGTGATGAGAGGTTAGGGTAAAAGGGGTAACCTTTTCTCAGAGGTTACTGGTGGTGCGTTCCAGTTGTACTGGGAAGTGGGACATTTAAACTGGAACGCCCGGAGGCCGGACTTCCTACTTGGAGACTCGAAGACACCGAGCCGTACATAAGATCATCATCCAAATGGAGTCTCTGCATGAACATTAAGAGAACACGTATTCACACAAATAATATTGTTCTGTGTGATTAGTGTCACATTAAATCAGCTGTGCATATGGTACTGCTCATGTTCTATCTGTGGATATGTTGCTACGATTTACAAAACAAAGCTTATCCACCGGTATGGCTAACCATGGCTCACCTGGTACTGCTAAAGCTGTAAACACGGCTAACTACTTTCCAGCGGGCGTCCATCTTTCTCCTACTGTAACACAGTCAACTAGGATG
This sequence comes from Harpagifer antarcticus, assembly GCA_902827135.1. Lineage (NCBI taxonomy): Eukaryota > Metazoa > Chordata > Actinopteri > Perciformes > Harpagiferidae > Harpagifer > Harpagifer antarcticus. The sequence continues at coordinate 1,230,727 of CADEHL010001009.1, forward strand.
TGACTCCCAGTTTCCACCTCCAACTTCCAATGTAAATTGAACGCAGCATATGATCATGAAGATGCTCCCAAAGAAAATGTAAGTCTTTAATTGTATTTTGTTTACCTTTCCCAGGGTACATCCAGGATTACATCATCCCCTCAGTGTTGCAGAGCACAAAGGAGCCGGGTCATGAGCAGCCCTCCCTGCCCCTGTACTCCCCGGGGGGCAGCGCCGGGGAAGAGTTCTCCGACCACGACATGGAGCACCCGGACAGTCCGGTCTCCAGCAGCACCGTGGAGTCAGACAGCAGCAGCGCTGATTTAGAGGCGTGCAGCATCAACGCCTACCTGGTCTCTGACGGCCGCTCCCGCAGGAGGCCCAAGCAGAGGTGTCCCCGCAAGGGAGGCAGCCAATCAGACAGTGGGGATGATGTCAGCTCTGCAGACAGCAGCCCCACCAAAGGGACCTCCATGGGGCGCCACATGTGTGGGGAGTGCGGCAAGTCTTACGCCACGTCTTCCAACCTGAGCAGACACAAGCAGACTCACCGCAGCCTGGACAGCCAGCAGGCCAGGAAGTGCTCCAGCTGCCACAAGGTGTACGTGTCCATGCCTGCGCTGGCCATGCACATGCTAACACACGACCTGAAGCACGAGTGCACGGTGTGTGGCAAAGCCTTCAGTCGGCCCTGGCTCCTGCAGGGCCACATGAGGTCCCACACCGGGGAGAAACCGTTCGCCTGCGCCCACTGCGGCAAAGCCTTCGCCGACCGCTCCAACCTGCGCGCCCACATGCAGACGCACTCGGCCTTCAAACACTACTCCTGCAAACGCTGCCACAAAACCTTCGCACTCAAGTCCTACCTGAACAAGCACTACGAGTCCGCCTGCTTCAAAGGGCTCCAACCAGAGGACGACTGCAGCTCTGAGGACTGATGGGAAAATATTATTTTTCTCTTCTATTTATACACTTTTTAATAGTCATACAACAAGGTCAGAGAAAAGCTTGCCACTTCTTAGGCTTGTCACATGCATGTATCATAATCCTGCCTTTTGATATAAGCAATAACCTCACTAAATAAATTATTCAGGAATTATGTATGAAATTCATAAGAATCTGAGTGTTGATCACAAATATAAAATATTTTATATTGTTTTTTATAAATTGAATTGCAATAATTTACATGCCAGTATTATTTGATATGCCAAGTAGCTCTTAATTTACCTCAAACGTATCTTATACATGTAAAAATGTATTTGTATTTATTTATTTACTTATTAATTTATTTGCTTATTTTTAAGATTATTTATTTATTATTGGTTGATGTATTTATGAATTTAACATGGACTTATTATAAGCCATGTATTGGATTTGTTAAAAACAAAGCCGTAATATATTCTGACACTATATTTCTCTGTCTGATCAATTCGGTGATGACAATAAAACTGATGAAAATAAATGATTACTAAAACTCCCTCTCTCATGCCTGAATACATGTGAAGATGAAACACATTTATATTTGTATATATTTGAATTATTCGACCTGAAGACAGCCTTACATTTAGCAGGTTTTTTCTGTCCACAGCATCAAGTCTAAAATGTCTTGTTTGTTTGTAACCTTTATTTAACCAGGTGAAAATCCCATTGAGATCAACGATCTCTTTTTCAAGGGAGACCTGCCACACGTTGGCTACACATAGAAACAACAGAAAACAAAAAGGACATCATACAACATAATTACAGGGGTACAAGTTACAACCTATTCACAATGACAGGTATCAAATAACATTTCATCTATCCGAGCTTTAAAATGAGCAAGAGAAAATATTCAGTAATAATGTTTGATAAAAATATGTAGGCTACAGTCTGCAAGCACAAGAGCGCCCTCCTCTTACATTTTAAGAGGAGGCGTTCTTAAAATGTACTATTGAAGTGCAGACCTTTTAAAAAGTTAAGCTAAAAAATCAAATGCAGTACACTGGATAGCAAAGGATAAATGGACTCCACTTAATATTGCTTTTCTATCTTTATATTCATTTGCTACTCATTCGCTTGTTCACAATTGAAAGGCAATGGAGCCGTCATTGAACCCAGAATGTGTCGGGACATGCCCAAGCAACACACTCTCACTCCATAATCGTCCAGGAGCGACGTTTGTTCAAGGTCCCGTGGCGTGCAGTTGTGACGCTCCTAGGCTCCTTCAGCTTCATAAAGGGACGCAAATAGCTTTCAACTGATTGCAATGTATTCCCATCTGCGGCGGGATTTGACGCTCATGGAAGCACGGCATTCGTTTGTGTCGGCTGCCCTTAAAGGCAATGTGAGCGTCCATTCTCATTGGATAACGGAGAATTGTACACCCGGAAGTAAGTATTCCCCTTACTGTGGATTGATTTTACAGTGATATCTGCACTACTCATCGACTAAAAAACACCAGATTATCCTTGTTAATTACACAACATTGATTGGTTTAAATTGTGTACAATGCTTTTGTATTTTTCCCCTTCGATTCGGAGAAACAAATATTTTTTCGGAGTAAAGGATGGCAGAAGACACTACACTACCCAGAATCCCCAGCTATCATTTAGGACTACACCATGTGCTCTGTTTGACAAACCCCGTGATTAGTTCTCAAGCTCTGTGATTGGTTGACCTCCAACTGCATTCCATATGACATTTTGTAAAAGATAAAATCATACTTTATTCAGCAGTGCTTGCTTTACTCTTTGAAAGTCATCACATGAATGCATTGTAATAAATGGTTCAGCTGCATTAAATATATTACACATTTGTCGTAGTTCTTTATTTTCATTTATCTACAGAGATCGGGCTCAGAATAGACCGGAAACTATTCTTTTACCGTTCAGTTTGAATTTCACAATATAGTTAGTAGTAATATTTTGTTTTGATATTATTGTTTTTTATTAACTACTAGACTGCTGGGTCATGTTAAGACCATCTTTTCTGTATTGCTGTGGGGTTTTTCCATCGCTTTTGTGTTACAAATATCAAAACAATAACTAAATATATCCGTCGTAAACTAAACCAGAAACAGCAGTATATTTTATTTTGTTAACACTGTAAATTTGACAGCTTTTTAACCCAAACCACCTACTGGTTAAAGCACGTTATTGCACGTTTAGAGTAATGCAATGCAGGTAGATTGTGTTGCTTTTTAATGACTGTTTAAAATGCCTTTTTCTTAATGTCTTTTATTATTATTAACTACTTGTTGCTAGGGACGCTGCTATCGATATTATTTCTGTTATGTTGTGTAACTGTTTAATGGTGTTATCTTTATTGCTACCCCCTTCCCCGTCAAAAGGCGCATTCACACCGCAGTACTTTTCCCACAAAGGTTCATGCGAACTTAGTTCATGCAAACTCTTTAGTTCTCATGAACTAAGTACAGATCGCGTTCACACCGGAAAAAGTCCCTGGGGGTGGATTAGGCAAATGAAGCCGCTGACTTCACTTCTTCTTCTTCTGCTTTGGGTTTACTGGCAGGCTACAAACAACTTCACGGCGGATACTGCCGCCCAAAGTCCCCGGCCGGAAGTCCCCGGAGTTGTAAGAGGACTTCAGTAGAAGTTGCTGGGACTCCCAGCAGCTTCTACTGAAGCCTTCCGAGTAAATCGCCAGAACGCCGACACCTCCTCATCTCCACCGCTCCCATGTTTTATTTTGTGTTGCCATAAGTTAGTCTCTCTGCGTTTCTGCGCTGGGCTAATGCTAATGCTAATAATGCTAATGCGAGGATAATAAAATGGCGGCTTCACAAAACTTTTTGGAAGTTTTACGGGGCGTGGTTTGCAATCCGCACAGCCAATCAGAAATATAGCTCTTTTCTCACAAAAGAGCCGCTCGAAAGTCCCTGCTCTCTAGCAGGGACTTACGAGCGGCTGAGAAAAGAGCTATATTTAGTACCGGCTCTTTTTGGTGTGAACGCGATAAAAGAGTTCACTGAACTAAGTTCGCATGAACCTTTGTGGGAAAAGTACCGCAGTGTGAATGCGCCTAAAGTATAGTGTTGGTCCACAGCGCAAACATATTAGTTTAGCAAAATCCGCATCTAAAATTGTGGCATAGAAACGTTATGTTCCCCTGTGCAATTCTCCATTTACTCAACAATAACACAAAATTATCCTTGTGTTTATTTATTTGTTTGATTAATAAACACAAGTTGGAATCCGTCAGGACCGAGGGTCGGAGCAGCTCATTTGCTTTAGAGAATATTACACCGGGAAGTAAGTATTCTCTCCGCTTCGCTTGACAAACCCCGTGATAGTCCTCAAGCTCTGTGATTGGAGAGTGTGCTCCGAGGGTTACACCGAGCCTCGAACAGCACTTGAAATGGGATGGAACCACGGCAGACTGTCCAAAACTGGATTTGAACGGGTCCACCGCGTCCCCCCCTCCCCCACCCCGTCCCCAGAACTACACATGCTGGCTATTCTGTTTCGCAACATGTTCTCTATCTATGGCACGTCTCTACTGGGAGTTGTAGTTTTAAAAGACGTTTTCGTATTTCCCATAATAAGACGTTGCCAGTATTAAACTGTGTACATCCCTGGAGGTTTAGGGGATAGGAAACACTCACATTTAAAACATATAATTAATAAATGGGTGAAAATTGCTTGTGCCCATAATGGGCAGCATTAATATATATACCACATACCAGCTAAGGTCACAAGAGCTTTATTTAACAGCTGGTCTCATGTTTGTGACCCCTCCTGTTGTTAATTGATAACATTACATTACATTTATTGATAATCCTGAAACATGCACTTGTCAAGGTTCAGAGGCACATTTTGCAAATATGGCAGTAGCCATCGATCAGCTTAAGATAAGATATACTTTATTGATCCCAAATTGGAAACATTTGCGTTACATCAGCATGTGTAACAGTTGTAAATATGCAGTGGTGTTTATTTGTAAATAATTTAGTATAATCACACAAATTCTTTGTTTTATATTTAACAATTCTGTGTTCTTTATTTAATGATTGTTCAATACCTGACAAGGCCGGAGATGAAATATCTACATACATTACATTATCTTATGTAATACATCTTATAAGAGTATAATACATATGTATAATATCAGTTAAAATAAGTGCTTCAACATAGTTAACATTGCTGGAGGTATACACACATATTGATAGATGTCTTGTAATGCACTGTTGAGGAACCTGCGACCCAAGTTTTTCATTCATTGCATAACTACACCGTTTGTGTATATGATATGTCAATAAACCTTAGAAAATCTTGAAATCTTGAAAGGGATGTGCAAAATAGTCATTATATACAGTCTTTAATTAACTATTAGTAGAGAATAACGAGTAATGAACATACTTTATAGGGATCCTATTAATATCTAATAATAAAAATAATGAAATTCAATAACATGCTTTAACCACTAGGTGTCCCTTTATATCAGCTGTGCACCTTTATGGTGTAAATACAGCCTATCTACCAATTGGATCAAATATAAAATTCAGCCGAATTAGTGTTGGTACTGCAAGGAGACGTATTGTGTGAAAAGAAATGTAAGATGTTGTTTAATGACTGATATATTTATGATCCACGTCACGTTTTCAGTTCCTCATGTTTGTCTAGAAGTCTTCTCATCAGGGCTCTATAAATACAGAACTACGGCAGATATGTAATATTTAATGCAGCCGAACCGTGTATTACAATGCCGTTATGTGATGAGTTTCAAAGAGCACACTCGGAATAAAGTATTATTTTTTTTTAAAAAATGTTTTCGGTCTGTTTCCGGTATTTGTTAATGACGATGTGCTGTGAGATGTGAGACTGGAATTGCACAGGGGAAAATAACGTATGCTCTCTTTAGATGCGGATTTTGTTAAACTAATATGTTTGCGCTGTGGACCAACACTATACATTGACGGGGAAGGGGGTAGCAATAAAGATAACACCATTAAACAGTTACACAACATAACATAAATAATATCGATAGCAGCGTCCCTAGCAACCACCTTGGTAACAATGAAAACGTTCTATGGACGCAATTTCCTGAAGTAATCTTCTTAATAACTAGCAAACTAAAGATCATGTACATCCACTGCACACATAATCTGAAATAACAACTCATATTTCTCGCATCAAATGACATCAAAACGCATTTTAATGGCCAAACTAACTTTAAAATAGGCATTTTACACCGAGAACAAAACGAAGTTCGGCCATGTTTTTTTTTTCTGCAGGGAGAAATTTGAAGATCAAGTGACATAGACGCCAGCCATTGGAATGAATGGTGAAAAAAACGGGGTTTGTCAAACAGAGCACATGGTGTAGTCCTAAACGATAGCTGGGGATTCTGGGTAGTGTAGTGTCTTCTGCCATCCTTTACTCCGAAAAAATATTTGTTTCTCCGAATCGAAGGGGAAAAATACAAAAGCATTGCACACAATTTAAACCAATCAATGTTGTGTAATTAACAAGGATAATCTGGTGTTTTTTAGTCGATGAGTAGTGCAGATATCACTGTAAAATCAATCCACAGTAAGGGGAATACTTACTTCCGGGTGTACAATTCTCCGTTATCCAATGGGAATGGACGCTCACATTGCCTTTAAGGGCAGCCGACACAAACGAATGCCGTGCTTCCATGAGCGTCAAATCCCGCCGCAGATGGGAATACATTGCAATCAGTTGAAAGCTATTTGCGTCCCTTTATGAAGCTGAAGGAGCCTAGGAGCGTCACAACTGCACGCCACGGGACCTTGAACAAACGTCGCTCCTGGACGATTATGGAGTTAATATAATCATGAATAAATTACATCAGCCATATACACACCATTTTACATTACATTACATTGCATTTGGCTGACGCTTTTATCCAAAGCGACTTACAATAAGTACAATCGACCAGGAAGACACAACCTTGAAGAAAACAGAATCATATAAGTACATCAGGTTTCATAGAGCCAAACATTTCAAGTGCTACTCAACTGGCTATAGATAAGCCAGTCCTTTTAGTATATAAGTGCTCTGTTAGCAGTTCATTGTTAGTAATTCTATCGCTCGAAGTGGAGTCGAAAGAGATGAGTTTTCAGTCTGCGCCGGAGGGTGTGTAAGCTATCTGCTGTCCTGATGTCAATGGGGAGCTCATTCCACCATTTTGGAGCCAGGATAGCAAACCCACGTGTTTTTGCTGATGGGAACTTGGGTCCCCCTCGCAGCGAGGGTGCAGCGAGTCGTTTGGCTGATGCAGAGCGTAGTGCACGCGCTGGGGTGTACAGTTTAACCATGTCCTGGATGTAGGAAGCCAGTGAAGGGAGCGGAGGAGCGGAGTGGTGTGGGAAAATGTAGGAAGGTTGAAGACCAGACGAGCCGCTGCATTCTGGATGAGCTGCAGAGGTCGGATGGCACATGCGGGTAGACCAGCTAGGAGGGAGTTGCAGTAGTCGAGGCGTGAGGTGACGAGAGCCTGGACCAGAACCTGCGTGGCTTTCTGGGTCAGCTGGGGACGTATCTTCCTGATGTTGTAAAGCGTGTATCTGCAGCAACGGGTTGTAACAGCGATGTTTGCAGTGAAGGACAGGTTGTTATCTAGGGTCACACTCAGATTCCTTGCAGTCTGAGTCGGGGAAACAACAGAGGTGCTGATGTTGATCGTCAGGTCAAGAGTGGGACAATCTTTTCCCGGAAGGAAAAGCAGTTCAGTCTTGTCAAGGTTGAGCTTGAGGTGATGAGCAGACATCCACTGAGAGATGTCAGCTAGACATGCAGAGATGCGTGCGACGACCTGGGTCTCTGAGCGGGGAAAGGACAGAATTGATTGGGTGTCGTCAGCGTAGCAGTGGTATGAAAAACCATGCAGGCTAATGACTGATCCGAGCGAGTTTGTGTACAGGGAGAAGAGGAGGGGACCAAGAACAGAGCCCTGAGGGACCCCTGTATTTAATTGACAAGGGTCGGACTCGGACCCTCTCCAAGTTACCCTGTAGGTACGGTCTTTGAGGTATGAGGTGAGGAGGGAAAGTGCAGAGCCTGAAACTCCAAGTTCTTGGAGAGTGCGAAGGAGGATCTGATGGTTCACCGTGTCGAATGCAGCAGACAGGTCCAACAGGATGATGACAGTGGAGAGGGATGTTGCTTTGGCAGTGTGCAGTTCCTCAGTGACAGCAATGAGAGCAGTTTCTGTGGAGTGACCTGCCTTGAAACCAGACTGGTGTGGATCCAGAAGGTTGTTCTGATGGAGATAACAGGAGAGTTGTTTAAAGACAGCGCGTTCAAGTGTTTTAGACAGGAACGGGAGGAGAGAGACAGGCCTGTAGTTTATAACATCAGACGGGTTGAGAGTGGGTTTCTTTAGGAGAGGGTTTACTCTTGCCTGCTTAAGACTATTTGGAAAGTGACCAGAAGTTAGAGAAGTGTTGATGAAATGGGTGAGAAACGGTAGAATATCAGGAGCGATAGTCTGAAGGAGGTTTGAAGGGATAGGGTCCAGAGGACAGGTGGTAGGGCGGGCAGAGGTAATGAGGGTAAGAACCTCACTTGGAGAGAGAGGGGAAAAGGAGGTTAGTGTGTGGGTGGAAGGAGGGTCTGGTGACCCAGCGGTGAGTAAAGGTGAGTCAGAAAAAGAAGAACGAATATCATCAACCTTTTTTTCAAAGTGGTTAACAAAGTCGCTTGACAGAAGTGAGGAGGGGGGAGGGGCTTTGGGGGGGTCCAAGAGGGTGGAGAAGATGGAAAATAGTTTTTTGGGATTGGAATAGGAAGATTGGATCTTATCTTGAAAGAAAGTGCTTTTTGCCTGAGAGATCGAGGCAGAGAAAGAGGAGAGGAGAGACTGATAGGTTAGGAGGTCGTCACCGTGTTTGGATTTCCACCGATCCGCTCTGCTGCCCGAAGGACGGTTCTATTAGCACGCAGTGCGTCATTTAGCCAGGGAGCAGGAGGGGACTGACGAGCCTGCCGAGATGTGAGAGGACAGAGAGAGTCCAGAGAGGATGAGAGAGTAGAGAGGAGAGTTTCTGCAGCAGAGTTTGGAGGCAGGAGTTGGAACGAGTCAGAGGAAGGGAGGGCTGAGAGAACCGATAACGCAAAGGTAGAGGGGGAGAGGGAACGAAGGTTACGGCGGACAGGTGCAGGATGAGAAGCGATTAGTTTGTTATGTTTGGAAAGGGGTAGAGAGAATGAAATGAAGAAGTGATCGGATGTGTGGAGCGGGTTTACAGAGAGGTTAGAAGTAGTGCAGTTCCTTGAGAATATGAGGAACTGCACTACTTGCAGAATATGTATCTGGTGTGAGGGGTAGGGTTAGTGTTAGGGTAATGTTGTGAATCGAGTGGCCCATGGTGGTGGTGGGGTTATGGTATGGGCAGGCGTATGTTATGGACGACGAACACAGGCCATTCGATTCACAACATTACCCTAACACTTACCCTAACCCTAACCCTAATCCTACCCCTACCCCTCACACCAGATACTGACTGGTTTTCGGACCCCCCCAGACCCCCCCAATAAAGCAAAACTGCACGTTTCAGAGTGGCCTTTTATTGTGGCCAGCCTAAGGCACACCTGTGCAATAATCATGCTGTCTAATCAGCATCTTGATCTGCCACACCTGTGAGGTGGGATGGATTATCTCGTGCTCACTATCACAGATTTTTTCAGATTTGTGAACAATATTTGAGAGAAATGGTTATTTTGTGTTTATAGAAAATGTTTTAGATCTTTGAGTTCATCTCATGAAAAATGGGAGCAAAATCAAAAGTGTTGCGTTTATATTTTTGTTCAGTGTATATAAGATCCTAAAAGTTTCAAAATGGGCCTAAAGCTTAATCCAGAGTTATTTTCCCTCTCCATTCATTTGACTGAGCCGAGTCCGGACGTGACGGAGCAAATTGATGGCAGGGATTTAGGAAAATGAAAGGGTGCATGATCTATGAGCCCAATGGATGTGGAAGATTCCCTGAAGAACCCTGTAAGATCAGGGTACTTTTGTTCTCCAGATTCAGGCCATTTTGTCTTCATGCACAACTGAGCCCTGCCTCCAACGCTGTTCCCAGTTCTCTCTATACATCAACGATATACCCTCCAACCCTTCGCTCCACTCTGCCTGTGTCCGTCCCGGATATAGTGTTAGAGTATACATCGTGAAGACAGACACAGGCTTGTTTACTTAATCGATTAAATTAAAGGAACGATCCATGAGTCTAGGAGAACTAGTACACTTTAGGAACCGATAAAACAGAACCCAAATTATTAATTTTTTGTCCTTTTACCTGGTACTTGCCACAGGGGATTTGATACTGATTTGGACCATAGTTGTGGTTCCCAACCCTGGGAACAACCAATCTTACATCATTAATGTGCCAAAATACTATAAATGTATATACTTGTGTAAAGAAACACAGCTGCAGTGATAACATGACAAGGTGTCAGATCTAGAGAAGGTTAACTGCTTTTGGATGAGTGGCATGGCTGAGGAAGAAAAAAAGTCCACGAGCCGACAGCAGCTAGCTGTCATCCACGTCATTAATCAATGCTGTTAAAGTAAGATGAAGTTCATCTGTCTTCCTTGCTCTTTGAAAAAATTATTGAATTACCTTTTACTCTATATAATTTATGTAGTTGTTAACATTATGTTATTTAAAACATTTTCAAATTAAATGCCCTAACAAACCAGGCCAACAGTTGGCTGTTGGTAAAAGGATCTGTGATTGGCTGTGTGTCTGTCCATTTATTGACCATTGACGGGATGAGAGCGGACCTTCAGTTGGTGGCTTTAGCTTCTTGAATTAAGCTAGTGTAAACCAAGCTTCAATTTTCTAAAGTCACTTCTGATGGTCCGTGTCCAGAGCCACCCCTTCTCCTCTGGATAAAGTAGTTTTCAAGTGGCCCAGGAAAAACAACAGACGCAGGGGGCATTGGCTTTATGCAGATTTCTAAGCAGTTATAATTAAACATTTTCATTATAATATTAAGATTTCATTTTTTAGATCTAATATTTAGAATTAGATTTAACATTTAAAATATATGTGTCCCGTGAGAGAAAGCTAAGGTTTATCTTCCAGTCACTTGAAATCAACCGGAGAACTATGAATAACACAGCAGGATGTAAATAATGGATATTGTATATAATGCCATAATATTTAGTTAATCACAGAACATTATTCACTAGTACGCTGATCGTTGTGCGACACAATCATAGCTTAGCATGTTATGCTACTTTATCACCTGAAGTCATCTGCAGTTATTCTCCTGACCAGCAGAGGGAACCAAGCTCTGAACCCCTGTCAGGCTCAGTCAGGAGGACTACAGGATGAATGTGTTGGTCAGAACAGCCTGAAACATCTGAAACACCATGTCAGGGGGTGTTAGGGGGTGTCAGCTGAACCCAGCAGCACCCAGCACCCAGCCTCCAGCTGTCCTCCACCCAGCCTGCCATGTTAGGAGATTCCTCCACAGCACCGCGCTGCAGCCGGACCACAGGATGTGCTCCGGGTCAGGTGTCATGAGAACTGGGCTGCTAGTCCAGACCAGACAGGGCTGGAGACCGAGGCCACCAAGGACTCATGGGAAATGCAAGTATGTGTCTCAGTAGACCGCAGACTGGAGATGGCTATTTTCAGACACAATGGCCACCATTCAAAACACATATTCATGTCTGTACACATATGTATACGACTCCTGACTCACTGCACACTGAAGCGCACACTGATCAACTCTCCTCCATGTGTTTCAGATACAACTACAGTGTTGTTATACAATAACATCTAACTCCTGAATGCCGCACCTATCAATATTTCTATATTATATATAAAATAAATTATGAGAAAGGGATCACGAGTAACAAAGGGACACAGATGCCTGTTAGTGTCTTCATTTGAAAAAGGTCTCAAATACTAATGAGTTTTTACTCATTAATAAGTAATTACATGACCTTAATAAATACTGATCAGAAAAAAAGTAATTAGTTACATGTTTTATTTCTCTGCTTACCCACACCTTTGTATGTCCGACCTAAAGCCTACAGATTTGAGGTGCTTATTGTCCATCAACAAAGCCTCTCAAATCAGAGGAGTGTGGTTTTACACACCCCCACCGGTCAATCAAACCTGGGGATTCCTGTTAGTGGGCTTACCATCAAGCAAGACCCCAGATATAAAAAAAGATGTTTGGAGTTAAAGAGGTCTTTCTGCAGAGGCAAGCTATCTGTCCAATATGTCCATGTGTGAATTTGTCCATGTGTTCATGTGAACATGTGTGTATGTATTCATGCATTATCATAAGCTAATATTCACCCTCTCATCCAACGCACAGTAAGACAGTAAACAACTAGACCACAGAGCCTTACTGGGATTACGTTCAATAATGTATTTACTGAATCTCAATAAATAATTGTTAACTACTTTTTACTCGAAAAAATAGATGCAGATGCAAAACGAAATGTTGAGACTGAGAGCATCACCTTGTCAGGGGAAGTGGGCTTTTTTTCTACTATCTGACGTTGTAAAGACTGAGCAATTTAAAAGGAAAGGAAAGATGAACTGACAATAATAGTTTTTTACAGCCCTTAAATAGCGTCTTTTCACAGTAGGGCATTGTGAAAAACTGCGGCTCACTTGACCCCTTCGTGCCTTGTGGCCAGACTGAAGGATATAGCCATAAAAACAAGCAATCAAGCTCTACTGTACATGTCGGCCAACAATAAACCTCCACGCAGACAAAGGAGCAGAGCCACGCTGCGGGCCAATTATCCACGGAGGATATGACCGCCATCTCCAGAGCGGGAGAATGACCTCCAGGCCAAAACGGATGAGTCTTTTAATAGCCTGCTTTATCCGACCCCAGCCCTGTCTGTTACATCATGTCAGACGAGCTTTTACAGGCCACTTGTAGATCTCTCTGCTGCGATAAACTGTGTTGACCCGTGGAGGAAAGAATCCTTGCGTGTGAGTGGACGTCCTGTATCAGGGGGGCTGACTCGATGCTCTGCCTGTGGGGGGGCCCTCGGGAATCTCATGGGAGATGATGACACCGGTTCATCAACCCAAGGAGCAAGACACACCTGATCTTTTTAGATAAGTCTCATAAAGAAGTCTCCGGGTGTTTATTTTTGTGCCAATGATAACTCTAGCAGCTGAAAATGTAACACAAGAAACATTCCCTCATAAAACATTTTAAGTTTGGAACTCGGGACCAACTGTGCAGTTCCTTCCGTGACAGGCTTCTTCACCGCTGTGTCTCAGGGAGAGATACAGCAGGTCCTTTCTTCCTGCAGCCAGGGCCGTTTTTTGGCATAGGCGGTTCCCTAGGACGCCAGATCTTAGGGGACGCTGCGCTGGTAGCTCTGGGAGGGAAACACTTTTTTTTGACTGTTTGTGCTCATCCTAATTTTCGGCCTTGATGTAACAACATTCATAATTAAGTAAAGGTAACACCCTTTTCACCCCGGTTACACTTTTCATTTGCCCTGTGGGCGCTGTAAGTGATGAAATGTTGGTTTATCAGGCGCCCGCAGCTCACAGCCAAAGTGCGAGTGAGCACGAGAGCGATCGAGGGAGAGAGAGGGCGTGCACCGGTACCGGGAATTGTTGTTGTTAGCATCTGGTGCTAGCTGCGCTAATCGATATAAGAAGATATTTCTACAATAAGGTGTAGGGAGAGTCCTCTCCAGTCAGACTGAGAGGATCTGTGAGGTAAAGGACTCTGACGCAGCGTCCACACGGTGGCGTGCGTTGAAGCTTCCCGGTGGGCGTGTATGAAACTCGACCAACAACCAATCGAATTAATCTCCCGCCCCGGACACACAAGCACGCGGTTTGATTGGCTAGAGTTGTACTGGCATATGATTTGATTGGCTGACGCTTCCGTCGAAGCTTCAACAGTTGAACATTGCTCAACTTTCGAAGCGAGCAATGCGAGCAAAGCGAAGCGACGGAACCACAATGCAGTTCGGCAAAGCGTGACGTCACCCCATTCAAAGTGAATGGGCAGAAGCGTTGAAGCTTCAACGCACGGCGCCGTGTGGACGGGCCATGAGTGTTTGGATAGTTAACTTTAGTCTAAGTTATCTCAGTGGGTCTCAAACGTTTTGATCACAATTTATGTAAACAAATATTTATTTGTGATCAGCCTGAAATAAAATATGTATTATTTAGGATAAATAAAAACAGGTTTGAAATCATTCCAATGTATACTATAGGACAGTAAACCAAAAATATCGTTTAAAACTGGAGAAATTTGATTAATATAATGTAAACCGATCTTTTTCATATGGGTGTTTAAAGTTGTACCCCCTAGATCAGGTCTCTAGTAATTGTGTGCTCAAAGTGCACCAGATTGAAGCATTTTACTTTAAAATGTTAAAAAAAAAAAAAAAAATCTTCCAGGGGGGCATTCCCCCGGACCCGCCTTGAGGATGTGATGTCCACCCCTCAATTAAAATATGTTCATACAATACTCAATACATTTGAAGCCTTCTTTATGTATATAACCTATGTCAATACGTTTCTGTTTTTGTAGTGTATTGGTCTTTTGTAGAGATTTTTCATTTATTCTTTATCAATCAAACTTTATTACAGACTCAGGGTCCAGATAAGAGACAAGACATTACATATAATAAATTACATACACAGCATAAAAAAAAAATCATAGTTTAAGAATAATTTAAATCAGTGTCCTACAAAGAGACAACTATATCAATGTCTCCACAGCTGCGATTGGTAGCATGTAGTACTAAACCTTATGTTTGGTAAGGCCAAGAGGATTTCATTATCAGAGTCATTAAGCCGGCAAATACATTTATACATGAGATTTCTTAAAACAGCTTGACTCCTATTGACTCCTGCAGCCACACACATTTCACTTGCACTAGAGTAGACCATCGAGGTGTCTTCAGCAATATTCTCCTGGCATCATTATAAGCTACTTGAAGTTTCCGTAAACTTGCTTTTCTGTAGTTTGACCACAGATGTGCCGTATAGAGCGGAGTGCAATATGCTCTGAACAGAGACATCTTCACTCCATCTGTACACGCACCAAACTTACATAAGAGAATGTTTGCTTGTGCATACATCATGCGGCATTGCCTATAAATATCTTTTCATCATCTGTCATTTGTTCAGTAATAAAGTGTCCAAGATATTTTTAACTTATTACAGACACTAAGATTAATATCAGACAATTTAAAATCAGGACATTTTAGACATTTACCCTCTTTGGTTCTAAAGATCATGACAGCACTACTGGTGTTGTATTTGATGTCATGTTCCACACCATACACAGAACAGACAGCAAGAAGCTGCTGAAGACCAGCGCTAGATGGACTCAGCACAACAACATCATCTGCATACATAAATATGGTTCACTAGAGTACGACCAATCATGCATCCAGTAACGGCCCCTACACACGGCGGCGTGCGTTGTTGCTTTCCGGCGGGGTGGGCTGAAACTCGACCAACAACCAATCACATGAATCTCCCGCCCCAGACACACAAGCACGCGGTTTGATTGGCTAGAGCTTGTACTGGCATATGATTCGATTGGCTGACCCCTCCGTCGCAGCTTCAAAAGTAGAACATTGCTCTACTTTTGCAGCGAGCACCGCGAGAAAAGCTACGCTTTGCTCCCACAATGCAGTTCGGCGAAGTGTGACGTCACCCCATTCAAAATGTATGGGCAGAAGCGTTGAAGCTGCAACGCATGCCGCCGTGTGTAGGGGCCTTTACAGGCTCTCAGTCTCTTGGACAGATCATCAATATAAAGGTTAAAAAGAACTGGAGACATAATTCCACCTTGTCTGACACCATTGCTAACCCCAAATGGGGCTGAGACCCTATTGCCCCATTTGAATTGCATAGTCTGGTGGCCATACCAGTAGACCAGAATTCTCACAATGTATTTGGGCACCCCTCTTTGACTCAGTTTAACAAATAACTTCCTATGATTAACACGATCAAAGGCTTTAGAAGCATCAATGAAACACATAAGAACTGATGAGTTATTACCTCTATATGTGTTAACCATTTCCTTTAAGGCGTATATACACAAGTCAGTGCCATGTTTAGCCTTAAAGCCAAACTGGTTATCTGTTGAGTTAATAAAGTCATCTAATCTGACCAGCAGAATTCTTTCTAGGACTATTGACAGCTGGCTAACACTATGGGCCTATAGTTATCTAGGCTTCCCACTTTACCGGCTTTGTCCTTAATAACTGGCACCAACAGAACAGACAACATTGAGTCTGGTAACAAGCCATGACTCATAAAGGCAGTAAAGCAAATAGAAAGAAGAGGAGCTATCTTTACACTGGCATATTTAAGATGTTCAGCAGAAATACGATCTACACCACTGGCTTTGTTGTCCGACAGCTTGTTTATAGCTTGGCACACCTCATGTGGCATTATCACCATTGAATCATTGCTATCAATATCATCTACCCTATACAGTTCACTTTGGACACAGTTGAATAAGGTACTATAATGCTGTCGCCATAACTCCGCAATATTGTCTGTTCCGGATATTACGTCAACAGTGCATGGTAGAGATATTTTGCATTTATTAATAGCCCTCACTTCTTTCCAAAAATCAATAACATTGTTACTTAGCAGCTTCTTAGCCATGGAATCGGCCCGCATAGCTTGCTCATTTTTACAGATGAAGCAAATGGCATACTTGTATCTTGCATTAGTAAGCTTCTTGTACTCAAATACAGACCCTTGTCTGGGTCTGCCTGCCATAGCCCATGATTTAGTGGCTTCACAGGCTTCAGCATGATACTCAGCTACATACTTATTCCAGCCAGGCCTGATGTTATGAGTCTTATTGTTACTTTTGTAGTAAGGCTTACTGCCTTCATAAAGAGCACTTACTATATCACTGTACATGGAGCAGATATCACTCCTATGCTTTGCATCCTTACAATTAACATCACTACACATAATTGCATCTCTAGGTAGGCCTAGATGAATATTAGTTAAGGATGTATCCGTCTGAGCATAATAGGATCATGTAATGTCTTCCTTTGTGACGGTTGACCATGTCTAGTTTTTCTGTTTGAACACTATTTACTGTTTGAACACTATTTACATTTCTGGTTAGCCCAGGTAGATATTCAACATTTATTGACACAGCAACATGTATATCAGGCATGGGCGTAATTTTCACCGGGGACAGGGGGAGATGTTCCCCCCACTTTCAAATGTGTTTATTAGTATTATTTTTTTACGCAAGCGGTCATCATCACGGAGGAGCGTCTGTGTGTGTGTGGCAGGAGCGCATTTGTGTGTGAGAGAGAGAGAGAGAGAGAGAGAGAGAGAGAGAGAGAGAGAGAGAGAGAGAGAGAGAGAGAGATAGAGCTTCAGAGAGCTCTCGCTAGCTGGATATATTCTCGCGAGAACTCGCGAGAGAGATAGTCTTCTCCCGCCGCTGCTACTTCGCTCTATCTCTCTCTCTAGATGCTATCGAGTTGTACTGTTACGGGGGTTGTTGTTAGCATCTGGTGCTAGCTCGGAGCTAACGGAGATTAGAAGCTGTTTCAACAATAAGGAGAGGGAGAGCTCTCTCCTGTCGGACTGAGAGGCTGAGATAACGTCAGTTTAGGTGAGCTAAAGGACTCGCTGAGCGATTAGATTGTAAACTTTAGTCTAAGTTATCTCAGTGGCTCTCAAACGGTTTGGTCATCTATGTAAACAAATATTTCCATCTATTTAATATAGTTGTTCAAAATAAGTTAAAAAATAATTCCAATGTCAGTAAAAAATTAAAAACACAGTTTGAAAGGGGAGTGATTCGTAAAATATGCATAAATAAAAAGAAAGAATGCAGACTATGTAAAATAAAGATAGGAGGGAGGAGTATATCAATGATTTGTTATTTGTTATATTCTAATGGTTTTTGGAGTATTGAAATATATACAGTTCTGTTTCATATGAGTGTTGAGAGCTGTATCCATACATCTCTTAATGTTGCCCTCAAAGTGCACCAGATTGATGCCTTTAACTTCAATTTAAAGACAAATATCTTCCCGGGGGTGCATGCCCCCGGACCCCCCAAGAGGAGGTGAGGTCATCACAAATAAAACAGGCTCACATGGATAGGATACTCGATAAGTTTGCGCACTCATTATATACACTACACATTTGTCTTGGATTAGTTAACACCATAGTCCCTAATATATTTGTAGAAAGGCAGGAAATGGAATTAAATCGAGAACAATGTTTCATTGCGGAAGACTCCCTGTTTTGTGTCCCCCCCACTTCTCAAACCAAAGTTACACCCTTGATAATATGATCAGTCGTTGCTGTCCCATACAGAATGCTCTGTACTAATACAATGGTCAAGCCATGACGTAGTATGCCAGGCCTCACTAATGTAACTATAACTATCTGCAGGCAAAAGCACCTTACTTGACAATATAAAATTGTTATCGTGACAGAACTGCCTTCTCCGAGTCATGACGTCGGCCATTTTTCACAACATGACTCCACTTTGGAGAGCCTGGCAAAAACGCCAGCTAAAATGTTGTCAAGGGCAGCAAATTGGTCAGAACCGGCCCTGCCTGCAGCGGTCAGACTGTAAAACCACCGCGGCCCCTGTTAGACCCCCACACACACAGAGTGGAATACCCCTGATGTGCAATAACGCTGCTTGTAAATATATAACTTTGATCACTTTGTTAGAAAAGGTGGTGGGGACTCTTTTGTCAGTTTAAAAAAACCACTACTGCATTAAACCCCCTGCAGACAATACATACATATATACACCCTTATGATTACAATACTTTATTTTACAACTAGTGCAGTAACTAGGCTGCTGCAAAGCAGAGCAACGATTGCTTTACTATTCTCTATTCAATTATTACTGATATTAAACGTGTCGCAGGTCCAAACTGCACCAGTTGGGTTCCCAGGAACACACACCCAGAAAGTGAGAACAGTCCTCCAGATTGTACATGTTCTCTTGTGCAAATAAAATGAAAGTGAACAATTGTTTGTGCACGCTATTTTCAGAGTCTTATCTTGAGGTCACATTGAGGGGTAAAGGAAAGATAATAGTGCTGCTACTGTAATGGGTTACAGAAGCTCCTGCACTAATGGAGCAGTCTGACTGATGCATCTATCACTTCTCTAAAGAATACTACACAAAGGCTTCAAAATATTTCAACTATGACAGAGTCTGCAATAAAAGTCTTTAGGCATGTCCAGTATAACACCGGAGAAACCAGAACAATGATTAGTTCAAATGAACATTTGGATTTTCAGTGGGCTACTCCAAAATACTAAATTCAGGGCTTTAGTCGAGAATAACACAATAAAACTGATGTTTTTAATTTAAATATATAAGTTAAAAGACAGATGTAACTGTAACGAAATACATTTAATCAAGTACTTCACTTGTGTAAAAATTGTAGGAACTTTTCTTGAGTATTTTCTCATTATGCTTTTATTTCAGTAAATAATCCACCACCACTGTGGTTCCTCTTTGATGACACATGTGACTTTGGTAAGTATAAGTATTTTGTTTACAGACTATTAAGCCGCCACTGAGAATATTTTGATATAAATCATGTTTAGTATTGCAACTCTCGGGCAATATTGACTGAAATAAGAGCATTTCCACTTGCTGCCTGTGTAGAAACGGTAGAATCAGATATCTGAGACTTAAGCACACAATCTGGGTAGCTGTGATGAGCAAAGATATCCAACAAAGATTAGGAGATCACAGTCCTGTGCAACTTTACAACAATGAGGGACAACAAACTCTTCTTCTTGGATTTATTTTCAAATTGAAAGTAGTTATTGTTGGGGAAATATTTTCCAAGGCCCATAACTTTGACCCAGTGTGTCAGTTCATGCTGTCCTGACTGAGCACACGCACCTCGTAACCTTGGCTGCTGTGCTCTCAGTGCTCTGTCTCCCTGCTCCTGCCTGTTGGCGTCAGCTGATAGAGGTGTGATGCTTCTATCTTGTTATGCAGCATGTTGATGATTCTCTCTGAACTAGCTAAATACATGGGTCTGGGGTAGAGCTCTTCAGAATTGACGTGGCAACTCTACCGTGAAGTCAGAACCTCTGGCTCTTGGACTTGTTTTGTGAATTCTCCGGCCGAAGCTCCTAAATAAACCATCAGTGTTTGACATCAAAGCTCCAGCTCTCCCCGTGTCTCTCTGAGTCCTGACTCTCCATTGCTACAGAAGTTTCTCTTACAGTTATAAGTAAAGATACTCTGGAAGCTGTTTACAGTTACATGAAACTCTAGTCTAAACTATTCAAAGCCACTACTGTTTCTCTCCCACTTTCTCTCCCCACACACACACACACACACACACACACACACACACACACACACACACACACACACACACACACACACACACACACACACACACACACACACACACACACATGCACGCACACACACACACACACACACACTCTCACACACACACGCACACACACTCACATGCACGCACACACACACACACCCACACACACACACACCCACACACTCTCACACACACACACACACACACACACACACACACACACACACATGCACGCACACACACACACACACTCTCACACACACACGCACACACACTCACATGCACGCACACACACACACACCCACACACACACACACTCTCACACACACACACACACACACACACACACACACACATGCACACACACACACACACCCCCACACACTCTCACACACACACACACACACACACACACACACACACACACACACACACACACACACACACACACACACACACACACTCACACACACAGATAAATCAGGAGGCGCTGTGCAGCTGGCTGTGAGGAGGAGGCTGCAGCTGTTTCCGATGAGTCAGGTTATCTGACGCGGTGCTTCCCAGCAGAGAGCTGTCCGTCACTCCACACTGTGTGGAGGGGAGTGACTGCATGGTGCTGGAAGACATGCACTGTCTTTATTTTGTGTGTCATCATTAAGAGATGTAGTATAATACAAAAAAACATGTTGCTTTTAGTTTTCAATACTGCTAATGTGCAAGTCATAAAACCTGCAAATAAATACATTCAACAATGGCAACATATTATTAAATGATTCTCCTGTTTATACTAGGTGCACAAAAAAGTATGGTGGGTCATAAACACTGTCTGTACACTGCACTACACTACCAGTCCTCCTTTAGTCTCACCATTGATTGATCTGCATCAGACCAGACACATTTACAACACATGGAGACCTGAAAACATTGCTCGTCGTCATCAGTGCAAAATGTCCCACCTGTCCCATTAAGGAGACTTAACCCAATTTCAAAATGTACACACATTTTTACTGGACAGGATAATTACGGCAATATTTAGACATTTGCCAGAAATCAGAAGAAATAAACTTCACTGATATTTGCTGTCTGCCACTGAGATATAAAACTGCACTAAATGATCTTTTGCAAAGCAGACATTATAGTTTGTCCTAGCATAAAGGCGCAGTTGTAACGTAGATCATAAATGTCTCATGTCCATTTACAGTAAGCCATGGGGGGGGGGGCTCAATGCTCAATATCCACCTTTGCTTTGCCTGCTGGGAAATATCTGATGAGGAAAAACTCTACTCGTCACTGCGAAGCATCTCGTCTAGAGTAGAGTGACTGTTTTTAGTGTCTTGGTTGAAAGACACTGAAATACTATTGTGTTTTAAAGTGTTAGCAAACAAATAGCTACTTTGAATTGACTTTGTTATTATAGAGCTTGGTCACCTTTCACGTTATACATTATAATGTATATCAACGTTGTGGAGGCTAAGCTTTAAGCCACTGAGGATGTCTGTGTCGATGTAATTGACACATTTGTCAGGTTAGGGTTAGTTAAAGTCGATACAAGTTGTTTCCAACTGAACACTTAGTCGGTTTTTTTCATTGCTGTTCTCCATTCAGCTTGAATCAGATTCCATCACTGCACAATATGACACTTCAACAGTGGCGGTTCTAGAACATTTGACATGGGGTGGCAAAGGGGGGGCAAGAGGTCATGCCAGGGTGGCATAGGAGGGCGGGCAGTACGTGGTATTTTACACTGTATATAACCTATTTATTGTTAATTCATGCCCTAACACAAGTGTTCTTAATGCACAAGAGAAACAAGGTGTTCAGACAAACAATCGGGTGCCTTTGAGTCCCCCAAGCGTACTTCAATCATTTTAAATGAAAGGAAACTACAAAATGTATTTTAAAGCTATTAATTAATGGAACAGGTTGTTTTGCATTACAATGTAAAATTAAATATATATTTTGTTTTTTAAAAAATTGGTTGTCTTAGACAGACATATTTGCATGTCCTCACTAAGCATTATTACATATTAATTTAATATTAAACAAATCAAAATGGCCAATTATCCCAAAATGTTGCTGCTTATATAATCATATGCTTATGATTAAAATTAAATACTTGAATTATCTATGAAATTGCAATATTGTCCCTCAGTTTGTTTCAACCCCGTCACGCCAAACCATTTACCCTCCTATTAAAATAATGGATCAGTCCATGTGTGATCTGCATTGAGGGAATTACATCAAGTGTCAGTTTCTTCTCTTACCAATATTTCAGTTTTTGAATTTTCAGATTAAGATTGACAAACTCAACATTTCAACTTTGTTATATGAATTAATAATAGTAAATAATTGTTTATTACAAAATAAACAATAGTTTTGCAAAATATTACAATTGTGTAATGTCCTTGATTTCCATGTGGTGCCATATCTTAGCTAAACAAGGTCTCATGCCTACTTTTTGTCAAAAACTTCATCCCTGTTACATTTTTTCAAGGAAATTCCTTGTAATTATTTATATTTTGTGCCTGGGGTGGGAAAATGTAAGTAGTCCACTACCAGATGTTATGACCAAACATTTTGGTTTCATTGTTCAAAGATATAAAGACCCAAAAGGCACCCGATTCAGAGAATACTCAGAATTCTGCATACTGTAAGTACTTAGTTATAATTAAGTACACAAATGACATGACCCATCTCTTCAGATAGCTAAAGGTGACGTGTGCAGCAACACATTTCAATCAATAATTGTCAATACAAAGAGCTGCTAGATTGTGCTGCTGTAATGGAATATGTAAGGAGAATAAGAACATACCATGTGGTCCAGCTGGAGTTTCATCTGCCTCCTGATCCCTGCCTCAGTCCCTCTTTCTTTTTACATTACATTACATTGCATTTAGCTGACACTTTTATCCAAAGCGACTTACAATAAGTACATACGACCAGGAAGACACAACCCTGAAGAAAACAGAATCATATAAGTACATCAGGTTTCATAGAGCCAAACATTTCAAGTGCTACTCAGCTGGCTATAGATAAGCCAGTCCTTTATTAGTATATAAGTGCCTTGTTAGTAATTCTATCGCTCGAAGTGGAGTCGAAAGAGATGAGTTTTCAGTCTGCGCCGGAAGGTGTGTAAGCTTTCTGCTGTCCTGATGTCAATGCGGAGCTCATTCCACCATCTTGGAGCCAGGATAGCAAACCCACGTGTTTTTGCTGATGGGAACTTGAGTCCCCCTCGCAGCGAGGGTGCAGCGAGTCGTTTGGCTGATGCAGAGCGTAGTGCACGTGCTGGGGTGTACAGTTTAACCATGTCCTAGATGTCGTATCTTTCTGATACTTCATCTTTATTCCTCACATATATTTCTTCTTCTTCACTAATGTTTTTATCTCCTCCTCTTCCTCCTGCTCTGACCCTCTTGCTCTCTTCAGTGAACTCTCTTTTCCTTTTCCTCTTTCTGTTCGTCCTGATCTCTTCTCAGATATGTCTTTTTGTTGTTGTTGAATCACTCCTATACTCTGGCCTGCAAGAGTCTACTTGTGAAAAGCACTGGTACAAATGCTTGTATAACTTTACACGTTAGGGCCATGTAGCCTAGCTAATAAGTAGCATATCATCAGAAAGTATTTATCAAGCGCACACAGGCAGCTGTGTTTAGATCCAGTTTTTACGGTAAAGGATGTATCCTGGTTTCATTGATCTGGCCTCATTGCTGTGATGTGTAGTTTACGTGGATTTAATAGTAGGCTACCGCATAGTTTAGCAAAGTGATCGATCTCCAAGCTGTCTGCGTAGTATTTTGTAACGTAACGCCCCAAACAGCGCCCGTCTGTTAAACGCTATCGATTCAAACGGCAGCATTTTATTAATATTTAGTTTCAAGCTCTCGTCCTTAGTAAAAACAAAACTAGTGGAAGGGGAAATGCTCGCAGGGGAAGCTGATCCATAGGCGCTGGGACAGCTCGCTCCCTCTCTGCAGCGGTGTGACTGCCCCTACACACGGCGGCGTGCGTTGCCGCTTCAACGCTTCTGCCCATTCATTTTGAATGGGGTAACGTCACGATTCGCCGAACTGCATTGCTGCGCAGTTCAATGCAGGGCCGTAGCTGTGTTTTTAATGGGCCTAAAATGATATTTAAAATGATTCACTTTTAACTAATGTAATGCTTGTTTCGTTGCTTGAGAAGCTTGTGGAAATAGTGTAGGTTTGGTTTAGTACAGTTTTAGGGAAACAAAAATTAGGGGGGCAGCTGGGGGGGAAAGGCTCTACAGTGGGGGGGCAGCTGCCCCCCCTTGCCCCCCGTAGATCCGCCCCTGCACTTCAAACACAACAACTCCAGTAGCCAATCTGTACCTCAGCGTGTGGGGGTGTGTGCCCGGGTGTGTGTTCGTGGTCATAAACAGTTTGCCCTTCCGGCGGAACCTGAGTAACAGACATTGGTTCCTACTTTTAACTTCTGAGCTCTAATTGGCTTCTACAAACCTTAATATAAAAACATGAATGACTCCAGTTTTAAACCAAGTCATCCAACGTGTCTGAAGGAGTTGGTGACATGGTAAGACAGAGAACCTGCTAACCAACCAATCGGAAGAAATTGCATATTTGATACTTTTCTTTGGACATGCTGAGCATCTCCTAATAATCTTGAAGTCAAGTTCAGCTACAGCGGACTTTATCTTGTTAGCAGCTTCCTCCCGTAATATCAGCTTTACAAAGCATTCCGTGAACTTCATACTTTAGTAAGAATTTCTCATTCAGAACCATTCCCACATTCCGCTGGACACACACTTCATTAGAACCTTAACGGCATTCCTTTCAGTTGATGCAGGGGGTTGGGGGGGGTTGAGAGGTATTTACGGTTACAAACTGAGAAGTATGGTGTTGTTGGGGGGGGGGGGGGTCGTGTTGCCGGCTGCTTGCGTGGTAAAACTGCATGGTGTCCCGCTTAATGAGCGGAGCCAGGTTGCACACAGGTCGCTGATGTTGGTGCAGCTGAGCAGGGGCCAGGGGCCGCCGGAGCCCCGGTTTGATGTGTCAAGGGGTTGTGTTTGTAAAAACAGACCCTTTGATGACACTCTCCCTCTTCCAGTGACCCCCCCTCTGACAGCTCCAGTCAATCTGGAAGCCATTTGCTGCTCCACACAGAGAGAGAGTGCAGGCTGATCACCCCCAGCATCTGCTGAGTGTTTATCTACCCGCAGCAATTAACCCATTACACAAACTGAACAAGGGCGACTGCAGGGCCACCGCTCACTGTGGCCCCTGAGGACAGGAGCCAGCGGGGCCACGGCATTATAACATCAAGTCAGGAATCTGAATCTGAATAGTTTTTTATTACCTCTCATAACAAGGACACATAACAAATAATACCTTTATATTCTTTTGAACAAAAAAATAGGCAAAAAATGTTCCCATTACAAAAACTATTTAAAAAACTGTTTTAAGAAAAAGATTCAAATAAAATCAATATTTACACAAAACATGAATATGTAAGACACTGAGTACAGTTAAATAAAATAAGACAAATACTATTTTCAAAGTGGAGAGCTGTGCACGTTTAAAAAGAGGTAGTGTGGGGCAGAAATGTGCAACATGTCCAAAGGGATGTGCAGGATTTACAATGTTTAAAGAGTAACCTCTGACTAAGCTAAATCTAAGACAGTGCACTGAATAGAGAGGGGTATGTATTTGTCTACAGTATTTGCTGATGGAAGAGTAGTCTGAGTACTTAGTGAGAGCAGGCAGGACAATTATTCATTGTCTTGTTACAATAAGTTGGCTTTAGACTGAGCCACAAGGCTGCATTGTTTGCTCGGGACCACATTGATGTTTTTAGGGCTAAACAGGGCTCTATTTTCCTCAACAGTATCTACTAGTAATTAAGAAGGCCTATATGTAGAAATCAAACTGGACAGTATCACTATCATTCAGTTCATTCATTGACAGCTTGTTCTACTAATGAATTGAATTGGCTGCAGTTTAGTGAGTTAATTCATTTTGTATTGAATCAAATGAGCTGCACTCAGTAGCAGAGCTGCTGCTACACACCATGCTGCTCACAGTACACAGTCTCTTGGGTTTCCCCTCACTTAAGGTAAGGGTGCAAATAGTAATTCATTAGTAATCATTAAATAAAGCACAAGTCCAGTTCCCCTCCCCCTCAAATTCTGAATACATTCAGGATCTTATACTGAATTCTGATGTCTAATAGTTCCTCTCATTGAAATATAACACAATGTCTGCATGCTCTGTAAGGATTCTGCAATCACACAGTCCCTGATACACCACACACACACACACACACACAACACACACACACACACACACACACACACACACACACACACACACACACATAAACACACACTACACACACACCCACACACACACACACACAAACACATACTACACACACACCCACATGCACACACACACACACACACACACACACAAACACATACACACACACACATACATACACACACACAAACACACACACACTACACACACACACACAAACACACACTACACACACACACACACAGACACACTACACACACACAAACACACACTACATTACGTTACATTGCATTTAGCTGAGGCTTTTATCCAAAGCGACTTACAATAAGTACATACGACCAGGAAGACACAACCCTGAAGAAAACAGAATCATAAAGTACATCAGGTTTCATAGAGCCAAACATTTCAAGTGTGTCCCTGAGACACTTCACCTCAAAGTGCTCCTGTGGGGATTGTCCACAGCACTGAATGTATGTGAGTCGCTTTGGATAAAAGCGTCTAACAAATGACATGTAAAAGTGCTCCTCAGCTGGCTTTAGATAAGCCAGTCCTTTATTAGTATATAAGTGCCTTGTTAGTAATTCTATCGCTCGCACTACACACACACACACACACACTACACACACGCACACACTACACACACACTATACACACACACTACACACACACTATACACTATACACACACACAACACACTACACACACACACTACACACACACTATACACACTATACACACTATACACACACACACTACACACACACTATACACACACTACACACTACACACTATACACACACACACACACACACACTACACACACAACACACACACTACACACACACTATACACACACACTACACACACACATACTACACACACACACTACACACACACGCACTACACACTACACACACCCTACACACACACACACACACACACACACACACACACACACACTATACACCCACACACACACTACACACACATACTACACACACACACTACACACTACACACACCCTACACACACACACACACACACACACACACACTGTCACAGCAACACAGACTGACACCACTGTTGTGACGTCACTCCTCATGTGCAATATCCATTTTTTTACAATGTGTTATTTTTTTTATTACTGATCTTAATTCCTTCCACACATTTTAAAACTCAGGATTCAAATTCAGGATTTCAGATTCTGACTGCCTAGCAAACTGCTAAGTATTTTTGATTTGTCAAATCCAGTGGTGGAAAGTAACTAAGTACATTTACTCAAGTATTGTACTTAAGTACATATTTGAGATACATGTACTCTACTTGAGTATTTCACTTTTTTGGTACTTTTACTCCACCACAATTTAGAAGCATACATTGCGTTATTTACTCACCACACTTGGTATAGTAATACTAATACTAATCCTTGGTATTTAAGGATTTTGTGGTGCTGTTACTTTTGTACTTTTACTTAAGTAACGTTTTAATGCAGGACTTTTACTTGTAAAAGAGTATTTCTATACTGCAGTATTATTATTATTATATGATCTAAGTCCTTCTTAGGTAAAAATCTTCATCTCCAAGTATACAACAAGTGTCAGTGTCTTAAGTACAGTAGGCCTATACTTGCAGTGGTGTAAAGTAACTAAGTACATTTACTCTAGGACTACAATTTAGTTGTTCAGTGTTATGCTACTTTGCACTTCTACTCTATACAATTCAGAGGTAAAAGGTGTACTTTTCCTCCACTACATGTATTTAATACCTTTAGTTACTTCACAGATCTGGATGAATGATGTGAAATATAATCAAGTGTTAAATCAGACTGTAGTTCCACCTGGAGTAAATCCACCAGCTACCCTGCAGTCTACAAAGCCATTCAGACTAGCTGCACCTTCACCAGCTACCCTGCAGTCTACAAAGCCATTCAGACTAGCTGCACCTTCACCAGCTACCCTGCAGTCTACAAAGCCATTCAAACTAGCTGTACCTTTACCAGCTTTGAGAACACTTTCATGATCAATCATTATAAAACATATATATTATTCTGAAATGGACCAATCTGCACAATGAGCACTTTTGGTACTCTTATGTTGATGATAATAATTTTGCACTGTTACTTACTTGAGTAACATTTTGAATGCAGGACTTACACTTGTCTTGTAAGTATACTACAAAATCCGAGTACTTCTCCCACCTCTGCCAATTTGAGTAAATGTTCTCAGTTTTGTTGCACAACTTTCTGCAGCGTTTGTTAAGTCATCAATCTGCGTCTGAAGGCCATCAAACCTGTGCTCCAAATTCCACCCATAAAAACTAATGGCTCGTGTTGAGGAAGGTGTCCACATCTTGCCATACTCAAAGCATGTGGACTTTTAGGACCAAAACATTTGGAGATGGGAGCCAGGCTGCATGTGCCCCACCCCTCCCCCTGCAGCTGCTTAGGGGCTGCTGTAGCTGCTATAAGAGCCCTCCCTGACACGATCACCATCACACTGGAACATCCTAAGGGGAAGTGTCAAAACAAACTGGGGACTCGTGTGTAAACCTTGGAGTAAACACTTTTACGCTCGGCTCGAGTCTGCATGCAGCTGTTTTCTACGTCAAAATAAGGGATTGTCTTTCCCCTGGAACACTCTTGGCTCCAAATGATGGCTTTCACTATGCTGAGGCCGGTATCGACCCATCCCTTCTCTTACCCGGCTGACCTGACCTTGATTTCGGACGACGAGGAGGAGAACCGCAGCGAGAGCGACGGCAGCACGGACCAGGGCTACGGCTGCTGCGGGATCCCGGGGCAGAGCTACAGGCTGGAGTCCGGCGTCGTGGTGCCGCATCGAAACGCCGCTAATGCCAGGGAGAGACACCGGACCCAGAACGTGAACACGGCCTTCACTGCGCTGCGGACGCTCATCCCCACGGAACCGGTGGACAGAAAACTCTCCAAGATCGAGACGCTGCGCCTGGCGTCCAGCTACATCTCACACCTGGCCAACGTGCTGGTGGTGGGGGACGGGAGGGAGGACGGAGAGCCGTGCCTCAGCGCTGTCTACAAGGAGGGGAAGGGAGGAGGAAAAGGCAAAAAGCCCCGGAATATCTGCACGTTCTGCCTCAGCAACCAACGGAGAGGGGTAACATATGAATAACCTATGCTTAGTCGCTGGCAGAAAAACACTGGCAGGTGCCAAAGCTCCGTTTCAAAATGCATACTTAAATGATTTTCTCAGTGAGAAGCGTAATGCACACGGCAAATATACTTAAGATAAAAGATTCAAAGGTTTTATTTCCATATGCACAGTGTGGTAATGAACATCTTACATCCCAGGCTCCAACAATGCAACAGAAATATATGATATAAACAATACAAAAGGATGCAATAACAGGACAGACATAACATAACATAGTGCAAGAGAATGTTGCAAGTGATTAATGTATGTATTGTGAATACATACTAAAAATAAGTCAACTATATTCATGTAAAATATTCTACTCCTTAATACGATTTATATAGAATTGAGTACGCTATAATGCAATCATGTTTACTGTGCAGTTTCTACTTGTAACCCCCCCCCCCCCCCCCGCATGTAATCCCTGCACCATCATGCAGAATGCAGCGCGCGGTGCCAAATGGAACATTTGAGCGGGATTATAAAAAGTGTTTAATGGATCATTTGTGTGCCGAATGACTCATAAAATCATAGCATTTCAAATAGTTCTATGTCATTGATGGATTACAGCGTGTATCTTTGCGGATAGACAAAGGGCCACAACAGTTATTTATATAAAGTTATAAAGATGCTGGTTAAATATAATGTCTCAGTTTTAATGAAGGCTTGAGGTTTTCTTTGCAGTAGAGAGTGAGTATATATATATTGACATTTATATTTGGTGTGAACTGAAGGCATTGTACACTTTTTTATTTTCAGCGTTATTAAAAAACGATTGTACTTATATAGTTATAGACGTAACAAGTTCCACATTTCACATCCTCATTTGCCTGGAGTTTTAGTTTTCTAAAGTTCATCAGTAAAACATAGTTTGAATGGAGTTTTAGAGGGAGGTCATGTGACAGTGCTGGATTATAATTGGCTGCATGCTTCTCAGTCCAATTGAATGTGGTCCATCTTGGATTTATCTTATTGCTGATTGGTCTATATTCATAATCATTCAGTGCATGGAGGTGTTCTTTAAGGAAAGTGGTGGTGGTATTCTGACAGCTATGTGGCTGAATCATTTGCTTGTAGGAAATTACATGAAAACATCTAAACTTAGAAATGATTGTCAAAAATATTTCTTGCAGATGCAGTGACAGTAATTTCTCTCTTTGGTCACAGGTGAAAGACAGACGGGACTTTGTGAAAATGCACGGAGGCAGTGGGAGACAAATAAGTCGGCGATGAGAGGGTCTGAGCAGGACTGGATCCACTCTTCAGAGCAGACTTCAGGGAACCTCCACAAACTGTTCCACAAGTCTGGAAGCATCTCAGACTCTGAGGACCACTTTGACTTTTTGCTTTGGCTCAACGGTCACTTTACCCCGTGTGAGAGGAGAGGAGAGGACTGGCACCAACACCATCAGACTCAATGCAAACACACCGATGGCATTGGGGAATAAAAGTGAGAGCGTAAAGCTGCTATAGGGCCATGGACGTTCTTTTCA
This sequence comes from Harpagifer antarcticus, assembly GCA_902827135.1. Classification (NCBI taxonomy): domain Eukaryota; kingdom Metazoa; phylum Chordata; class Actinopteri; order Perciformes; family Harpagiferidae; genus Harpagifer; species Harpagifer antarcticus. The sequence goes on from CADEHL010001009.1 coordinate 1,261,975, forward strand.
TTTAGAGAGACACACATGTTCAGGGCATCGGTAGGATACTAAACAACGAGGCGGAGTATCTATTGGCCTGACAGAAGCTTTGCAGCATGGATTATGGGTAATTATCCACTATTATTTAAAGGCACAATCCATAATCTTAATCTTAATAAAAGGAAACATTCCCCGTTCAAATTCAAAATACCTGAACCTGGTTTGAACCTGCCATCACTTTTAAATATCCTTGTTTAATATATCCACATTCAATATATGTCCACACATTTACTTGTGAAAGTTGCATAATGCTTAAGGTTTATTTACATCAATAATTGTGTCTCTTATCCACGGATCAAATGTATTGAGTCATATTTGTGAAATGACCCAAGCATTAGCATGGCTGCTGAGACACAGAGATGCTGTTGATGTTTATCCCCGAACTGATCACCTGTACTGGGTAAGGCACTGAGACAAGCGCGCATAGAAGTCTGCATTATTCCTTACGGTGGAGAGGAGGGATATGTCAGGCCGGACCACGCACAGCTGTTGGGAAGATGTGTGCAACAGGACACTTCGTTGTTTTCTTTTTCATTACATGTTGTAATCTACTTTGAAATTAAATTTATTTTTACAGAAAGGTGGCTCTTGTGTTTGCCTTAACAATGGATTGAACTATTTGAATTGATAATGCACACACAATAATATTGTTGTTGAGTTGTTGGCATATTATGACATATGTTCAACTGTCCTCTAACAAAGCTGTTCCAAATGTTAACTGATTTGTAAGGTTTGATAAACTTCATTTGCAAAAATAGGAACAGAGCCAGATTTTGTAAACCTGGACAAATAAAACCAGAAGTATCTGCATTGCGACTACACCTTAGTGATGCAGAGTTCATGTTACTACAGGACAGCTGGATCCAAAGAACAAACCACTTAACCATTACTGGCTCCTTCTGCCTGTAACGGCTCAGAGGAGGAAACATATACGGGGAATTCCAGTGAAGGTTAACCCTCTCCGTCTGAGTAATGCCAAGGAATCTCATGGAGGAAGTAATCAATCTTTTCCTCAGTGGGCTTTCTGAAACCTATCCCAGCAGTGGGAGCCCGCAGACAGCCTGTCAGTAGGCAGTGCCAGTTAGGAAGGCATGAATCAGAGTCAACTCTAAGGTAAAGGCAAAACAGGAAAGACACAAATTAGCGTTGTTGGATCTATTGTAGGGACTGATGATTACTTATGGGAACCATCGGGGGGGTAGCACATTCCTGGAGCCATGCCAACGAGATCAACCACAGAGAGGAAGAAGCAGAGTTCAAACTTTGGTGCTCAGAAAAGAAAAATCCATGTGGAGGTTCAAACATCTCAAAACGATCTCTTTTTTTGAATGCCAGTAAAAACACACTGTCAGTTTTTATATATACCACAGTATGCAACGTTTTGAATATTTAGAAGCAATATTCAGGAAAAAAGTGAAATCTGAGGGCTGATCTTTGCATGACTCTGCTCTGGTAGTAAATCTCCCGGGTTGGAATCCACATGTGGTGTTGATCAGTCACAGCTAATATCACCTAGCGCCCTGTGTCCAGACAAACACAGCTGCTACAGAATTAAAGTTCAGAAAGTGAACACGCAGAGAGAAATACTGTTTTTAATTGGATGTGGCAAAACTTCCAAAAAGTACTTCAGAAAAAAAGGTCTAAAGTTTGATTTGAAAAATCTGCACAGCTTTACCTTGCAACAATCACATAATGTGGCAAAAGTAAAAGTAGAAAAGGTGTCCACTTTGATGGATGATCTCCTTCAAGAAAGTCTCTACCAGATGCATTATTTCTTAGAAATAAAACATTTAAAAAGAATTGTTGACATAAACGTGTTCACTTTCTTTCAGAGAGAGAAGATTCTTACCACTGAAATATGTAGCTACAGCCAGGATTTGTTTAGTTTAGCTTAGCATAAACGAGGAGAAACTGCTAGTTTAGCTGTGTGACCAGGTGTCTTCTCTGGTGTTAGAAGGTTATTTAAGCATTTTGGATTCCTACAATCTTTCACAGAAAAATGTGTGCATCTGGCACATCTTTGTGTGTTCATGTTGAGAATAGCATGACCATGTACACTACAATACCTTATGATACCTCTGTATTTCTGCCATAAGCATTCCTTAAGAAAGCTCTGAAAAGTGACCCCATATCACAGTGTGCGATGCAACAGTCGAGTCAGAGCCAGCCCTGAGATTTATCGCTGAATTTAAACATTTGACAACAGAGTTATGACTAAACTGAATCATTTAAATGACCCCTGAAGTGATGTTTGGGGGTACACCCCTCTGGAAAAAGGTTATTGCACTCCGGGTCCTCTGGGGCAACACAAATAACTGCACACTTGCATAAAGCGTCCCAACCCTCCACTTTCTTTCCACCTGTCAGTGCTAAAGCCTAATTAGAAGCTGCTGTGTGAGCTTATCCTGCAGCTCAGAGGGCCCGGCGGAGCCCCGCTCAATGGCTCCCAAGGGCCCCCCCATGCAGGAAGATGTCATAGACGAACAGGAAGGAAAAGGCCTGATCGCTCGACCCTGCCGAGGTTCTCCCTGTGGGGCCCGGGGCCCTGGGTCAGTGCCAGCTTTGACATCCGTCAGGGCCCAGATGACCCCTGTGCTCAGCTGATGCTGGTTTTAATTCCAGGGTGGGAAAGGCAGAAGACTGAAACAATACCAAATATAATAAAGTAATGGTAAGTACTTGTAGTATAGCTACATGTGAGTTCATATCAATCTGTAGTTGTGAGACGTATTTTTTTAAATATACATGCAGATTGTATTGCACTGTAAAGTTCAACAGAAACATGTTTACAGGAATTGGAAAGGCTGAATCACGGAATAGGCACCAGTACCTCAATTAGGGCTTTCACACCAACGCGATTCCAGTTCTAGCTCCGTGCTAGAGCTTTTCTGGTTCGGAACCGGTTTTTCTTTTCAGCCCCCGTTTTGTTCCCACCGCCCAGAGCCCGGCTGGTGCTGCCGCTGCTGCGTCATGACGTCACCGTTTACGTCGCTGATTTTCTCCCCAACGGCGTTACTGCGTTCACTACAACAACAACAATGGGGGACTGCGTCGGGTCGATGATCGTGTTGCTTGTAATCATATGAAGCCAGATTAGATTAAATAACGACTTCTCCAACCTTATACTTTTCTCCAGAGTGCCGTGGTTCATTGTTTATTAATATGTTTCAGCGGCATGTATACCGGCCGCTGCAGTGCTGCTCTTCCACAGGAGTTTATTCTCCCGTTAGCTCCGGGTTAGCTCACACGGCAGCGGCCGCTGTAAAGTATTCACTGTCTGACTGTCACACAAGCAGCTGATACATATCCCCAATTCCCCAAGTGAATGTGTGTCGGTCTGAATTGACGCTGTTTGGCATCACAAAGCCGTTATGAAAGTTTCTCTGGTATAAAATGGGTGATGTTACCATAGCAACCAAAGCTAAACTGACTATCTTGACAACTTGTTGTTGCTATCCTATTGTGGCATAAGCCGTTTTCTACAGGCACATTTTACGGGCGTATTTTTCCAACACAGTCTCACTCCCTAAGCGTCCAGGAGCGACACTTGGTCAGGGTCCTGTGGCGTCCAGTTGTGACGCGCCGAGGCTCCTTCAACTTCATAAACTTTCAACTGATTGCAATGTATTCCCATCGGCGGCGGTATTTGACGCTCAGGGAAGCACCGCGTCCATTTATGTCGGCAGCTCTTAGAGGCAATGTGAGCGTCCATTCCCATTGGATAACGGAGAATTGTACACCCGGAAGTATTCTTTATGGCCCGACCACACAGCGGCGTGCGTTGAAGCTTGCCGGCGGGCGTGTCTGAAACTCGACCAACAACCAATCACATGAATCTCCTGTCCCTGACACACAAGCAGCGGTTTGATTGGCTAGAGCTTGTACTGGCATATGATTTGATTGGCTGACGCTTCTGCCGAGGCTTCAAAAGTTGAACATTGCTCAACTTTTGCAGCGAGCCACGCCAGCAAAGCTACGAGTCGCTTCCTGCAATGCAGTTCGGCGAAAAGTGACGTCACCCCATTCAAAGTGAATGGTGAAGCTTTCAACGCATGCCGCTGTGTGGACGCGCCGTAACAGTCGATTGATTTGACAGTGATATCTCCACTCATCAACTCAAAAACACCAGATTACCTTTGTTAATTAAACGACATTGATAGGTTTAAATTGTGTACAATGCTTTTGTGTTTTTCCCCTTCAATTCTGAGAAACAACTTGTTTTCTCTGAAATGTGGAGCGCCAAAGAGACTACACTACCCACAATCCCCAGCTATTGTTGTGACGACGCCTGTCCGTTTTGCGACAAACCCCGTGATTAATCTTCAAGCTCTGGGATTGGATGTTGGAGTGGCAGTGCGCCAAGTTACGCCGAGCGTCAAACTCTTTGAAATGGAACGAAACCACGGCAGACTATTCAAAACTGGACATTATTTCGGAAAAATGATGTATTGAAGTCAATGGAGAGAGTAAGATTATCTTTCGATCCCGTTTGAATTGTGCCACGAATTACACATATGATGTTTGTCAATTTAAAAGATAATTTTGGAAGTCAAAAAAATAAAAATGTGTCGTAAAACTGTGAAGTAACACATTTTTTTGTGTGAAACGCTTAATGAACTACATCTCTGGTCTCGCAGACTCTCACAACAACACACGTCACCAAGATGGCCGTCACTACTGTCTTGTCAAAAAAGGGATTAACTACCCTCACTATCAACACAATGAAACACGTCCAGAAGAATGTCATGCAAAGCTGCCTGCCTGCCTGCCTTGGATTGTCTCTGAACTGCCTGATCTTTTTAATGTTTAATATCAACCATTTGTGCAGATAGCATGAAGTAGAACAGATCGCTGGTGCTAATGTAGCGTTAGCATTTCTCCCCCGGGCTTAAATTGTGTATTATAGAATGATCACACCGGTGTGACAGTACTCTTCAAAGGGTTCACGAAATATGACTACTACTCTTACTGTTTAACATTTTGGGTTACTTGATGTTACTTCATGTTAAGGCTAATAAAAATGACAAGGCTAATACTGTAATGCTAACTAACGTGCTTGCTACTAGCTAGGTAGCTAACTTGATCCAGCCACTCCTGGTTCCTTCATCAGACGGGAAGCGAAAGAACGAGCAAGACCCATTGCTGGTATGATAACAACCTGATACTAAGCACACAGGCATCTTGTTAAAGTTATCTTATCTTAGCTATCTCTTATATTTAGCAGAGGAAAACAATTGTGACATCAGTTATGACATCACTTACGCGTCCCTGGGATTTGTAGTCTTTCTAGTTGCGTATTTTTCATAGTCTTATATTTCAACAGTTTTACGACAAACTGTGACTTTTTTGACGTGGAAATTATTTTTTAAGATTGACAAACATCATACGTGTAATTCATGACACAATTCAAACGGGATCGAAAGATAAGTTTTCTCTCTCCATTGACTTCAATACATAATTTTTCCGAAAATAAGGTCCCATGGACTGGAAGTAGATGGGCGTGACTTCGCCACTCTATAGATAAAAGATTAACTCAGTGAAAGCACCGCCTGCTGACCAATCAGAGCTCAGTGTGCGGAGTTTAAATCTATCAATCATATTACAGGATAAAGGAAATACAGTTTAAACTGCCGTTTGGGGCAGGGATATCATAAAACCGGTGTACGCTTTCAAACACTCGGTAGTTTATTTATTTTTTAACCAGTTGTTCTGTATTCACCTTGCAGGTGCAACTATGTGGCTTGTATCCTGGATTATATGTTTAAGTCATGGATGTTTAAAGTTCATATCTGTCTAATATTAGTTTACTTTTACTTTTACTTTTTGTAATTGGTCCCTAATTGTAATTGGTCAAATGTTGCTAACCCCGCCCCTTTCACGTGAACGCGCTCTCAGCTGGAGAGAGAACCCCTGTCTTGATTTACCGAGTTGATAACCAGCGTCGTAGGACCGTTTAGCGAGATCTCGTTTGTTAGGGTTGCTAATCCTGCTTCAGGGTGATGTATGTGTATTGCTCTTATCTGTTCGACATGTTGTCTTGCCTCGTTACCAAGCCACTTGTGCAGAAGATCCATCTCCTCACTTGGTGTCAGGTTTAAACCCCGGTTTGCGGTCTGGAAAGACCGTTTCCATGCTCTGTAATTTGTTTTGCTCTGAGGTTTTTCATTGAATTGAAGCAAACCTGTGCCGTGCAAAATATCTCACAAAGTCATTCATGAGAAACTGAGCAATTTAAAAAAAAATGTGTGTTAGCAATCGAGAAAAACTGTAAGACCATCTTTTCTGTGTTGCTGTGGGTTTTTTCCATTGCTTTTGTGTTACAAATATCAAAACAATAACAAAATATATCCGTCGTAAACTAAACCGGAAACAGCAGTATATTTTATTTTGTTAACACTGTAAACTTGACAGCTTTTTACAGTTTTTCTCGATTGCTAACACACATTTTTTTTAAATTGCTCAGTTTCTCAGAACACTAAACACAATTCACAAAACCACACACCCAAAGTGCAAAACACCTCATTTCTCCTGCTAAGTGAAGAACTGCAATCAAAACTACATAAACACTTTCTAAATGCAAACATTAGCACAATATATAACACACTTCATTCATAATACTAGATTATTTGACCACCCAACTACACACTGCTGAGCATACTCTAAAGCACTTCCATCTGTTATGGGCTATGCTCTGTACATAGAGGTTTCTGCAGAGAAAGATTGCTTGAGTTTACAGAAATACAGTAAATGAAGAAATACAAATGAGTTGTTGAAAAAAAATCACATTTTATTCAAAAATCACATTGTGCAACATGCATCTCAGCACATAGTTATGCTTCGGATCTCCAAGTGTGATGGCATTGTTTGCCAAACCCCAGTTTGTAACTGCTGCTTCCTGTGCCTCATTGAAAATCCTTAGCCTTCCACCTCTTTGTTTCTCAGTCCTTCAGATAAATAACAAAGATATAGTGTTTGGTCAGTGTCTGTGTTGCATCAAAGTTAGTTTACCACAGTACATTGTGCAGGATTTGTGTACAGTTATAGTATGCAACATGCCAACAATTCAATTACAGTAATGAAGTAAATACGTTTCACACAACAGATATAAGCACTGATATATTATGAATTATGCAGAGCTACAAACTGGTAACTAACCTGTTTTCAAGTCTAAGTGTCCGGATTACAGAGGCAACAGTAAATCAGCTTGGATTAGGCTGAACCCTCTGTCCAGCCTCTTTCATCGTCACACCATGGTTGATAACATTTCATTTCATTAGAGAGTATTCTTCTTTGTCCACGTCCTCTCCCTCCAGCTCTACCTCTACCTTTCATTCTTCCTCCTCTCACTCTCAGCCAGGGCCGGACTGGGACAATAAGGCGCGTTTCCACTGCAGCGGGTAGCTCGCTTTAAGCGTGCCGAGCCGTGCGGGGCCCGTTTTTGGTTGCGTTTCCATTTGGCCTAGTTTTGGCCCGGGGCTACTTTTTCACCTTTTTTCTGGCCCGACTAAATTGTGGTTCTAGGGCCAGGAACAACCAGGCTGAGTCGGGCTGAGTATGCTAAACTAGAGAGAGAATCGCTGGCAAGGGGGCTACAACTACAACAAGATGAACATATTTGACCGTGATTTAATTGTAATACACGTTTCAAAATGATGCCGAAGTAACAACATACTGATACCGGTTAGTAAAAACCATGAATTAATGCTTTGACAAGTCTGCAGACAGACGGCAGGCGAAAAACCCTTTTAAAATGCGTGCTTTCTAAATGGAGCTTGGCTAAGCTAATGTTATATACGCTCCGACCGTCCACACTCACAACAACGGCCTATTCAGACATAAATAAACCAGTGACTGTATTCACCATGACACAGACAGTCTGTGGTTTGTACTTGTTTAACTTTTGTCTAGTTTCTGAACAGATATGAAGAGCTGTGAGCTCTGAGTGCTAAGAGCTAACGGCTGTGTTGTTTTTCTGGGGCTCTCATTGAAGATGACGTCACGGCTCCGCCTACACTGCGTTACTATAGTAACTACCCCAGTTCCTAAACTGTAATGGAAGCGCAGCATTAAAGTGAGCCGGGCCTAATAAGGCCTAACCAAACCGAGCGAGGCCGAGCGAGGCATGCAGTGGAAACGCGCCTAAGTCAGGCCGGGTTGTGCCATTTTGCTGGATTTATTTGTCAATATTTACAGCGTTGCTGCCCATAGTGATAGCCCTAGTTGAAATCTACTACCCAATAATAAACATATGGACATGGGTTATTATTTTAAAAAAATTTGCAAATTTATTCAAAAAATCTATTTAGGAACCTACTCATGTGAACATATTTTAAGTGGGGGTGGACCTCAAACCCTATAGGGGGGTCCGAGGGCATGCTCCCCCGGTAAGATTTTATTTTTAAATGTTGGACTTAAATGCATCAATCTGGTGCATTTTGAGGGGGAAATAAAGAGACTACACCCATATGAAACAGAACTGTATACATTTAAATAATCATAAAATCATAAGAACATGGCCATAACCAATAACATACCATATCCAATATGAAAAAACATTGAAACTTATATATTTATTTGTTTTTGGTTCATTTATAGTTGTGAGTGTGTCTGTGCTCCTGAACCAGCCTCACCCATCTCCCTCCTCTCCCCCTGCTCCTCTTTGAGGCAGCAACAAAGACTAGTTTTAGCTCTCAACAAGTTTTTAAAGTTTATCTTTAGTTTATCACCTAGTTAACATTTTATTTGTATTATTCATGCATATTTTACTAATCGCTCCCCCCTCAAATGGAAATATGTGTTTACATAAATGGTGACCAAACCGTTTGAGACCCACTGAGAACTTAGACTAAGTTAACTATCTAGATTCTAAACACTCAGAGAGTCCTTTACCTCACCTGAGCTGTAGTTATCTCTCAGTCTGACAGCAGAGGACTCTCCCCCCACCTTGTTGTTGAAACAGCTCCTGATATCCGTTAGCGCAGCTAGTTAGCACCAGATGCTAACAACAACAATACACGTAACCGGTGCACGCGCTTTCTCTCTCTCGCGCCACACACACACACCCTCTCGAGCTTGAATAACACACAGAGACCAATCGAGGGCATTAGTGTATGATCTGTATGAAAGTGGCCATGTCGGCAGGCCACATCATGTAGACAGCCAGTCACCCTCTGTGAGGCAGAGTCAGACCGACATTTGCGCAGCGTTGCGTTCACCATACGTGTAAAAAAAAAATCCTCAGGCCAGCAGGCCACTTAACAGGCCAGGCCATCGGGAAACCTCCCGGTCCTCCCGATGACCAGTCCGGGCCTGCTCTCAGCCCAGCTCTTCCTCCTCCTCTCACTCTCAGCCCAGCTCTTGCTCTTGCTCTTGCTCTTGCTCTTGCTCTTGCTCTTGCTCTTGCTCTTGCTCTTGCTCTTGCTCTTGCTCTTGCTCTTGCTCTTGCTCTTGCTCTTGCTCTTGCTCTTGCTCTTGCTCTTGCTCTTGCTTCCATGTTGGCTTCCATTGATGCTGTAAGAAAGTACTCACCTGTGGTCTTTTTATAGTGCTAACATCCTGATGAATGCGCCAACAATGATGCCATCAGGTGTTTGGTCAGGTGGAACGTGTTTCTTAATCATTGGTCCATGTGTGAGGCATTTTGAATATCAGTGTTTTAAACCAGCTAACACGTGACTTTATGTCAGATTCCTGTGTCTTACGCGGAGAAACGTGTGCAGTGGTTTGCAAAAGGTGTGAAAAGCTGAAAAAGTGTTTAGAGTTTTGGAGATTTGAGCCGATGTTTTGCTCTTTGAGTGTCAGTTAAAATAATTGTGCTTTATGTAGAATTTTTGTGTGTTAGCAATCGAGAAAAACTGTAACATGACCCAGCGGTCTAGTAGTTAATACAAAAACAATAATATCAAAACTAAATATTACTACTAACTTTATTGTGAAATTAAAACAGAACGGTAAAAGAATAGTTTCCGGTCTATTCTGAGGCCCGATCTCTTTAGATAAATAAAGAACTACGACAGATGTGTAATATTTAATGCAGCCAAACCATTTATTACAACGCATTCGTGTGATGACTTTGAAAGAGTAAAGCAAGCACTGCTGAATAAAGTATGATTTTATCTTTTACGAAACGTTTTTTTTCATATGGAATGCAGTTGGAGGTCAACCAATCACAGAGCTTGAGGACTAATCACGGGGTTTGTTGAGTAAAGCAGAACGATAGCTGAGGATTCTGGGTAGTGTCTTCTGAAAAAATATTTGTTTCTCCAAATCGAAGGGGGAAAAATACAAAAGCATTGTATCAATCGACAGTAAGGAGAATACTTACTTCCGGGTGTAAAATCCTCCGTTATCCAATGGGAATGGACGCTCACATTGCCTTTAAATGCCGCGGACATGGACGGATGCGGTGCTTCCCTGAGCGTTAAATACCGCCGCCCATGGGAATACATTGCAATCCGTTGAAAGCTCTTTGCGTCCGTTTATGAAGCTGAAGGAGACTCGGTGCGTCACAACTGCACGCAAGGGCCCTGACCAAGCGTCGCTATTGGACTATAAGGGAGTGAGACTGTGTTGATTTTTCATTATGATTCTACTTGTGATAGTCGGACATGATAACCTATGCAGTATGTATCACGGATCTATCCATCTGATAGCTGCTATAATACAAAACAAAACGTCCGCCTGCTCTCCACAATGATCAATAACAGCGAACGGATGGTCAAAGTAAGGTACAAATAAACAGAATCACACGAAGCCTTGTTAGTGTTGCCTGCCTTTATAAAGTGCGTGTTTTTTTTTTATAAGTGTGTAGTTGCGTTCTAGTCACTTTGTTCAGCACTACTGCTTGTTACAACTTTTATTTGCCGTACTCGCCTTTAACTGTTAGCTCAGGTTAATCTCGCCCCCCTCCGACGTAAGCGTGACGTATGCGGTTCTTGCTTCTAGACTGACAATTTTTTGGTGCTTGAAACGAACCGGATTCCGGAGCTTAGAGGCGGCTATGGTGTGAACAGGAAAAAACGCTGCTTTTCAGGCTCTAGCTCCGAACCGGCCCTGGAACCGCGTTGGTGTGAAAGCCCCAAATGTGTGAATTGAGATCAGTAGGTGCAGATTGTCTTCAGAAATATGGTCAAAAGTAGTGATGTTGTGCAAAAAAAGCTAACTATGGTGGCAGAGGCAGAGATCCTACAGAGAGGAAACATTTCCTATCTTCTGGATTACAGAAATCTTTATGATAAGATATAAGAAGGACAGCGTGGCCACCTCTGACTGGAGTGGTTTCTCATTTACGTTAGTGATATCCGTGAGGACAGTATAAAGCTCAACCTCACCATAAATGAATATGTCAAAGACTTCAGCTACGCTTTTCAATCGCAGCCTCATCTGGTAAGCATTAGTGAAGGATACCATGGGGCAAATAGGAATGACTAAGATTGCGGTATAGTTCCCCTCCACCACACTTCACCCTAAACAGACCCTTATGGTGCTGTAGCTCAACTGTTTGACAGGGAAGCCCCCCCCACTGCCTCTTGTTCAACCCTATAGGTCTCAAGCCAGCCGCTGGCCTGTCAGTCTTCGCCTTCTGACACACACTGCGGTCCTAACATGGGACTGAGGCTTTAGGAAGGACGCTTCCAATCTTCCTGATTGTTTTCTTTTGATTGGGGTAGTAAACAGCAAATAACAGCCCAGTCCTCTGCAGCAGCCTAATGGCGCATTTCCATTGCAGGTCCTCGCTCGGCTTTGTACGGTATAGTTAGGCCTTGTTAGGCCAGGTTCACTTTATGCTGCGTTTCCATTACAGTTTAGTAGCTGGGGCAGTAACTATAGTAACGCAGTGTAGGCGGAGCCGTGACGTCATCTTCAATGCGAAATACAAAACCAACATCAGCCGTTAGCTGTTAGCACTCAAGCTCACAGCTCCTCATATCTGTTCAGAAACTAGACAAAAGTGAAACAAACTACAAACCACAGACTGCCTGTGTCATGGAGAATACAGTCGCTGGTTTATTTATGTCTGTAGGCCGTTGTTGTGAGTGTGGACGGTCGGAGCATATACTGCGTTAGCTTAGTCGATCTCCATTTAGAAAACACGCATTTTAAAAGGTTTTCCGCCTGCCGTCTGTCTGCAGACTTGTCAAAGCATTAATTCATGGTTTTTACTAACCGGTATCAGTATGTTGTTACTTCGGCATCATTTTGAAACGTGTATTACAATTCAATCAAGGTCAAATATGTTCATTTTGTTGTAGTTGTAGCCCCCTTGCCAGCGATTCTCTCTCTCTAGTTTAACATACTCAGCCCGACTCAGCCTCGTTGTTGGCCCGCTAAGAACCTCGATTTTATGGGGCCAGAAAAACGGTGAAATAGTACCCGCTAGCCGGTGCTACGCCAAGTGGAAACGCAACCAAACACGGGCCGTGCACGGCGCTGTACTGGAAATGTGCCATAACAGGCAAGTAGTTATAATCATGCCCCTTTCGTCTCATTAGTATGCATGAAAAAGTTACAGGTGACACGCCCCAATTATGCAAATGAGCTAAGTCCCACCTCCCATTGGTCGAGATCCTTTGATCTGAGCTAAGTCCCGCCTCCCATTGTTCGAGATCCTTTGATGTGAGGTGTTATAATGGGTAGGTGTGAAAAGCCCCCCTGTGGAGTGCCTTTGTTGTCTAATTCTTTGATGTGTTGATTAAGGCAGTCTCTTTGAAGTTATGTTGTCTGGCCCCTGTCCCCTCACCCCTTTGTTGTCTAAGCCTTTGATGTGTTGATTAAGTCAGTCTCTTTGAAGTTATGTTGTCTGGCCCCTGTCCCCTCAAACCCCTTTGTAGTTTAAGCCTTTGATGTGAGTTGTTATAACGGGTAGGTGTGAAAAGCCCCCCTGTGTAGTGCCTTTGTTGTCTAATTCTTTGATGTGTTGATTAAGGCAGTCTCTTTGAAGTGATGCTGTCTGGTCCCTGTCCCCTCAGGGTTATCTAATCTAATTAGCCTTTGATGTTTTGCCCTTTGATGTGAGGTGTAATAACAGGCAGGTGTGATTTGTGTTATAAGCCTTTGATTTTAATCTAGGTTTCTCTTTGAAGTTATGCGTGAGACGGTCTAGCCCCCCGCCCCCTCCCAGCCCAGGCCTCTCCCCCCGGGAGATTTTTACCGGTTGTGTATTTTCTAATTCTAGCTCACTCGAGCTGGTTTCTCCAAAATGACCTCCCCCTACCTTTAAGAACAATTAACACACACACACACACACACACACACACACACACACACACACACACACACACACACACACACACACACACACACACACACACACACACACACACACACACACACACACACACACACACACACACACACACGTTGGAGTTGGCCTTTGATGTGAGGGTTAGAGATAAGCCTGGGATGTTCATCTATATGTTGATTAAGACACTCTCTGTGAGGTGAGAAGCGAGGGGATGGAATTAATTTTTTTTAAAAGAAATACGCTCAAACTAAATAAAACAGCCATTAATTTTCACTCACTAAGACACCTAAAAACGTTATTGTCCTCTCTAGATTTGATTCAGGGTTTTGTTTTAAATGATTTGTGCTTGCTAAGGATGTTTCTTCTCAAGTTTTTGTGAAACTGTTAACTAAAAGGAAGTATCTGTTTGCAAAGAGGGTATTCATATTAATTTTTAAAAGATCTTATTTAGGTTTTAATAGTGATAACTAAGTTTCACTCTGTGGGGGGAAAAAGATGCATCGTTAAGCACCTGGATAAAGGACTCTTTAAAGCAGAGACATGGCGACCAGCATACCTGATTATCAGCTGGAGAGGATTATTTTAAGTAAATACATTATAGGGTTAAAATAAGATATATATGTGGTGGAATTAGTTTAAAACAGTCACCTTACACTTTTTAGTTGTCCTCTCTAAATTAGATGTAAGGGTTTTTAAATGATTAGTGTTAATTAAGGGCTATTGTTATTTTTGGTTTATAAGGGGATAGGAGTTCAACTTTTACAAATTGCACAGGATCATTCTAAGAAGAGTGAGAGGGCTAATGAGCCAGCACCATACCTCCTCTATGCATTTTCTTTACCTGTATCTGATCTTGAAAAACTTTGGTAAGTACTTTTTTTATTTTATTTTATAATATCATGTAATTATTAAATGTTGTTTTTTTGGTAGGGGTTAAACTAGTATATTATGTGGATAGTATATTATTAGATACTTAAAAATGTTATGTTTTTTTCTGTTTACAGTAGAGACCCTGTGTGCTGAAATCTACTCAAACAGAGTACTTCATGGTAGTGGTCAGCTTTTAAATACAAAAGTGTATCTTTCAGTAACTTTCTCAGAGAATTTAAGCATAAATCTGTCAAATGTTCAAAACAGCCTTGTTTCACTGAAATAGCGTCAACATCACAAACTGGCTGAAACTGTACAGTGAATTGGAGAAATTACAGCACAGAGTTTTCTACTACGACACAGATAGTATCATCTATGTGACAAGACAGGGGCAGTCTCCAGTACTTTCATGGTAGTGGTCAGCTTTTTTAAATACAAAAGTGTATCTTTCGGTAACTTTTTGAGAGAATTAAGCATAAATCTGTCAAATGTTGAAAACAGCCTTGTTTCAATGAAATAGCCTCAAAATCACAAACTGCCATTAAGAGTCAGATGCTTGACGAAATCTACTCAAACAGAGTACTTTCTACAGATGACTCCCCCCACTCAACGCAATAAGTCCCACCCCACTCAGCAAATCATATAAAACTAAGGACCCCACTAAGACGACCGTTGAAAACTAGCCATGGATCTGAGAAAAACCAAGTCTGATGTTGCCTCCCCTTATTATCAACAGGATAACGGATATGGGCTTAATGACTGGATGTTACAAAGTAGGGGAGAGGATGTTCTCGAAGAAGAGCTCTCCTCTATATCATATCCATGTAAGGTCTTTAGGACAAAAGAGGACCATGATAACATGACATATGAAGAATATCTTTCTTTAAAAGATGGTATTATAGATAACCTTTATAGAAACAGTATATCTCATACCACTCGCCAAGATCGCAAACGACAATTAGCAGAAATGAAAAGAAAAAGTAAAGAAAAACGAAGAAAAAGAAAAAGCAAAATGAAAAGGAGAAGAAAAATGAAAAGCAGACGCAGAATGCCAATGAAAAGAAAAGGGGTAAAAGGACGGAAAACGAAAAAGACAAAAAGAAGGAAGGTGAAAAGAAAAAGGAACAAAGTGAAGAAATGTCAACTAGAGGATGGTGTTGTAGAGCCATTACCGGATCATAATAGTCTTATAGATCATCTACCGCTGTCACGGTTGAGTGAAGGAAGCAGGACCCAAGCGCAGATAACTCTGATAAACCTTTATTTCAAGGCTAATGGAATGAAGACAGACAAAAACAGAACACTCACCGGTGAATTCCGTCACCAACAAAAGAAGCACCGACACTGAACACAGCACGAGACAAGACTAAATACAGGGAGGGATAATTACAAGACACAGGTGAACACAATCGACTAACGAGACACAGGTGAGGAGGGAGGAGAAAACACAAGAGCCACAGGTGAACACAATCAGCTGACGAGACACAGGTGAGGAGGGAGGAGAAAACACAGAGACACCAGGGAAACTAACGACAGGAGGAAAACATGACAGAGAACAGTGAAAACACCCAAACCTAGACAGAACTGTGACAGAACCCCCCCCTCAAGGGACGGATTCTAGACGTCCCTACACCCCAAAACAAAAATCCACTAAAGTCCAGCAGGGTGGGTGGAGGGGGTCCGGAGGAGGGACGTATCCCTAGGCCACCAGGGTGGGTGGAGGGGGTCCGGAGGACGGGACTAAGCTGACTGCCCAGGAGCCCAGTAGGGGACCAGGAAGGGATCTCGGGCGGACGGCCCGGGGGCACGGCAGAGTCCATGGTGGGGGTCTCGGGCGGACGACCCGGGGGCAAGGCAGAGTCCATGGTGGGGCGAAGGCCACAGCGGGCGAACTCAGGGCGCCGAGCATGAGGGCGAAGGCAGCGGCAGGAAGAGTCAGGGGGCCGGGCTCGAGGACGAGGGCAGCGGCAGGAAGAGTCAGGAGGCCGGGCCCGCGGGCGAAGACCGCGGCTCACAGAGGGTCGGGATCGAGGGCGAAGGCAGCGGCAGGAAGAGTCAGGGGGCCGGGCTCGAGGACGAGGGCAGTGGCAGGAAGAGTCAGGGGCCGGGCCCGCGGACGAAGACCGCGGCTCACAGAGGGTCGGGATCGAGGGCGAAGACCACGGCAGGAAGAGTCAGGGGGCCGGGCTCGAGGACGAGGGCAGCGGCAGGAAGAGTCAGGGGGCCGGGCCCGAGGACGAGGGCAGCGGCAGGAAGAGTCAGGAGGCCGGGCCCGCGGACGAAGACCGCGGCTCACAGAGGGTCGGGATCGAGGGCGAAGACCAGACAGCTCCGGAGGCCGGGCAGGACCCGGTGTCGGCCGGACAGGAACCGGAGCCGGCGGGACAGGCTTCGGCAGGATCCCCCACGGAAGAGGACCAGGAGTTGGCAGGACCCCCAGCAGGAGAGCGGTTGGCGGGACCTCCGACGAGACAGGACAAAGGGTTGGCAGTACCCCCGGCAGGAGAGTAGACGGCGGGACCTCCAACGGCACAGGACACAGGGTTGGCAGTACCCCCGGCAGGTGAGTAGACGGCGGGACCTCCAACGGAACAGGACATAGGGTTGGCAGGACCCCCGGCAGGAGAGTAGTCGGCGGGACCTCCAACGGGACAGGACATGGGGTTGGCAGGACCCCCGGCAGGAGAGTAGTCGGCGGGGCCTCCAACGGGACAGGACATGGGGTTGGCAGGACCCCCGGCAGGAGAGTAGTCGGCGGGGCCTCCAACGGGACAGGACATAGGGTTGGCAGGACCCCCGGCAGGAGAGTAGTCGGCGGGGCCTCCAACGGGACAGGACACAGGGTTGGCAGGACCCCCAGCAGGAGAGTAGTCGGCGGGGCCTCCAACGGAACAGGACATAGGGTTGGCAGGACCCCCGGCAGGAGAGTAGTCGGCGGGACCTCCAACGGGACCGGACAAAGGGTTGGCAGGACCCCCGGCAGGAGAGTAGTCGGCGGGGCCTCCAACGGGACAGGACCCAGGGTTGGCAGGACCCCCGGCAGGAGAGTAGTCGGCGGGGCCTCCAACGGTACAGGACATGGGGTTGGCAGGACCCCCGGCAGAAGACTAGTCTGCGGGACCTCCAACGGGACAGGACATGGGGTTGGCAGGACCCCCGGCAGAAGACTAGTCTGCGGGACCTCCAACGGGACAGGACATGGGGTTGGCAGGACCCCCGGCAGGAGAGTAGTCGGCGGGGCCTCCAACGGAACAGGACATAGGGTTGGCAGGACCCCCGGCAGGAGAGTAGTCGGCGGGACCTCCAACGGGACAGGACATGGGGTTGGCAGGACCCCCGGCAGGAGAGTAGTCGGCGGGGCCTCCAACGGGACAGGACATGGGGTTGGCAGGACCCCCGGCAGGAGAGTAGTCGGCGGGGCCTCCAACGGGACAGGACATAGGGTTGGCAGGACCCCCGGCAGGAGACTAGTCTGCGGGGCCTCCAACGGGACAGGACACAGGGTTGGCAGGACCCCCAGCGGAACCTTCAACGGTACAGGACAAGGGGTTGGCAGGACCCCCGGCAGAAGACTAGTCTGCGGGACCTCCAACGGGACATGAGTAGGGGCTTGAGCGGGGACTCGAGAGAGAGGGCTCGAGAGGGGACTCGAGAAGGAACTCGAGAGGTGACTGGAGAGGGGACTCGAGAGGGAACTCGAGAGGAGACTCGAGAGATGACTTGAGAGGAGACTTGAGAGGGATCTAGAAAGGGGACTCGAGAGGGAACTTGAGATGGGATGAGGGAAGGGACTAGAGAAGTGACTCGAGGAGGGACTTGAGAAAGGACTTGAGTAGGGACTTGAGAAGTGACTAGAGGTGGGACTGGAGAAGGGACTAGAGAAGGGACTAGGACAGCTGGGGCCAGAGCTAAGGCTGGAACCATGGCTGCTGGGGCCAGAACTAGGTCTGGAACCATGGCTGCTGGGGCCAGAACTGGGGCCGGAATGATGGCTGCTGGGGCCAGAACTGGGGCCGGAATGATGGCTGCTGGGGCCAGAACTGGGGCTGGAACCATGGCTGCTGGGGCCGGAACTATGGCTGTGTGGGCCGGTTCTGTAGCCGGAACCATGACTCTTGGGGCTCGGATTGCTAGCCTGGACTTGCGACTCCTTCTCCTAGAAGCCGCCTGAAGGCTCCGTGGACCTCCAAAAGCCAGCCGAGTTCCAGAAAACGCCTCTTGGACAGGAGCAGGAACTGGGGCGGAAGCACTGGTTGACTCCAGACGGAACACACCGAGACGTTTATAGTCCGCAGGCTGGAAATCACACACCCAGATGAAGTTCAACATCCAGTCAGGTAAGAACTTCACCAAGTCTGGTTTCTCCATAGCCAACCGGTGCGCCTCTACCAGAGCGGCCTCCTTCTGCCGAACACTGGACGCTCCCCTCCACCAATCATAGCAGCCAGCCAAAGCAAAGGAAAAATGCTGTAATTCCACCTCAAATGGGTCATCTGCTGGGTCCATCTCTGGTCGGTGCTTTCTGTCACGGTTGAGTGAAGGAAGCAGGACCCAAGCGCAGATAACTCTGATAAACCTTTATTTCAAGGCTAATGGAATGAAGACAGACAAAAACAGAACACTCACCGGTGAGAAACAGAACACTCACCGGTGAATTCCGTCACCAACAAAAGAAGCACCGACACTGAACACAGCACGAGACAAGACTAAATACAGGGAGGGATAATTACAAGACACAGGTGAACACAATCGACTAACGAGACAAAGGTGAGGAGGGAGGAGAAAACACAAGAGCCACAGGTGAACACAATCAGCTGACGAGACACAGGTGAGGAGGGAGGAGAAAACACAGGGACACCAGGGAAACTAACGACAGGAGAAAAACATGACAGAGAACAGTGAAAACACCCAAACCTAGACAGAACTGTGACAACCGCTAACCGACTGCTGTGAATGTGTTGAACAAATACCAAAAGCAATAGCAGAGCTTTGCTTCAATATAATGAGAGAAAACGCGCGATACTGTGGAATTGCCCTAATTGGCGACAGTGCCAGAACATGTATTAAAAGACTGTTGGAGGATCTCTATTCTAGTATCGGTTGTCATTACACCGAAGGATACGCCAAAACGTGTGACGACATAGACAAAGCTTTTGAAGACAATTATATGGTACCTGCCCTTACTGTCACGGTTATCATGTCATGTCACAGTTCTATGTCTAGGTTTGGGTGTTTCCGCTGTTCTCTATGTCATGTTTTCCTCCTGTCGTTAGTTTCCCTGGTGTGTCTCGTTAGCTGATTGTGTTCACCTGTGGCCCTTGTGTTTCTCCTCCCCTGCCCGGCTGTTTCTCGTCTTGTAATTATCCCTCCCTGTATTTAGTCTTGTCTCGTCCTGTGTTCAGTGTTGGTGCTTCTTTTGTTGGTGACTGAATTCACCCCGGTGAGTGTTCTGTTTTGTCGGTATTAGTTTCATTTCCTTGAAATAAAGGTTTATCAGAGTTATCTGCATTTGGGTCCTGCTTCCTTCACTCAACCGTGACAGAAAGCACCAACCAGAAATGGACCCAGCAGATGATCCATTTGAGGTGGAACTACAACATTTTTCCTTTGATTTGGCTTGCTGCTATGATTGGTGGAAGGGAGCGTCCAGTGTTCTGCAGAAGGAGGCCGCTCTGGTAGAGGCGCACCGGTTGGCTATGGAGAAACCAGACTTGGTGAAATTCTTACCTGGCTGGATTTTGAACTTCATCTGGGTGTGTGATTTCCAGCCTGCTGACTATAAACGTCTCGGTGTGTTCCGTCTGGAGTCAACCAGTGCTTCCGCCCCAGTTCCTGCTCCTGTCCAAGAGTCGTTTTCTGGAACTCGGCTGGCTTTTGGAGGTCCACGGAGCCTTCAGGCGGCTTCTAAGAGAAGGAGTCGCAAGTCCAGGCTAGCAATCCGAGCCCCAAGAGCCATGGTTCCGGCTACAGAACCGGCCCACACAGCCATGGTTCCGGCCCCAGTACAGGCCCCAGCAGCCATGGTTCCAGCCCCAGTTCTGGCCCCAGCAGCCATCATTCCGGCCCCAGTTCTGGCCCCAGCAGCCATCATTCCGGCCCCAGTTCTGGCCTGTTAGATATTATAATGGATTTACGCTCCACGTTTCTAATATCCCCGCGTCCTTCTGAGCTGTGTTATATGGAAGGAATTCAGTGCCACCAAGTCAACCATACTCTATTTAATGGCAATATTACAATGCACCAGAAATCATTACATTCAATACACTACACATACAAATACAGTATACTTACAACACAAGATACATATAACACAAAATACATACAACACAAAACATACATACAACCTGGTGATCACGTCAGCCGGCCAGCAGAAAGAGACTGAACCCAGTTGCGTCTCTGTATTTATGCTGAAGCAATGGGAGGGGTCATCCGATCTCTCTACTTTGATTGGCAGCGCAAATGTCCCCATCACCCCAAATCTTGAGTTCCTTCACTCACATGTGGCGAGAGCATTTGCATACAGTGCAAGTCAACACATGCTGCCACCTCCCCCGCAGGTCCTTTGTCCTCAAAAGCCACATGGTCTTTCTGAAGTCACATGTGCTTGCTCAAAGTCCAGGTCTCAGTTTTAACCCAAATCATTGTCATTTTTAAGCTTATTCATTTGGAGCTAACATGAATACATTCAAATATTCTACTGCAATCCCCCTTTTGATTTAAATTTAATAAATCAACTACTTTCAAGACATTCACATTCGTTCTGGGATTCAGACTATTTAAACGTTCAGAAATGGCTCCACATATCAACTTCATATGACCGTGTTAGAAATACAAAAATATGTAAATAGCTCCATACATCAATTACATCACTTAGTAACAACAAAGTTAAAACCCTTCAATCATTCTGATTGAGTATAGTCAATCGTCATAAGGTATAACCTTCACAGTGGTGATTCAATTAATCTGTAATCGGCAAGATTGCAGTGTCTTCAAGCTTTAACATTACTTCATGTATACTTCATTCCGCTTTAGTCAAAATGAGATATTTAGGAGACAGCAAGTCTGTCTTCTCATAAATATGAACAACCTGAAATGCCCTGCCTCCTTTCATCAGGAGAGGCAGCTGCAAGGTCAAATTCATATAGAAAAGTACCCAAACGGCTGAGGTAGGTAAATTGTATAGGCACATGTTTTAATGTAATCCCCATGGTCCAATTCTTTCTCGGTACATCGTCAGTTTCTATCCCTCAGACCCGTTACTGTTTCCCTACTCACGTCCACTCTTTAAATTCTACTGGGTTCTGTTGGTTTCTTCACTGGTTTGAGACAAGCGACCCTATCGGACACCTCCCTTTGTAGCCAGACTTCACCACAGTAGAGGCGAGTTTCTGTGTTTCAGGTTTAAACAGCTTCACAGTCAGATGTATCCAGGAGTGTTTGTTAGGGACCCTCCCCCTTTGGCGAGTGCCTGCTCCTCCTCTTTATCGCTCTGGTGAACACTCACTTTCCTGGTTTCACTGTCTGCGTAGTGTCAGGTACTTCCATCCGTGGCGAGACCCGGAACTCCTGATACTGCGTCCTTGGATACGCTTCCCACACCGTGGAGTCGCCACCCTTGCTTGGTCAGGTACAGCAGGCCCAGCACCCGGAAGATGATGACAGCTTTCACACATCCTTCCTGGAGGTTTCCCCACTGCGCACTGATTCCAGTGGTACCAGATGTCTCCTTTCCCTTCCAAGCGGACAGCGTGAGATGTCCTCTGCATCGCCCGATGGGGTCCAGAGAACCTGGGTCCCAGCCAGTTGGGTCTGATGTCCCCCTTTTGCCTCTGTAATCTGTGTGGAGAAATCTGATAGAAATCCCTCAAATCCTACGCTCAGGGCTCCTGGGAACTGGTGACCATGAGTGAGCTCAAAGGAGAGAAACCTGTCTCTTTGTTAATTGAGCTCCTGATTTACATAAGAACTAGGGGCTATGCGTCTAACCATTTCATGCCTGTCTCTTCACATGTTTTCTTATATCTTAGTAATATATTTTATTTCATGTTTTTTACTCATAAAACAATATGACATTGTCCAGAATAGTAGTTAACTTTATATAACTTTTACTCTTTCTAATCTTTTCAAACATCTTAATTGTCTTGTCTCTCTCTCTCTCTCCTACATACTTTTCCAACTTCACTCGTGGTATTTTAACCACCTTTTATCCTTCTGAGCAAGATATCACTTCAACACATTTAATATCTTGCCCTGTCCATCTATTTCAGTCTTCTTCTATCAATCTGTTCTCTTTTCTCTTCAGCCTTCAACAACCTTTTCTTATTTCCATTTCTAACCAGTCTTTTACTTATAATCTGTCCCTTTCCTAGGACAGGTAAATACATCCTGCTACTGTAGTGTTCACAAATAAATGTCCATGCAAACTGCTACTGTACACTCAAAAGTGATCTGTTTCATTTTGAAAAGTCAGCTTTTTGAAAACCAACATGGCTCAGTTCAAACTTTTGTTTCAAAACAAAACTCCTCATCTCTTCCCGACATGATTTGACATAAAGATGATTTGCTACCACTATTTTCATTGTGATATTTGTTCAAACAGAGACTGCATCTGTCTCTGGATTTAAATATATGCCTGATGGCAGTATATGCAAAATAAAAATAAGTGTCCAGGTTTCTAACCTCTGTCATTAAAGGACTGTATAAAAATAAGACATGTCATCTGATTAATCTAAAATCAGAATTTAACAGAATTTGTGTAGTACATCCCATCATTTTTAGGGACGCCTAATTAACATTCTCAAATCTTCAATTAACTTGACCTAAAAAGCTAAAACAGTGTTGTTTTATGATACCTAAAAAAATACTACAATAGATTTTAGACTATAAAAATGTAAATATCAAATTCCCATTGTCTAACAACTACCACTCCCCCTTTTCTGAAAACGAATCCCATTTACTGTGTTTTCATTTTCAGAAACATGAAGAAAGAATGGTAATGCATAGGAGGCAGAGGCAAATGCTGTGCCCTGGGACCTTTACGACCCTGGCATCCTGCTTCAAAGTGTCGTCAGGTTTTTATTTTACGACACTGGCCTCCTGCTTCATCGTAAATGAAGTTTGGGCTCAGTTTGAGATTTGTGATCTGAGTTAGAGACAACAGTATTTTGCATTGTTCTAAAATATTCGACTCGTTCTGCGACATAGTCCAGAATGTCGCCATCTGTAGGCACCTCCGTGACTTTAACACCATGAGAGAACAGAAGAGTGTTAAATTCATCTGCTTTTATGGGGCTGTGGATAGCCATTGCACCCGGGAGATTTTGGTCTGTGACGGGAGGAATTGTAATTCCACTCATTGCGAGGGCAGCATTGTGACAAACCCTCCTCAATCTATCTAGTGCCTGCGTCTGTTTGTTCCATTTGCTACGAGCAAACCATCCGGGTTTCTGTTCGTTTAGGTGTGCAATTTGCTTTACAATCTGTCTTTCATCTAAGTTAAATCTATCCATGTTGTGTTACAAGCATGGTTAGATTTGTAACAGAATACAAAACTAACTGTATTTAGCGCTATATTTGCCTAAAAATCTTAACAAACACCAACTACAAATTAAAGATAAATTGATTTAGCAAAATGAACTCTTATGTGATTCAAAAATGTGACAAAAGAACAATGATTTGTCTTACCCAAGATTGTAGTCTAACAGAATGGCTCTTGACCACATGGGGTCAAATAACTTGGATGACCGGGGGAAGGGAAAAAAAAACACTCAACCATTTGCAGAGAGAAATCACACTGCTTGGAGACTGAGTTCACTAAAAATTAAACCATACAAGGCCAGTTCATAACACACAAATTGTCCTCTTTGTATGTGTAATCTAGGTAGAATAATCCACTATTATATTTAATTTGAATGTACTTAATTCTCTGAAAATCAATCTCTTAATCTGTTCCCACTACTTCTCGGTAATTACCTGGAATTTCAGAATCGTTTTTAGCATTCTGTCGTTCCATATTCACTTCGCTTTTATTTATCTGACTCAATCAACATGTGCTCACATGTATTAATATACTGGGCTATTGTCGTAATTACTATTAACGCGCTTCCCGTCTTCAATACCGGTCAGCAATGTAATATTTAACCTCAGCGCTTGAAGCTAAATTCATATAACAATGTCAAAGGTGTACTACCCCCTTTCAGCCACTAGATGGCAGCAGCAGACCACAAATGAGCCTCACTCATCCGAGTGCTCGTTGAGATCTATAAATATTGAGTAATTACCATACCACAGAGCTCCGGCCGTTAGCTTTGAGCGTTCGTCTGTGCTGTAAAACCCCTCAGTTCCAGGCGGCGACCCGATCTGAAATATCGGGTTTCCAGGTCTGGCGTGTGGGAATCAAACCTCACAACCCCCAGCCTGCACCGTCTCTTACGCCACTGTGGACTACAATACCACAGATCCGCGCTAAACCGTTCTTATGTACGCCACTCAGGACTTTATCTACCTGTAGATCCGCGACAAACTGTAATCAATATGTAACTGTGTATGTACGTCACGCCGGACTAATATCTACCTGCGATCAACGACTATGTTTAAATATGCATTGTATATCCCATTTAAACTTTAAAAACACTGTGAAACGCCTTCAGACAATCCTAACATTTTAGTGTATTCAATCACAGACAATCGATTTATATAACAGGAGTCTGAAATACCTTTGAGTTGTGTAGGGCCCTCGTGATTGTCTGAGGTGTTTAAAAGCGCTTATTCTCGACCCAATCCGGTCGTCTGAATCCTCCTCAGCTCATTATCTTGTACGTCGGGTCACCATCTGTTAGATATTATAATGGATTTACGCTCCACGTTTCTAATATCCCCGCGTCCTTCTGAGCTGTGTTATATGGAAGGAATTCAGTGCCACCAAGTCAACCATACTCTATTTAATGGCAATATTACAATGCACCAGAAATCATTACATTCAATACACTACACATACAAATACAGTATACTTACAACACAAGATACATATAACACAAAATACATACAACACAAAACATACATACAACCTGGTGATCACGTCAGCCGGCCAGCAGAAAGAGACTGAACCCAGTTGCGTCTCTGTATTTATGCTGAAGCAATGGGAGGGGTCATCCGATCTCTCTACTTTGATTGGCAGCGCAAATGTCCCCATCACCCCAAATCTTGAGTTCCTTCACTCACATGTGGCGAGAGCATTTGCATACAGTGCAAGTCAACACATGCTGCCACCTCCCCCGCAGGTCCTTTGTCCTCAAAAGCCACATGGTCTTTCTGAAGTCACATGTGCTTGCTCAAAGTCCAGGTCTCAGTTTTAACCCAAATCATTGTCATTTTTAAGCTTATTCATTTGGAGCTAACATGAATACATTCAAATATTCTACTGCAGGCCCCAGCAGCCATCATTCCGGCCCCAGTTCTGGCCCCAGCAGCCATGGTTCCAGACCTAGTTCTGGTCCCGGCCCCAGCAGCCATGATTCCAGCCCCAGTTCTGGCCCCAGCAGCCATGGTTCCAGACCTAGTTCTGGCCCCAGCAGCCATGGTCCCGGCCCCAGCAGCCATGGTTCCAGCCCCAGTTCTGGCCCCAGCTGCCATAGTCCCATCCCTGGTCCCTTCTCTAGTCTCTCCTCTTGTCCCTTCCCTAGTCCCTCCTCAGGTTACTTTCCTAGTCCCTTCTCTAGTCCCTTCTCCAGTCCCACCTCTAGTCACTTCTCGAGTCCCCTCTCGAGTCACCTCTCAAGTCAACTCTCCAGTTCCCTCTCGAGTCACCTCTCAAGTCAACTCTCCAGTTTCCTCTCGAGTTCCCTCTCAAGCCCTCTCTCGAGTCCCTTCTCAAGTCCCCTCTCTAGTTTCCCCTCAGGTCTCCTCTCGAGTTCCCTCTCAAGCCCTCTCTCGAGTCCCTTCTCAAGTCCCCTCTCTAGTTTCCTCTCAGGTCCCCTCTCGAGTTATCTCCAGTCGACTCTCCAGTTTCCTCTCGAGTTCCCTCTCAAGCCCTCTCTCGAGTCCCCACTCAAGCCCCTACTCCTGTGCCGTTGGAGGTCCCGCCGACTACTCTCCTGCCGGGGGTCCTGCCAACCCTTTGTCCTGTCTCGTTGGAGGCCCCGCCGACTACTCTCCTGCCGGGGGTCCTGCCAACCCCATGTCCTGTCCCGTTGGAGGTCCCGCAGACTAGTCTTCTGCCGGGGGTCCTGCCAACCCCATGTCCTGTCCCGTTGGAGGTCCCGCAGACTAGTCTTCTGCCGGGGGTCCTGCCAACCCCATGTCCTGTACCGTTGGAGGTTCCGCTGGGGGTCCTGCCAACCCTGTGTCCTGTCCCGTTGGAGGTCCCGCAGACTAGTCTTCTGCCGGGGGTCCTGCCAACCCCATGTCCTGTCCCGTTGGAGGTCCCGCAGACTAGTCTTCTGCCGGGGGTCCTGCCAACCCCATGTCCTGTCTCGTTGGAGGCCCCGCCGACTACTCTCCTGCCGGGGGTCCTGCCAACCCTGTGTCCTGTCCCGTTGGAGGCCCTGCCGACTACTCTCCTGCCGGGGGTCCTGCCAACCCTGTGTCCTGTACCGTTGGAGGTTCCGCTGGGGGTCCTGCCAACCCCATGTCCTGTCTCGTTGGAGGCCCCGCCGACTACTCTCCTGCCGGGGGTCCTGCCAACCCTGTGTCCTGTCCCGTTGGAGGCCCCGCCGACTACTCTCCTGCCGGGGGTCCTGCCAACCCTGTGTCCTGTCCCGTTGGAGGCCCCGCCGACTACTCTCCTGCCGGGGGTCCTGCCAACCCTGTGTCCTGTCCCGTTGGAGGCCCCGCCGACTACTCTCCTGCCGGGGGTCCTGCCAACCCCATGTCCTGTGCCGTTGGAGGTCCCGCAGACTACTCTCCTGCCGGGGGTCCTGCCAACCCTGTGTCCTGTCCCGTTGGAGGCCCCGCCGACTACTCTCCTGCCGGGGGTACTGCCAACCCTGTGTCCTGTGCCGTTGGAGGTCCCGCCGTCTACTCTCCTGCCGGGGGTCCTGCCAATCCTATGTCCTGTGCTGTGGGAGGCCCCGCCGACAACTCTCCTGCCGGGGGTCCTGCCAACCCTGTGTCCTGTCCCGTTGGAGGCCCCGCCGACTACTCTCCTGCCGGGGGTACTGCCAACCCTTTGACCTGTCTCGTCGGAGGTCCCGCCAACCGCTCTCCTGCTGGGGGTCCTGCCAACTCCTGGTCCTCTTCCGTGGGGGATCCTGCCGAAGCCTGTCCCGCCGGCTCCGGTTCCTGTCCGGCCGACACCGGGTCCTGCCCGGCCTCCGGAGCTGTCTGGTCTTCGCCCTCGATCCCGACCCTCTGTGAGCCGCGGTCTTCGTCCGTGGGCCCGGCCTCCTGACTCTTTCTGCCGCTGCCCTCGTCCTCGGGCCCGGCCCCCTGACTCTTCCTGCCGCTGCCCTCGTCCTCGAGCCCGGCCCCCTGACTCTTCCTGCCGCTGCCTTCGCCCTCGATCCCGACCCTCTGTGAGCCGCGGTCTTCGCCCGCGGGCCCGGCCTCCTGACTCTTCCTGCCGCTGCCCTCGTCCTCGGGCCCGGCCCCCTGACTCTTCCTGCCGCCGCCCTCGTCCTCGAGCCCGGCCCCCTGACTCTTCCTGCCGCTGCCTTCGCCCTCATGCTCGGCCCCCTGAGTTCGCCCGCTGTGGCCTTCGCCCCACCATGGACTCTGCCTTGCCCCCGGGCCGTCCGCCCGAGACCCCCACCATGGACTCTGCCTTGCCCCCGGGCCGTCCGCCCGAGTCCCCCACCTTGGACTCTGCCTTGCCCCCAGGCCGTCCGCCCGAGTCCTCCTTCTCGGCTTCTGCCTTGCCCCCGGGCCGTCCGCCCGAGATCCCTTCCTGGTCCTCTACTGTGCTCCTGGGCGGTCAGCTCAGTCCCGTCCTCCGGACCCCCTCCACCCACCCTGCTGGACGTTGTTAGATTTTTGTTTTGGTGTTTAGGGACGTCTAGAATCCGTCCCTTGAGGGGGGGGTTCTATCACGGTTATCATGTCATGTCACAGTTCTATGTCTAGGTTTGGGTGTTTCCGCTGTTCTCTATGTCATGTTTTCCTCCTGTCGTTAGTTTCCCTGGTGTGTCTCGTTAGCTGATTGTGTTCACCTGTGGCCCTTGTGTTTCTCCTCCCCTGCCCGGCTGTTTCTCGTCTTGTAATTATCCCTCCCTGTATTTAGTCTTGTCTCGTCCTGTGTTCAGTGTTGGTGCTTCTTTTGTTGGTGACTGAATTCACCCCGGTGAGTGTTCTGTTTTGCCGGTATTAGTTTCATTTCCTTGAAATAAAGGTTTATCAGTGTTATCTGCATTTGGGTCCTGCTTCCTTCACTCAACCGTGACACTTACAGCTAAACAAATCCTACGCCAGGTATTCAACAGACCACAAGAAGCACAAGAAGCCCCAGAAAGGATTACATTCAGAGCTAATAATGGTGAAACCGAAGAAGAAGCAAAGCAGATTATAATCGTTGCGGGTGAAAGGATAGAGAATTTGCATGTGATGTTAATGCATTTATCTGATGCATTCGTATACTTCCAAGAGACTCCTAAAAATCTACTTGGGCAATGTGAATTGAACGATAAACCGATCACTGTAAATGAAACGCGGAGAGAAGCAGCAGTGTAAATTGTTAAGTCTATTACCTTGTATGCACTATGACATTAACTTGGTAAAATGCAATGTGTTTTTATGAAAATGTGTTGAATGATGTGTTTTCAATTAAACAACCATTACAAAATGAAAATGTGTTTTTATTTTTGCTTTCATATATAGTAATAGTATTGTAAACGAAAACATTTAAAGTGTATCATGTGCTCTCATTGTATGCTCTGTTTTTAGATGCAATGCATCTTTGTGTCGATGCTATTTCAGTGAAAAACAAGGCTGTTTTGAACATTTGACAGATTTATGCTTAATTCTCTCAAAAAGTTACCGAAAGATACACTTTTGTATTTAAAAAAGCTGACCACTACCATGAAAGTACTGGAGACTGCCCCTGTCTTGTCACATAGATGATACTATCTGTGTCGTAGTAGAAAACTCTGTGCTGTAATTTCTCCAATTCACTGTACAGTTTCAACCAGTTTGTGATGTTGACGCTATTTCAGTGAAACAAGGCTGTTTTGAACATTTGACAGATTTATGCTTAATTCTCTCAAAAAGTTACGGAAAGATACACTTTTGTATTTAAAAGCTGACCACTACCATGAAGTACTCTGTTTGAGTAGATTTCAGCACACAGGGTCTCTACTGTAAACAGAAAAAAACATAACATTTTTAAGTATCTAATAATATACTATCCACATAATATACTAGTTTAACCCCTACCAAAAAAACAACATTTAATAATTACATGATATTATAAAATAAAATAAAAAAAGTACTTACCAGAGTTTTTCAAGATCAGATACAGGTCAAGAAAATGCATAGAGGAGGTATGGTGCTGGCTCATTAGCCCTCTCACTCTTCTTAGAATGATCCTGTGCAATTTGTAAAAGTTGAACTCCTATCCCCTTATAAACCAAAAATAACAATAGCCCTTAATTACATTACATTACATTACATTACATTGCATTTAGCTGACGCTTTTATCCAAAGCGACTTACAATAAGTACATACGACCAGGAAGACACAACCCTGAAGAAAACAGAATCATATAAGTACATCAGGTATCATAGAGCCAAACATTTCAAGTGCTACTCAGCTGGCTATAGATAAGCCAGTCCTATATTAGTATATAAGTGCCTTGTTATTAATTCTATCACTCTAAGTGGAGTCGAAAGAGATGAGTTTTCAGTCTGCGCCAGAAGATGTGCAGGCTTTCTGCTGTCCTGATGTCAATGGGGAGCTCATTCCACCATTTTGGAGCCAGGATAGCAAACCCACGTGTTTTTGCTGATGGGAACTTGGGTCCCCCTCGCAGTGCGGGTGCAGCGAGTCGTTTGGCTGATGCAGAGCGGAGTGCACGCGCTGGGGTGTACAGTTTAACCATGTCCTGGATGTAGGAAGGGCCAGATCCATTCGCAGCATGGTATGCAAGTACTAGTGTCTTGAAGTGGATTCTAGCAGTTACCGGGAGCCAGGATCTCGAAGAATGGGAGGCGGGACTTAGCTCAGATCAAAGGATCTTGACCAATGGGAGGCGGGACTTAGCTCATTTGCATAATTGGGGGCATATCACCTGTCACCTTTTCATGCATACTAATGAGACGAAAGGGGCATGATTATAACTACTCAGGCACTTACGGGCTAGATCTCCATGGTGACTTATCCTGGAACCTAGTCTGAAAATTCACCCTCTAAGCTTAAAGTTAATTTAGCTGAAAAGTAGGCTATTTGCTCATTGTTTAGTTTTAATCTCTGAGCTTCATTGTGGGATCTGTTGTATTGAGCTAATGGGTAACATGAAATTGAGTTTAACTAACCAGATTCTAACTTGATGCCTTTATCATACACGTTATGATCGCACATTCATCAGAGGCCTGTACTACGAAGCTGGTTCAACCTAACCTGGATATGTTTGAGTTAGCCGGTTGGCCTAATCCGAAACATACGCGCTCTCGCTAAGCGGTCCTACGACGCTGGTTATCAAGTGGATTGCTCAAGCCAGCCGTGCCCTATCTAGTTAGGTCAGTGGTTCTCAAACTTTTTCTGTCAGGCCCCCCCTTTGGAGAAAAAAAAAGTTGGGCCCCCCAACACAAATAGTCAGGCTCAGTGGCGGCGCCAGAGACTTCTTTTGGGGGTGCTGTGGGGTAGCTTGACGTTTCATAGAGGGTGCTTAAACATTTAGGGTTTCCCATTACAGTTTTTCTCGATTGCTAACACACATTTTTTTTTAAATTGCTCAGTTTCTCAGAACACTAAACACAATTCACAAAACCACACACCCAAAGTACAAAACACCTAATTTCTCCTGCTAAGTGAAGAACTGCACTCAAAACTACATAAACACTTACCAAATGCAAACTTTTGCACCAAATATAACACACTTCATTCATAATACTGGATTGTTTGACCACCCAACACACTGCTGAGCATAATCTAAAGCACTTAATAATAATAATAATAATAATAATATATTTTATTTTTAGGCGCCTTTCATGACACCCAAGGACACCGTACAATTTGTTAAAAAAAAAAAAAAACGCTAATAGGCAACAGAACATGATAAAAACACAAACAGGAAATCATGGAGGAGACAGTCAAGTGGACACAAATGAAACATATAATGGGGAGCACTACAGTGAGTAAGCAGATTTGAATAGGTGGGTTTTTAATTGGGATTTGAATATGGTGATTGTGTCTGACTGTCGGATGTGCGGGGGGAGGGAGTTCCAGAGTCTGAATTTATTTTAACGGACACATTTGAAACTTACCGGTTAAGTTTCAATAATAATAATAAGAATTGTGTAGCAGAGTTTCCGTTAGCAGGTAATTACCGGACTAGGACCGCTGATGTTTAAAACTCAGTTAATGGGGCTCGTTTTTATATTGCTTCAGTTTATAATCGTAACAGATCGAAAAATTCAGATTCATTTTTCAATAAATGATTCCACAAACAACAAACAACATCATTATTACATTCAAATAAACTACTTGTAGTAGATAAAGTACATTATTCAAAAGTTTACATTAACTTTGAATGATAACACGGGAGAAACGGATCCTCTCTTTTCCCCTCTCCCTCCCTCCCTCTCTCTCCCTCTCTCTCTCCTGACAGCCCGTCAGTTTCTCATGCAGCGCGCTAAACAGTGGGCGGGGCTTCAGGTCAGACTCAGCAGCTGATCTGATCTCTCTCTCGCGTCCGGTTACACTTCACTCGCGTTTATGTCCATATCGATCAGACCCAGCTCTCCTGATCGACCTATAGAGAGCACCGATCAAACTATTCAGAGTGAATATCGGCCGATAATGATCGGCGGCCAATCGATCGGAGCATCGGACATTTTGACCGGCAGGTTTTGAATTTACCGGTTTTTATTACATTTTACCTGCTAAAAACCGGTAATTACCGGCTAACGGAAACCCTGGTTCGGAGGCCTTGGTGCCGGTGATGATCCGGGCTGCGGAGTTCTGTATGATTTGTAGTTTATTGATGAGCTTGGTGGGTATGCCTGAGAGGATGGCGTTACAGTAGTCGATGCAGGACGTGACAAATGCATTGACCAGGACTTCAGTGTTTGATTGAGAAAGGGATGGGCGGAGTCTGGAGATGTTGCGTATGTGGAAGAAGGCAGTCCGGGTGATGTTATTTATATGAGGTGAAAATGAGAGGGAGCTGTCCAGGATGACACCAAGGCTCTTAACTTGGCCAGAGAAGGGGATGGAGTAGCCATCAATGATGAGGTTGGAGGCAGGGGAGGATGAGGTTTTGGAGAGGGTGGTTTTGGTGCCAACCAGCAGGGCTTCGGTTTTTGCTGCCGTTGAGTTTTAGGAAGTTCCTGCTCATCCAGCTCCTGATGTCCTGGAGGCAGTTGGTGAGAGAGGTTGGGGGGAGGGCAGTGTTGGGTTTGCTGGAAATGTAGACCTGGGTATCGTCGGCGTAACAGTGGAAATGGACATTATGATGACGGAGGATAGTGCCAAGGGGGAGTAGGTAGATAATAAACAGGAGTGGACCCAATACTGACCCCTGAGGAACACCATGTGAGACAGTGGAGCAGCTTGACCGGTGGGTGCTGAGACGGACATATTGTTTTCTGTCTGTGAGGTAGGATGAAAACCATGAGAGTGCAGTACCAGTGATCCCAATGTCTGCCAAACGTTTGATAAGCAGTGCGTGTGAGATGGTGTCAAAGGCAGCTGTGAGGTCAAGGAGGATTAGGATGGTGAGCAGTCCAGAGTCAGCTGCACGGAGGAGGTCGTTGGTGATTTTGTTTCGGTGCTGTGCTTTGGGCGGGAACCCGATTGGAAGTGTTCATGAAGGTTGTTTTTGTCCAGGTGTTGTTGAAGTTGGTCAGCAACCACTCTTTCAAGGGTTTTTGAGATGAAGGAGAGGTTAGAGATGGGCCTGTAGTTATTCAGGTCATCTCGGTCAGCTCCAGGTTTTTTGAGTGTTGGTGTTATTGCAGCAGTTTTGAGGTTTGGCGGTACAGTTCCAGTTGCGAGGGACGAGTTAATGATTCTTGTGATCAAGGGGCCAGTAGAGGGCACACAGATTTTAACGAGGGCAGTGGGGAGTGGGTCGAGCTGACAGGTAGTAGGTTTGGATTTACGGATAAGCTCAGTGATGGAGAACTCAGTAGCTGCCGAGAAATTGGACAGGGTGGGGATTAGCTGGTGACTGACTGGTGGAGCTCAGCCACTGTTGGTCGTCTTTGGAGGTGCTAGATGCAGCCAGTTGCAGGTGGATGGTGTTGATTTTGCTATTGAAGAAATTCTGAAAGTCATTGCAGTCATCAGATGAGATGTCTGTGGGGAGGGTTGTGAGAGGTTGAAGTAGGTGTCTGACGGTTGAGAAGAGGTTTCTCGTGTTACCTTTTCCAGAACTGATGAGGTTGGAGTAGTAGGAGGACTTAGCGGTGGTGAGGGTGTTCTTGTAAAGGCAGAGATGTTCTTTGTAGAGCTGAATGTGGATTAAGAGTCCAGTCTTTTTGCACAGACGTGCAAGACGCCGGCCAGTGGTTTTTAGCTGGTGGAGGGCAGCAGTGTACCAGGGAGTAGTGTGCACAAATGAGACTATGCGAGACTTCAGGGGAGCAAGCGCATCCAGGGAAGATGTGAGACAGTTGTTGTAGTGACTCACCAGTTCAGCAGCGGTTGAGGAGGAGGATGGGGGTGGACTGGGCACGGAGGCAATAAGGGAGTTAAGGTCTCTTGGGTCAATGCGTTTGATGTTTCTGAAGGTGATGGTCCGCAGTGCTCTTGTTTTAGATAGGGGGACATTTACCTCAAAAAGCACAGATTTATGGTCAGAGATGGGGAACTCAGCATCAGTGAGGTTAAAAGGAGTGATACCGGTGCAACAGACTAGGTCTAATATGTGACCTTTGTTGTGGGTTGGAAAATTGACATATTGTGTATGTGCACTCAAGGAGTGAGATGAAGTCCTTTGCTAAACCATTAGTGGGGTTATCAATATGAATATTAAAATCACCCAGGAGGATGACAGTGGGGGACATAGCACATATTGTTGTTAAAAAGGCTGAGAGTTCTGTGAGGAAAGCAGCTGAGGACTTCGGTGGTCTGTAGATAGTCACAATAATGGTAGGTTTAGATCCTGTGAGTTTCATTGCCAGGCACTCAAAAGAGGAGTGATGAGGGACGGTGACAGTGATGAGTTTCATGTCTTTGCGGTAAAAGACAGCAAGGCCACCACCCCTTCTAGTCACACAGGGTTCACAGACATAAGCAAAGCCACAAGGGAGCGCTTCGTTTAGCTGTGAGAAATCATTTAGCTGTTGCCAGGTCTCAGTGAGGCATAGCAAGTCAAGTTTGTGGTCAAGAATAAACTCATGAACAAGCAGTGCCTTGCTAGTAACGGCCCGTCCACACAGCGGCGTGCGTTGAAGCTTCCAACGCTTCTGCCCATTCACTTTGAATGGGGTGACGTCACTTTTAGCCGAACTGCATTTTGGGAAGCGACTCGGAGCGTTGCTGGCGTTGCTGGCGTTGCTGGCGTTGCTGGCTTCAAAAGTTGAGCAATGTTCAACTTTTGACGCCTCGGCAGAAGCGTCAGCCAATCGAATCATATGCCAGTACAAGCTCTAGCTAGCCAATCAAACCGCATGCTTGTGTGTCTGGGGCGGGAGATTCATGTGATTGGTTGTTGGTCGAGTGTCAGACACGCCCGCCGGCAAGCGTCAACGCACGCCGCTGTGTGGCTGGGCCAAGTTGAACATTGCTCAACTTTTGAAGCGAGCAACGCCAGCAACGCTCCACGTCGCTTCCCAAAATGCAGTTCGGCTAAAAGTGACGTCACCCCATTCAAAGTGAATAGGCAGAAGCGTTGGAAGCTTCAACGCATGCCGCTGTGTGGACGGGCCGTAACGGAGCGTCCACACAGCGGCGTGCGTTGAAGCTTGGCAGTGGGCGTGTCTGAAGCTTGGGGATTTTTTGCGAGCAACGCGACCAACAACCAATCACATGAATCTCCCGCCCCCGACATACAAAGCAATAGCAATGTTAAAACGAAGTAAACTGGATATAAAATCCCCAAACAGGCGAAAACCTACAAGTTTCACCCACTGTCTCTGCCACCTCCCTCCATGCCTCGCTCCTCCGGTTTGTATCCCGGTAGATGAACAGAGACTGATCATACAGCACCGGGTGATTCACTACCGCTATAATGAATTTTCCCTCCATTTTTTTTAATATGAGGAAATGACCTGCCTAGTCTCTCCCAGCATACACGCGGTTTGATTGGCTAGCGCTTGTACTGGAAGATTTGCATAAACGGGATTTCATTGGCTGACGCCTCCGTCGAGGCGTCAAAGGTTGAACATTGCTCAACTTTTGAAGCGAGCAACGCCAGCAATGCTCCACGTCACTTCCCAAAATGCAGTTTGGCTAAAAGTGACGTCACCCCATTCAAAGTGAATGGGCAGAAGCGTTGGAAGCTTCAACGCACGCCGCTGTGTGGACGGGCCGTAAGGGATCTGATATTGTGAAGAGCCAGTTTTAAACAACCAAGAGGTGCATTGCTGTGTGCTTTGTGCAGGGGGAGTAGCACAGTGTACACAATGGGCAAATAGCCTACTTCTTAGCTAAATTAACTTTAAGCTTAGATGGTGAATTTTCGTGTTTGTGTTGTTGTGCAGTAACAGGTCGGTTAGCTGTTCAAATCCGAAAGAGAAGGGTCGCTCTGTTTTTTATCTTACAGACATCAGTTTGCTCCTTGCT
Source organism: Harpagifer antarcticus (assembly GCA_902827135.1). Lineage (NCBI taxonomy): Eukaryota > Metazoa > Chordata > Actinopteri > Perciformes > Harpagiferidae > Harpagifer > Harpagifer antarcticus. The sequence continues at coordinate 1,297,994 of CADEHL010001009.1, forward strand.
AACTGCTTGTTGCTCCTATTGTAAAGTGTAGCCATCTGTTGCTGACTGGAGCTCTTTCAGGCAAATGCTTAAGTTTGTACCGGTAAAAGAACACAGAGTTCGATTTGTCGGGCTGGAGGGACGTGCTCCCAGCAGGCCATTGCAGCGGTCAGCTACGACTGTACATTAATGACCTCAGGCAGAGGTCAGGGCACTTCAAATTTTTGACACAGTAGGTGGTTATGGGTTTTCACATCATTCACCACCAGAGAGGATCATGGGAAAGTGTGAACACATGGCTCAGTTCCCATTTGGCCAAAGAAAGTATTTCATACTTCTATTGTGGTCTATATCTGTAGAGATTGGCGACCCTGTTTACTGATTTCAAGAAAGGCCAATATCGTGAAACGTGTCCAGCAGAACAGATGAGTGTGTGGGATTGTTCTCTGTATGGGTTGACGCACTCTCCTCTCAGCAAAAAAACAATCTCTGGACTATTTTGCGCCTGTTGGGAGGAAGTTGTGTAATGACCTGTAACATTAGTACAGACAATATCAGATCACCGGGTCAGGGCTCTGATTGCTCTCCTGCTACCTCAGACCTAGGGCGGCGGTCCTTTATGCAGAGGTGAAAGGGGATAAATCTAATGCCTGATATCTCCTCCTGTCATAATAATACTACAATATGTTTGCCAGAGTTCTTTAAAGGAGGAAAGAGGCAGACTTCCGCAGCAGCTTGACGTCAATAACATCTTAGCCTACATTGCTGTTGAAAAATCACAGCTCTGCCTTTGGTTGGCAGAGATTCACAGTAAAGAACTGTCCCCTCAATCCAGAAATACACACATGCATGGGTAAACTCACATGGTATAAGTTCGCCTGTGGATCTGCATTTTAACAAGACATAACAAATTATCTTGGGGCCAATAAATGCAAGTGTTTACAGCTTGTAACTAGGACATGGATTGGAGGAAGAATATACGTTTGAAAACTTTTAACCAGTTTCAACACTCACAGCAATTGTTTAGAGGATATCCTCATCAAGAGCACAATGAATAGTCTGGTTGACAGAAACCTGCTGCCCCCAACAACCTCCTTCACCTGCCGGCTGTGCTCTGGAGAAGAATGAGTGCCTGCTCCAAGCACAACAACACAGTGACGTGAACTTTGTTTCTCATTGAATTTCGCCAATGGGTGTCTTCTGCCAATTTAAACTAGTCACTTTTCTTCTGATGGTGTCGTAGGGAGTGCTGACAATAAAACTTGGTTTGGGATTTACTCAATTTCTGCCATTTCTGTATTCATATACCCAGACCATATACCCCCAAGAAACCATTATTTTTGTGTATAAACCATAAACCCATGGTCATTCAGTGTAGTGCACACTGCAGACTACACAGACCAGCTTCTTGCTCAGACATCCCAAAAACGAACTGAAAAGCATGGCTGGTATCTGCCGCCAGATTTTCTTTGTTTCAATTAATATGATTTATTTCTTTTTTAAATCTACTTTATTCAGGAATATGCACCCTGGGATAATATTATAAAGTAAAATAATTGTAAATGTAAGAATACATTTATAAACAGGGCCCCAGCATTATGAATTATTTACTAAAGATATTTGAAATTTATCAAATGTAATCTGAACCCAAAAATACCCAATGACAGGTGCAAAAGACCTTAATAAGGGGAAGTAAGACAAAGAAGCTGAGTCAAAGTGTACAAGGCATGTAAAAGATAATACAAAACATTATTTCAATGTCTACAAACAAGTCTTGAGAAAAAACAATTTGAATGGCAAGTACTGTACATTTGAGCTCTTAAATCAAGTTTAAGAACTCTCAGAACCTGATTGGCAGAGCCACATTGTGCTAACATTATCCCTGTATGTGTTGTACTGTAAGTGTTATGTGTTTTAGTATTGTGAATGCATGTTTCCATTTAACTTAAGAGGGTGGTTTGAAGATGAGCAGAGTGAAAAATAACATGCATGTCCTTTTTAATGTTGAGGCTCCCCCTCTTGGACAAAGTAAGAATTATTTAATGCCTACTTTCATTTACAAATATAGATTTTTACACATTTAAACAATGCATACAATGTTATTTTTTACAGTTATAAAGACATAATCAGTGAAGATGCATAATATATTTTCACCCATGAATGTTGCAGCAATCCCTTTTGCCAGGTAACAAGTATATCATTTGATAAATATCAGACCACTTATTCAGAAGACTTTTAGAAAATGTTACACTTCAACTAAAGTCTCCAAATAGCCTAGTCAAAAAGAGAAAAACATAAATAAAATTAAATAGAGTTGGACAATTTGAATGGTAGCTTTATAAATTGCATCTGTCATGTTCCCTACAATTACCTTTTAACCGATCCAACACAGGCTGCAGAGGACAGAGGTGGATCGTGCTTGCCATGTCGTATGCACTGCAGTCAAAATATATTTGGACAGTTCTGTCCATATCATTGGATTTCGAATGAATGCACAAGGTCAAAGTGTTAAAGGTCCCATGTCATGCTTTTCCGGTTATTAACCGTCCCCTTGTGTGTTATGAAGGTCTGAGACGGCGAGACACGATGGGGCTCGGCCTGGGCTCGTTCTGAGCACACATGCAGACTCACAGCCAGGCTGCACATGTGTGTGTGTGTGTGTGGATAATCTCCTCTCACACATCCCTGAAACTGAAATCGCTGTACTTCTCGGAGACTTCAACCTCCAGACAGGGAAGATAGACGAACTAACATCTCTGTTAACCGCCTTTGCTTTCTCACTGTCTCCATCCCCACCAACTCATAAAGCTGGCAATGTCCTTGATCTCATATTCTCAAGGAACTGCACTACGTCTAACCTCTCTGCAAACCCGCTCCACACATCCGATCACTTCTTCATTTCATTCTCTCTACCCCTTTCCAAACATAACAAACTAATCTCTTCTCATCCTGCACCTGTCCGCAGTAACCTTCGTTCCCTCTCCCCCTCTACCTTTACCTCATCGGTGCTCTCAGCCCTCCCTTCCTCTGACTCGTTCCAACTCCTGCCTCCAAACTTTGCTGCAGAAACTCTCCTCTCTACTCTCTCATCCTCTCTGGACTCTCTCTGTCCTCTCACATCTTGGCAGGCTCGTCAGTCCCCTCCTGCTCCCTGGCTAAATGACGCACTGCGTGCTAATCGAACCATCCTTAGGGCACCAGAGCGGAAACGGTGGAAATTCAAACACCATGACGACCTCCTAACCTATCAGTCTCTCCTCTCCTCTTTCTCTGCCTCGATCTCTCAGGCAAAAAGCACTTTCTTTCAAGATAAGATCCAATCTTCCTATTCCAATCCCAAAAAACTATTTTCCATCTTCTCCACCCTCTTGGACCCTCCCAAAGCCCCTTCCCCCTCCTCCCTTCTGTCAAGCAACTTTGTTAACCACTTTGAAAAAAAGGTTGATGATATTCGCTCTTCTTTTTCTGACTCACCTTTACTCACCGCTGGGTCACCAGACCCTCCTTTCACCCACACACTAACCTCCTTTTCCCCTCTCTCTCCAAGTGAGGTTCTTACCCTCATTACCTCTGCCCGCCCTACCACCTGTCCTCTGGACCCTATCCCCTCAAACCTCCTTCAGACTATCGCTCCTGATATTCTACCGTTTCTCACCCATTTCATCAACACTTCTCTAACTTCTGGTCACTTTCCAAACAGTCTCAAGGAGGCAAGAGTAAACCCTCTCCTAAAGAAACCCACTCTCAACCCGTCTGATGTTATAAACTACAGGCCTGTCTCTCTCCTCCCGTTCCTGTCTAAAACACTTGAACGCGCTGTCTTTAAACAACTCTCCCGTTATCTCCATCAGAACAACCTTCTGGATCCGCACCAGTCTGGTTTCAAGGCAGGTCACTCCACAGAAACTGCTCTCATTGCTGTCACTGAGGAACTGCACACTGCTAAAGCAGCCTCCCTCTCCTCTGTCATCATCCTGTTGGACCTGTCAGCTGCATTCGACACGGTGAATCATCAGATCCTCCTTCGCACTCTCCAAGAACTTGGAGTTTCAGGCTCTGCACTTTCCCTCCTCACCTCATACCTCAAAGACCGTACCTACAGGGTAACTTGGAGAGGGTCGGAGTCCGACCCTTGTCAATTAACTACAGGGGTCCCTCAGGGCTCTGTTCTTGGTCCCCTCCTCTTCTCCTTGTACACAAACTCGCTCGGATCAGTCATTAGCCCGCATGGTTTTTCATACCACTGCTATGCTGACGACACCCAATTAATTCTGTCCTTTCCCCGCTCAGAGACCCAGGTCGTCGCACGCATCTCTGCTTCTCTAGCTGACATCTCACAGTGGATGTCTGCTCATCACCTCAAGCTCAACCTTGACAAGACTGAACTGCTTTTCCTTCCAGGAAAAGATTGTCCCACTCTTGACCTGACAATCAACATCGGCACCTCTGTTGTTTCCCCGACTCAGACTGCAAGGAATCTGGGTGTGATCCTAGATAACAAACTGTCCTTCACTGCAAACATCGCTGCTACAACCCGTTGCTGCAGATACACACTTTACAACATCAGGAGGATACGTCCCCAGCTGACCCAGAAAGCCACGCAGGTTCTGGTCCAGGCTCTCGTCATCTCACGCCTAGACTACTGCAACTCCCTCATGGCTGGTCTACCTGCATGTGCCATCCGACCTTTGCAGCTCATCCAGAATGCAGCGGCTCGTCTGGTCTTCAACCTTCCTAAATTTTCCCACACTACTCCGCTCCTCCGCTCCCTCCACTGGCTTCCGGTAACTGCTAGAATCCACTTCAAGACACTGGTACTTGCATACCATGCTGCGAATGCATCTGGCCCTTCCTACATCCAGGACATGGTTAAACCGTACACCGCAGCGCGTGCACTACGCTCTGCATCAGCCAAACGACTCGCTGCACCCTCGCTGCGAGGGGGACCCAAGTTCCCATCAGCAAAAACACGTGGGTTTGCTATCCTGGCTCCAAAATGGTGGAATGAGCTCCCCATTGACATCAGGACAGCAGAAAGCCTGCACATCTTCCGGCGCAGACTGAAAACTCATCTCTTTTGACTCCACTTCGAGCGATAGAATTACTAACAAAGAACTGCTAACAGAGCACTTATATACTAATAAAGGACTGGCTTATCTATAGCCAGTTGAGTAGCACTCCAACAAGCCATTTAGGACAGAGAGTGAATACACATACTATACAGAGATGCTGTATGAGAAACCAATGTGAGTTTGGAAAATTGCACAATATACATATATTTTAGTAGACCTCAACAATGGAATTATGATCAGTAGAAATGGCCATGATATGGGACCTTTAACATTTAGTGTTGATGTGTATTTTCATCCACATAGGATGTAACCTACAACATATGAATTATAGCCATTTTATAATACCTGAATTAAAAACTACACTTCAATAAAGTTATTGTATTTAACATCTGGTTGGGGTGTCTGCCCTGCTGATGTGCCGTTGGAGTAGGCTTTGTAGAATACTCATACACCTCTTATATATCTCACAGAGTCAATAAATACAATATTGGATACTGAATATCTACATGTATGTTGATGTAGTATATTGGTCTTTTATAGAACATTATAAATCATCCAGAATATTTTATATTTTGTGTTCTATCTGATTTATGTCTTTTCTACTGTTTTCCACCTTTTCAATATTTGAATATTTGCTGCTGTAACAAAAATAATTTCCAAATTTGGGATGAATAAAGTATCTACCTATCTATTGTATATATCTATCTAATTGTTAAATTATTATTTTGGGCCTTTGGGTTGATCTTCGGATGTGAAACAGTTTGTGATTAACCTGGTTATTAAAGAATATTCCAACCTTTGACCTAAAAAGTGTGTTGGGGGTTTCTGAAAATAAACATGACAGTTGCTGCTGTTTTGACAGTTCCTCCTCCTGTAGCTTGTCCCTCCACGGCCTCCGTTGCATTACTCGAGGACGTAGGTGGCGGCGGCGGCGGCGGCAGTCAGCATTATTGTCTCTGATACAGCAGAAATCACACACTTGCAGACACACCGGAGTCGGAGGGAGGCGAGGACCTTTGGCTTAATCAACATCAGCTAACTGGGAAGCCTTTCAGTCATCGAATTGATCAAGGGGGTAAATATCCACTCCATGTTCCTCTACTGTAGATAATGCAGACTCCAGTTCTCTCTGGAAGCTAGCAGGGGAGCACGTTAGCCATGCTAATGTTAGCGGCTAGCAGCTTGGGCCCGCCTAGAGCCGACAAGTTGCCAACACCTTCTGCTCACAGCAAAGCTAACACAGCCGGTTGTAGCCCTGCTGTAACGTTATTCACTGTCAAATAAATATAGTTTCGCCAGTGTATGAAAACATTGGCACACACCCAACGTTAGGTATGAATGTACCGTTACAGTTGTTGTTCGAATGTCGACATAACTTTAACGTTGTGGCTGTCGCATAATTCCGAATCAATAACTGAAACGATTACGTTTGATTTAACCTTCGCCAAACTGTTTGAATAAGGCTAAATTAATCATTCAGCATTGTGACACTCGATGCAAGACGACCGAGGGCGCTTTTGTAAAAGTTAAGATTTAATTGAATCTAGCGATGGTTTCTCTCACGCTCGCATGATTAGATGAGTGCCGAATGAGGATTGAATCCGGAAAAGGAATTCATTCAGGTAACACGAGCTTGTCTTTAAAGCAGTTATTTAATATGATTCCATATATTCTACTCCTTTATTAACTTAACCTATCACGGGTAAAACCTTCTCGTTTGTCACTTGAGGAAAAAATACATCTCTGCCATAAATCTGTCTTTTACCGGCGTATTCATTAGCAAAATACCTACATGAGCCAATGCTGTATTAGAAGACAATAGATTAAATATAAAAAACTGCTAAACATAACTAGCTAACGGTAGGTTTGAGTTGCCTGTAAATGTGTAACGTTATAGTAGCTACTACGCAATCGACCTATAGGACGATACACATTGCGCAAATTGGATCCAAAATCTGACATGATATTTAATCACAATACCGATTCAATATCGGTATATTGTCCAGCTCAAGACACAACCCAGGCGCATGACCCAGGTGAATGACCCAGGTGAAGGCTAGCCTCAGGCCCAGTTCCTCCTCACAGCAAACGCCTGGCACAATGCCTGTATGCTGCAACCATCCGACTGTTGGACTGATGCTCATTCTACCCTTCTCATGAACATCAACTCAGCATACTGCGGAGCCCCCTAGGGCAGTGGTTCCCAACCTTCTTTTTTTTTTTTAAAGAAGAGGTTGTATTCTACAGTGTGCCTGAATGTAATCATGGCGTAGGTGTGTAGTGTGATTCTGTAGTTTATTGATGGCATCCCGTTGGTTTGAGTCATCTGAACAGGACATCGCGCGCTCACTGCTTGATAGCGCGAAGGTCCGTTTACGCCGGTTGTTAAACAACATCGTTATGGGGAAATGCAAGTCTGCGTCCAAATGGTTGGAAGATAAGGAGGAAGGACAATCAATACTGTATATAGTCAATGTGAGGTGAAGTGTGTAACCGGTTCAAACTCAAAGTGGCGATGAGGTCTTAAAATGTATGGAAAGGGTCTTAAAAAAGGGCTTAAAAGGTATTACATTTGACTTCAGGATTCCTGCTTATACCCTGTGATTGACAAAATCATAAATCATACATTTATAAAAAAGGCACACAAATTAACATCCAAACATAAACGTTTCTCAGACCGTTCAGACTTCAGCGGAAGGTACTTGATGTAGTTCACTATTTTCACAGCTTGTACTAATACTGCAGTGAGGTCTGGTGGCATAGCTTTGGCGACAAGGGCTTCTCTGTAACATGCAGTGTGTTATCTGTACATCGGGATTTTCCTGTCTCACTTTATTTACAAAGCCTTTCACCCTCAATTGGCAGCCAATTATTTGGCGCAAGGATAAAAAGCTGCTCTGCACACCGTAAACATTGACGGCTGACGTAAGTCATGAGAATTTAAGCAGTTTAATATTTCTAAATCTGAGCAATATATATGTTTTATTAGCTTATGAACTCCATTGTACATGTAATAAAATAAAGTTTATATGAAGTGAAGTTTATTAAGTGAGAAAAAATGTTGGAACATAAAACATTATTTTTTTACGGCACACTTGGACAGTGGGGTGCCGCGGCACACCGGTTGGGAACCACTGCCCGAGGGGACATGCTACACCACGTGATGACATGTTACGCTCGTGTTGTGTTCATGGAACCTGTCCTTGGCCAGGAAAAACAGCTTGTTTTATTCTGTTGAGGTCTAGATTGCTTTCATTTTTTGTTTCCTTCTGCGTTGTGCTGCGTTGTGTGCATGGCTTCCTTCTGCAGGTAACGGAGAGACGCGCTCTGGCGGCGGTCTCGTTCAGGATCCGAAAATACAATTTAAATATTTTGTACACTTATTCCTAGTGTGCCACTGGTTACGCTACTGCGTGCCACTGCCAATGGTGGCACGCGTGCCTATGGTTGCCGACCCCTGATCTAAAGTAATCATTGACTGTCTCCAAGTCACTTTGCTCAGTGTTTTCCTTGCTGTCATCAAATTGTTTCACTAATAAAGGGGCAGAGAAAATCAGATGACAAGTGAAATGATTTATTGTTTGTGTGTTTATGGCCGTCATGCACTGGTGTTATTATTTGTGGATTCTCTGTTGAAACACTGCTGACACCTTTATCAGTAAAATAGAAACATTCAAATGTTCTAATCCATCATTTCCTCTCTCACCCTCGTTTTCAGCTATCCCACCGTGCCCCTGGTGGCCCCTTCCCCCGTCCTCAGGCAAAGCCCCCCCCCAAACCCTTTGCCCTGTAGGGATCAACCCCTTCAACCCCTTCACCCCCTACTTTCCCTCCTCTTCCTCCCTCCCTCCCACCCATCCTCCCTGTACTCCAACAGTCTTCCGCTGCAGTGAGAGTTCCCGACCATCTCTGCCAAGCTGTCGGACATGTCAGGACCTGTGCCGAGCCGGGCCCGAGTGTACACTGAGGTCAACACTCACCGGCCAAGGGAGTACTGGGACTATGAGTCCCATGTGGTGGAATGGGGGTAATCACCTTGCAGACATTAAACAACTTTTGCAGTATGCGGCTCGACAACTCTTCAATCCAGCTAATGGTTGGTTGTTTTTTTTCCTTCACAGGAATCAGGATGACTTTCAATTGGTGCGTAAGCTCGGACGTGGCAAGTACAGCGAAGTCTTTGAAGCAATCAACATCACCAACAATGAGAAGGTGGTGGTGAAGATACTCAAGGTAAATCCTTACAGAAAGAAGCTCTGATTTATGATCACATGCTTTAATTCAACCTGCCTAACTCTGCCTCCCCTTTTCCCTTTTAGCCTGTGAAGAAAAAGAAAATCAAGCGTGAGATCAAGATTTTGGAGAACCTACGTGGAGGTCCTAACATCATCTCCCTCATCGATATTGTGAAAGACCCTGTAGTAAGTAACACTTCACACTTTTGTCATAACTGCAGCAAAGGCCATATTTAATTGATATGTTTGTTTTCACCAAACTTATGTTGTGTATGTTGGGGGTTCTCAAATATCGTCACTGTACCAATAGCGAGCCGAGCCCGCCACCTGTGCAAGGTTAACCCTTTTGCTTGGGAAGTATGTGTCTGTAAGTACTGAGCCAGCTCTGGCTGTAAGTTAGATGAATGTGTCTAAGCAGTTTAACACCCTTCCTATGTTGTGTTTCGACTCTCCCCAAATAATGTACTGTTAGTATATTGCTTCATAAGATGCAGGAGTTCACAGGTCTTTCACACTGCAAAAATGAGACTATTGTATTCACTTCAACCTAAAACAACTATGAAACGCCATCAAAATCTATTAACCTCAGCACAACCAATGATAGTTTGATCATCACATACGTTACAATTATCATATATTAGCCTTATGTTGATTAAGCAAAGCATGTCACTAGGGGTGTAACGGTTCACAGTGGTCACGGTTCGGTTCGTACCTCGGTTTAGAGGTCACGGTTCGGTACGGTTCGGTACAACAAGAAAAAGCAAAAAAAAGTCCCAAATGCATAATTCCAGGTTTGTTGTTATTTATGTTTGAACCATAGACTGTATATATAAATGGACGTAGGGTCCGTGACGTCACCCATAGGATTCTGCAGAGTTGCCGTGAAGCCCTAAGTAGGCGGAGTCGGCTACTAACGGCTCGACAGTGACGTCAGAGTCTAACTCCCGCCTTCTCCAGCCTGCTCCAAATAAGAGCAAAGAGGCGGGACAGGGCGGGACCTGCTGCCAACGAGCGTGATGTTCCAGACCTAGCTCAGGCTAAGAAGCTAAGCTAACATGCTCTCAGTATTAAGCTAACAACCTATGCTAACAACACAGTCTATGCTAACAACTCAGCTTGCAGTCACCGCTCCTCGTTCCTGGCATACAACGTTGACTAAATCATCCATAATTGGATTGTTCAAATGTGTACTGTGAAGGATATCATAAAGCCTTAATGCAATCCAATGTAAAACATGATTGATGAAAGTAGTAAATCGGTCAGAGTCGACCCGAAGACAACAGGAGGGTTAATGCCATATTCACTTAGTAACGAACAACTTTTACAAATATTTCTATATAGTCTGTGTTGGTAAATGTCATCTAGGTTGCACATTTCCTGCTGAAATACATGCATACCAAGTCACTGCGTGGCACTTTGGTTTTTGATAAAACAGTGTAGTTCCACTATATAAACGTTACATTCATAATCAAACGAGACAATCTGCAAGATAATTAGCTATTTGGTATTATTCTTAATGCTTGTCATTCACACGTTAATAAAATAAGTACCGATACATAGCAGAATAATTGTGGCGGTGTTCAGCTTAATAAACCTTGCTCAACATCATTTATTTAGCTAATACTACAGCGGGCTACAGGCGAACCAAGTCCGCGTTTCGATGCATTCCTTGATCTCCAGTTATAACGTCGGACTCCGCCGCTGGCCGAAGCTAACGGAGCCCCAGAGGGCTAGCTACGGCCGCCGGGACCTATGGCCCGGACGCGCTAGCGAGCTAGCCCCGTTAGCTTCGGCGGCGTGGACTCCGGCGGCCCCACTGGGATAATTGGGTCCCCTTTTCACATTTGCTCCCGTTTAGCATTATGGGCGTCATAGCCATATAGTATAAAAGGCTTACCCAAGGCTGAATCATAAACTAAACTATATATATGTATAAAGGGTTACGTCCTTAGCTGACTAATAAGCTACATAACAAGCTAAGCTAACAAGCACACAAACACCTGCTAACGGGGTTAACATGTATAATATTATCATTTTACTCACCGAAACAAGCTGAAAGTAGACTTCTTGGAAGTTCTGTTAGTACATTCAAGCGCACAGCACGACATTTTAATTATCTGGTATTTGTAACAATATTCCCTAACAGGCACGATCACCACGAACACAGCTAAAGGGTCAAGTACAGTAACTACAACTAACTAACGTTGTGGCCTCTATGGTTGTAGCCTAGCAGAGTGGACAAGTTGCTGTTAGCTGACAGTGAGGCACTATCGGTCAATCAATGTGACCACCCCCTAATGTGTGCACAAACTTTAAGACCTAATATAAATAAAAGGGTCGCTTTAGAAAACAATTCACTCACAGATCCATAATCATGAAGGTGGAATCTAACTATATCGATAATAAAAATGTATGGAGCCAGGGGTAGAAACATGTTTTTTTCTGCTGCAAAGTTGGGCATTTTAACATGGGGGTCTATGGAAATTGCTCCTTTCTGCAGCCATCGCCTATCGTCCAATATATGAACTGCAGTGTGTGGCACTTCCGTATTGGCTTCACGGCTCTACCCCACAGTTTGCCGCTTAGTTTGAACAGTAGTGCAAGTTTCAGTTTAAAAATAAAGAACTCTGACATTTTGAATAATTAACTGTATTAAACAGTTAAAAACAAACCATACACAGTACACTCAGATGGCCATATTATCTATAATGGCTGATGTCAAACTAAAAGGTTTCATCAAGCTGTAAAACTAAAAAGAATGTCTTGAAAATATGACATCATAAATAATAAGAAAGTGTTTCAAGAGCGCAAAGTCGTTTATTTTGTTCTCACGGCTTTCATGTCTATTGGCTTCTTAAAAAAAGCGGGGATAAGCTGTTGAACTGCTGCTGCCTTTGGCGGGGCTCCGGTGATTGGCAAATCTGAGTGATGCCTTCTGATATGATTTAGCATGTTTGGCGTGTGTTCCCATTAGCATACCGCACCACTGTAGAACAACGGCGACACACCGTCCTCGTCCGATCCACCACTCGCACACACACAGCTGATTTAAAAGAAGCAGGTGGGTTCTAGCTCCTGTGTGTTATCTGAAATCGCCATACTAACTTTTCTTCTTCTTGTATTTTGTTCGTTTTGTTGTTGTGTTTTGTTGTTGTTCTTCATTTGTCGTTTAAGGGCGGCTGGCAAACAGCTTTTAGGCGCAATACCGCCCCCTGGATTATATATAGTGTAGTGGATACTGCCCTGAATGACAGACTTTTTTCCCACTCGTAAAAAAAGGCGTATTCGTCGTGTGACTGCGTGTGCCGAACCGTGACGTCTGAACCGTGACGGTACGGGAAGAATACGGATACCGTTACACCTACATGTCACCTTTAGAGGGACAACGGATTTCTTTCAAAGTTGGAGGATGCTGAAAGGTTTATTATTCCTTTTTATAGTTAACAAGTCCCAGGAACAAAGCAGGGGAAGTCAAACAAAGTAGCAACTAAAAGTGCCTTTTGTGCTTTACAGTTTGTGTTTCATGTAGCGCAAGGATTAGTCAAATTTAGATAGATGACAGATAAAAAACAACTGTCGCATTTCAAAAACAACGGTCAGACCCCAGGGGATGATAACATCCTCATCCTTTACTGATGACCGACGTTTGAATGGATTATTGAAATAAAGATAAGGAGAAATGCAGAGGTGGAAATAGGAAAAGAACACCTGTGCCCCATAGCATATTGTATTCTTTACAATGAAACTACGGGCTAATGTATCTCCCTCAATTCATTGTGCCCAGAGTCGACACAATAACTCAATTAACAGAAAAGCTATTTACTAATTTGATATAACAAGCATTACATTTTCTTGTTTCAGCTTCATTTTGTTTATTACTGTAATGTATAAATGTTCTTGTAGTCTTTGGGACTGGCCTGGCGAGGATATGAAGTTGAACTTGTTGAAGACTATGCCTTTTTTTTTAATTAATTCTGGGATTTAGTAAATTCAAAAGACTGATTTCCAGATTATGAAAACGTATCCACAGTAGGCTGGTCATTAGTGCCATGTACATTTTCAAATTCATTTATTTGAAGCTCCAACCACCGGAATTCGTTATGATAGTCAAGAAAACTCTCATGGTGAATTTTATTCAAATTCCAATAGCATTTATCCCTCCCTCATCAACCTTGATGTTTAGCCTCAGTAGGGTGGTCCTTAAAATTGAAAGTCGAAAAGTCTAAGCTCCAACCCCTATTCCATTAGTCAAGAAAACTCGTGGTGAATTTTTTTTTTCCTCAATCTGACAACGTACCCCTCCCTCATCAACCTGGGCTGCCACACCAGCAGCACGGTGCTGCAACTGAGGCTAAACTTCAAGGTTGATGAGGGAGGGGTACATGTTGTCAGATTGAGGAAAAAAGTTTTCTTGACTAAAGGCCCGGACACACCAAGCTGACACCAAAGAACTGACACAGACGGACCCCGACTGTTGTGTCGCCTCACGTCTCCTGCGTCTCGGCCATGTGTCGCACTGGAACACACTGCAAAGACTTCAGCCGACGGCCAAGAAGCATGTACGAACTGCGCATGCGTGAGTGGCAATAACTCTCCTTACCAGCAGGCGGCGGTAGTGTGTATTCGTCATTCAAAAGAGGCAACAACCGGAAGACAGACTGCGTGATAACCGAGAGAAGAAGAACAGACTGCGTGATATAAACAAACAACAAATATCGTGTGCGTTCCATTTTCACTCTACAGCGAGAAGCTCATGACGGTGCGGGACACACCAATCTGAATAGTGCGTGTCGACGCTCATCGTCGGCCTAACATCCACCGACGGCTAAAATCGGCTTGGTGTGTCCAGGCCTTTTTATAGAATGAAATCTGGGGGTTGGAGTCTAGATTTTCCGACTTTCAATGTTAAGGACCACAGTTGAGGAAGCAACCTTTCTCAGACAATTTAAAATTGTGTTAAAACATGTTGATTAACTGACTGTCCTGATAGTTCTTCCTTCACCTGGTACCCCTTTTTGTTATCATTACTGGAAAATAAATACACTTTTCTTTATTTGTATTTATCTTTTCAATGTAAACTAAGCCAGGACTCGACATTATAAATGGCCCGCTGGCCCGGAAGCACTATTTAGACACCCCGGGCCAGCATAACGTACTTTCCACTTGCCCGCTCAGGCCACTAAAAATATTGCTTTAAAAAAATTGCCCTGTGGTATTGGTATTTTGACTAGCAATTTAGTTAAATTGTTTCGTTTATTAACGCTACAACATAGCGTTTCGTGAGGCGGTTGTCGTTGTTGGGCGAAAAACAAAAAGCTGTTTGCTGCGGAGCGCAGCCGAGCAGGCTCCCGTGAGCCGGAGCGCGCTCGTTCGTTCATACAGACTATTGCGCCACCTTACCATTCGCCAAAATGTTTTTAATACCAGCGGTAACCGGCCAAGCGCCGGAAGAAAGTCACCGGAGGAGTTGAAGAAGAGGGAGAGAAAGTTTCAGCCAGCTTGATCGATGGAGTTGGCTTCTAGTGGTGCAGTGACGCGTCCTAAAACCCTTTTTATAATCTATCGATTAGATTTATGATTCGAAAATTATAAAAGTAGGGTAGACATGTGGAGATTATCCGGCTGAACAAAACGTGCATTTATCTAACAGGTTTGTTTTCTAAATACCTTATTTCAATTCCAGCTATTTTCCAAAACCCTGTGGAGAAATCTCGTAGCTTTTTGTCGAGGGAACCAGCAGCTTACTTCCTGGTTTTAGGACGAGTCACTGCACCTCTCAATATGATGCTATGTATGATATGATAAACAAGGTCTTCTGTCGGCTCTGTGCATCAATGCCGACCTATGCTGACAAGCAAGTGAAGAGTAGACAATATAAAGGTATTGGGTTTAGGGAAATGTCCCAGCAGTTTAGGATAATGAAGGATCTAATCTAATCTATAGCCATTACATGTCTAACTCCTAATGACAGAAAGGCAGAAAGCGCATTATACAAATAATAATACTCATAATAATAACAGACATTTTTTAACAATGACCACAATATCATTATTTTAATAAACCAAATATGAACAATTGAGGAAAATGAGGAAGAACTGATGATTCAAATGTTGTAGTACAAGTAGTAATGTAGTTAGTGCATAAATTACTATTGCAACAAATGTGTTAATTTTCTTCATTTTAAGTTGAATTTTTTTGGACGAATGCTCCGGGCCAGTGGTTACAATGGTGGGGCCAGTGGTTACAATGGTGGGGCCAGTGGCAATACAATTCCACCGACCCTCAATGTCTACCCCTGTAAGCACTCGTATACTAACAAATGACTGGCTTATCTAAAGCCTGTTGAGTAGCACTTAAAATAGTTTGGCTCTATGAAACCTGATGTACTTACATGATTCTGTTTTCTTCAAGTTTGTATCTTCTTGGTCGAAATCAATTGTAAGTCGCTTTGGATAAAAGTATCAGATAAATGTAATCTGCAGCTTAGACAGACAAAGCAGTTTGGGGACATCACGTGAACTCTGGCAACTTAAGAGGCTGGTTAATAGAAAATAAAACCATCAATACATAGTGAAAGTGGATTGGTTGATCGCAGCTCTAGTTCATACTTTAAGCAACGCATGTCGTTATGGTCAACAGACTGTATTTTTTATTCTAGTGTCACTAATGCTATTGGCGTGTTAAATAAACAAACTAAACACTTCCATAAGCACTTGCATCAACACAACAATAGATTTGTTTGGATTGGCCAGTGACAATGATGGGATGTTGACCGTCCACATGCTGGCTAAGTTTCCTTGCATACTCGTGTACAGAATATAAATGTACATTTGGAGACTTGGTCATAGTGTTGCTCACATTGTGGCTTCCTGGTTGGTTTTAGGTTTGCATTAGAACAATAGCTAATACAGTGTGTTATGTCCAATAGAAATATTTAACCAATCGTAGAAATTGTTGGCTAAGACTGCAACGCATTAAAAAGACAAATATTGATATTTAAATGTTTATTTCAGTCCCGGACGCCCGCCTTGGTATTTGAGCATGTTAACAACACAGACTTCAAGGTAAGAGCTAAACCTTCCCTTTATGCTCTCAAATGTGGACACCTCCTTTTTTGGCATGCTCGTAGTTTTTCTGTACACGTGTGTGTTTGTGATGGAGGAATATGAAAGTCCAGTTCTATGTCTTCGGTGCCAGAAAGTCCACCATCTTCTGGCTCTATCCTCAATAACTGGTACACTTCCACAGCTGCCTATGAGTCATGTATGACTAGGGATGGGTATCGTTAAGGTTTTAACGGTACTACTACTTTTATCGATACCGCTTATCGGTCCGGTCTTTTAACGGTACTCTTATCGGTTGTTTTGTAGAGAAAAAAATTAGGTGAACTAACTAACAAATTGTGAACAAAATTAGCATTGCTTTTTATTTAAATTAAATACATAATATTTCACATCAAAAGAAACAACGTTTTAACAAATCGTATTAAATGATGTGATGACAGAACTGTAAACAGAATAGCTGAAACTTTAACAAAATAAATAACTCAGTTACCTCTAATCATTAACCCATGTTTGTATAATGTAGTTAACTCCGTGTGTTGCTGCTAGCATACAGAACACCTGAAAGACAGTCGAACCCGGTGCATTCCTCCGTCTGAATGTGGAGCACTTTTGATAAATGTTTAGACAAATTGCTCGTGTTACCGCCCTTACATGCTAAACTCTTATTGCACTTTAGGCAACGAGCATTGTCCACATCGAGACGGCTATAGTTTAGCCACACCTCGGAGCGTGTTCTCTCCGCCATCTCCTCCGTGTGTGTGTGTTGCTGCATGTAGCAGCTGCGTGTATGTAAACTGCCCCGCCCCCTCGCACACAGACGGGGGAGAGAAAGATCTCTCGTCTGGATCGGAAAGATCGAAAATACAAAAAATAATCATAGACGCATTTTGCTGTCTTTTTGCATATTAGAAACGGAGTTGGCGTTACTAAAACTGCAATGTAATGTTTGTGTAGCAATAATACATATGACGTATTTTTTACATGTCTCCAGTACCGATAAAAAGACCGATAACATCGGAGCTTAATGGTACTTTAATAATTCAGCCCTGGGGCCCGTTTAATACCGGGGCTCGGTACCCATCCCTATGTATGACTGTCACATGAACGTGTGCTGTGTGTTTAAGACATTACTAATAACATTGTTTTGGTCTCCAGCAACTGTACCAGACTCTGGCAGACTATGACATTCGGTTCTACATGTACGAGATCCTAAAGGTGAGTAATGTTTCAGCCATCTTTGTGCTCATCATCTTTAACCTCTAAATGTCCGGAGGATGTGAAGCATTAAGTCCTTAATCAAGACTGTTTGTCATTGTTATTCTGGGGGTTTGTACAAGCTTGGGTATTTTGGCAGAAACAATCTATTGTTAATGCAATCAAGATTGTGGGTTTTGTCTTGTAGGCATCATCTTCTTGGAATCTTTCTAATGAAACCTGTGACCAACGAATAACAGTTTGTTTGTCTGTAGGCCCTAGACTACTGCCACAGCATGGGAATCATGCATAGAGACGTGAAGCCACATAACGTGATGATTGATCATGAACACCGCAAGGTAAGTGATGAAGTCAAACAATGTCTCGCTCACCTTAGCAAAAGAGTGATTCAGGAATGAGTCCTAAAACCTAGACTTAACGTTTTAACACTTCTGGTTCCCTCGTCTAAAAGTGACCGGTTTTTTGAACATGTTTTTGGTTAGAAGCCTGAAATTAGGTCTTTGGTTAACATAAGCTGAAATGATCACGTTTTGTTTTAAACCCAAAACCCTACCACAAAATGTCTAAAGCTGCTATGTGTCATAAAACAGCGGTTGCTAATAAGTGACTTAATGCCGTCAGGCTGAACACCTTTAGCTTATATGTGGCTATGTGAAGTCATGTGATTTTGTGTGTTGATGGCCTAACATTTTTACTTTTGGTGATTGGATTTGCATTTCAAAAATATGTGGAGAATATCATAAACGTTTCTGGCAACAGATCTAATTTTCTGCCTCAATCCAAACCAAAAGTCCCATTGCCTTTTTAATTGAGGGAGCCTATGTGATGCTAATTTCTGGGTAGGCCTACACAAATATGTAATCTCTGCACTGCTCTAAAAGATGATGATTATTTTTGTCCTGAAGCTTTTTGTCTATTATGTTTTCTTTTTTCCCCCCATTGACTAGTTGCACTCATTATTTAAAGGTGACCTATCATGCAAAATGCACTTTTGTACGTCTTGTATACATGAATATGTGTCCCCGGTGTGTCAGGGAACTCACCAAGTGTCAGAAAACACAACCCTCTCTCTTTTCCTCCATACCCAAATCTCTAAAAACGGGGCTGCAACAGAGCTGATTATTATTTGAATTTTTCTGACGTCAGAAAAGGGGGTGCTCCGCCTATATGGGCATCTCTCCACCTATCAGAGGAATGAGAGATCCGCTGGAAAGCGCTGGAGACGCTGTAGTACATATGTAGGTGGTGCTGTAGTCTGCCACAAAAGCAGAATCAGCCCTTGCAAAAACAGCGCTGGAAAAGAGCAAATAGTGAGGCATGGCTAAAATGCATGATCTGTTTGGTATTTTGAAAAAAAAACTTCACAGACATGTTTTTATATAGGTATAGGTTTTATATATGTTTCAAATATAGCATGATAGGTCCACTTTAAGTAATGCATGAGAAATAAGTAAATGTCAATTTTTTTTGTATTTTGCATTATTCTATAGTTGCGCCTTATCGACTGGGGGCTGGCCGAGTTTTACCACCCAGGACAGGAGTACAACGTCCGAGTAGCCTCCCGCTACTTTAAAGGCCCCGAGCTCCTGGTGGACTATCAGGTACATGGGGGGCGGGCACACTTTAGTTTGAGCTGACATGGTTACATTACATATCATTTACATCTGTAGGTATCCAAGCGGTGTCTTAATTATGTTACACATGTAATCTGAGACACTGCTCTTCACTTTTCAGTGTTTTTCTCCAAACCTACTGACCTTGCATATTTTGATATTTTATATCTACACACACACGTACCGGGTCCGGCTGCGCCCCGATTTTGTTCCGACCTCCTCCAGCACCAAACCCCACCTGGCGCGTTTCAGAAGCGGTCCGTCTTGCGTGCCGGCTCGCAGTTTTGGTTGATTTGGGCATATTTCCTGGACAGGCTACATTGTACAGACAAAGTTAGTAATAATTATAATAGTCCAGTTATAAATGAAAAGATGTGTTGCTGTATTTTAGTGGTAAAAAAATGCATTCATCATCATAATTATTTATATAATTTACACAGTGCCTGTAAACCGGAGGAGAACGCTGGCATTTCTCCTCCTTGAAAGACTATGGAGGGATAGGGTCTGCACAATTAGTTTATTTTTGGGATTGACTGGATGCTCTGACCGGTCCACTTCCTGCCCGGCGCTATGCAACGCCTCGCGTCTCGTGTCAAAAATAGACTTGCATCTAGGGCTGTGCGATTATAGCAAAAATCATAATCACGATTATTTGGGTCAATAATTGATATCACGATTATTTTGACGATTATTCATTGACCATTTATTGAACTTTAAAACAAATAATATTTTACCAATAAACAAGATCAACAAATATGTTGGAGCGCACTTCCAAAACCATACTAAACATATATTATTAATATGATAAATAAAAATAAATTAGACCAAAATAAATTAAATCAAATATGATGCAGTCACAACCTGAAAACTCCTTAACATATAGCCAACATGTTGGTAAAACATGTTCAACATATTCCACTCAGTTAAACGTTGAAGGCTGGCCAACCGTCATGGTCCAGAAGTAACAGGAAATAAATGTTGAACTACAATTTAAGACCAAATAAAAAAATGTTGGTCACCATGGCAAACGCTGGTAGGGCTGCTCATGTCATCTCTTAAAGATTTTTTGCAAGAAACACCAGCCTGTTTACATGGTCTGGTTTCAGAGATGAGCGCAGGCAGGTGACAATATTGCCTCCTGTACTGAAGACCCTCAGCCACGCCACGACACATGGGGTCACGCCGGCCAATCACAAAGCTTTGATGCGTTCAAGTGCATTATTCTGGCACAGGAAGATTATGTTACAGGACATTAACGATAAAACAGAATATTGTTGTTCTAGTTTTAGACACATCCCGCGATCGACTAGTTGGGCACCCCTGGGATAGACCATAGGTCCGTTGTGGTGGCAAAGTAGTCAGCTGAAGCCACATCTCTCTCAACTTCCCCACGGCATTTGTCACATAGCGGAGGCAGCGCAGACCTGCTGAAATAATACCGAGACGGCATCACGTAACGCTGGTCCAACGTGTTGACAAGTTGCTTAAAGCCCTGGTTGCTAACAGTGCTAACTGGGCACATATCTTTAGCGATGTGAAATGTAATGGCACCTGTAATATCTCTGTGTCTCTGCGAGCTCGTCGCGTAGGCCGTTGCTCTGTACAATGCGTCCTGAATCGATGACTGTGATGATGTGGTGGATGAAGTCGAGCGGGCATCTGCTTTTTGTTGTATTATTGCCCGGTCGTATTGCACTTTGTGGTTGTATTTCAGATGATTAAAGAGATTGGTTGTGTTAGCGTGTGGTGCCAACACAACCTGGTAACAAATCCTGCACTGTACTTTGTTTTGCTCCACGTCGGACTCCTGAAAGCCAAAGTACTTCCAAATAGTGGACATAGTTTTACCCTTCTTTTTAACGAGTTGCTGCTCTTGTTCTGACAACTTCGCTCGCGCTGAACACTCACAACACATGTCACTCCCACGTGGCCGAGTGGGCTTTTAGGGAGGGGCGAAAGCGCACCCAGCAAAATAATCGTATTTTGTCAATTATGCTGTTTTCAGAATCGTCGCAAGCCATAATCGTAATCGCGATTAAAATACGATTAATTGCACAGCCCTACTTGCATCCTATTTTCACGGAGCCCAGTGCCGAGACGCTTCTGCGTCTGTTGGAAACACACGCATTGACTAGAGTGCCCGCGATCGCTGTGCGCGGCCGTAACGCGGTGCAGACGGACCCTGTGTGTGTGTGTGTGTGTGTGTGTCAGAGGTATCATACATGTACTGTGTGTTTCAGATGTATGACTACAGTCTGGATATGTGGAGCTTGGGTTGTATGTTGGCTAGCATGATCTTCAGGAAGGAGCCCTTCTTCCATGGCCATGACAACTACGACCAGGTAAACACAAAGCGGGGTTGGCTGATGGGGCACACTTTGATTTAAGAAAACAAACAAAAATCTGTACCCGCTTGTTCAATGAAATGAAACCTCTTAACCTAGTCAATTTAAGCTGGAAGGAGCACTTCTGTCTGTGTGACCCCCCCCCCCCATGAATGCACGCAGAGCAATTCCCCCATTTCTGTAAAGCCACAAACAAATGTATTTAATAGACGGCTACAGCAATATATGAACCGTGCAAGTTTTCCATGAACTCAATATTTTCAGTCACCGACTGGGGTCAATGTAGATTAGTGTGCTTGAGGGTTACACAGTCTCATACAGAGCTGACAGACTGATGTACCCTTGTTTGGGCTCCTGTAGTTGGTGAGAATAGCCAAGGTTCTGGGGACTGAAGACCTGTACGACTACATCGACAAGTACAACATTGAGCTGGAACCGCGATTCAACGACATTCTGGGGAGGTAAGGGCTGTTACTGCTGACTCAGGACGGTGTCTTGGACAACCTATTGCTTTCTTTCCATCAGCCCCTATGTTAACTCCATATTTACACATTTTGAGTAAGTCCAAATTATAAAGTAACAGTTGGGTTCATCCCTGCTTTTTCCTTCAGGCATTCTCGTAAGCGATGGGAGCGCTTTGTCCACAGTGAGAACCAGCACCTGGTCAGCCCTGAGGCTCTGGACTTCCTGGACAAGCTGCTGCGCTACGACCACCAGGCCCGGCTGACGGCCCGTGAGGCCATGGACCACCCCTACTTCTGTGGGTGTTCATAAAAATGAAAAAACAATCAGTAACAGTAATGACAAAATAAATGATTTCTTTATTTCTATTGTTCCTGCAGTCCCCATTGTGAAGGATCAGTCTCGTGGGGCTGCGTCAGCCAACCTGGCCAGTGGGAACACAGCTGTTAGCTCATCCAGCATGATCACTGGTGAACACACACACACACACACACAAATGTGTTTCTATTGCTGAAATAAGATTGTTACTCATGTTGTAAACAACATGTCAATACTTACCTCTACCAATTTACTGAGATCTTGGATTAGAGTTGAACAAAGTATAGCAAGTGTTTGTTATTGGAGCAAAACTATAAATACTTTTTAACCTGTTAAGCCCCATGCCCCCACTGGCGGGGGCATGACGCAACATCTTGCAAGAAACAGCGTCTGAGGGCTTCTTAACATTTAATAAACTATGAATGTGTCATACCCACCTAACGGGAAGAAACTCAGCTAACTGACGATACGAACCATTTTTACCGAAACAAAACAGCGAAAAAATGCTAACGCACTTAGCACACAACTCACGGTAGAAATACTTTATTACTTATCGGATCTGCACAAACAAGATATCAGATTTAAAGCTGAGATTCCACAGATTCTAGAGGTATATAAGTATCATCACAGCTTTACGTAGCCAAAACAGCAAATACGTCTTACCTTTGCTGTTTTTCTGATCAAAAGTTGTTCAATGGCATTAAAACGATAGAAACGCTGGCTGCTGAAGGTTAATCCATAGGTTAATCCAATGTGTCTGTGTCACTTTGAAATGATTACTGATAATCCATAATTCCATTTTTGTCAAAAATGGAGATTTCATATTAGCTGCTATGAGAGCTTTAACCCAGCTTCCGGTTTTGGGAAAATTGCGTGGGCATCACTTTCACTCCTCAATGGAAATGTTTAGATGGATTTAGGAAATTCCCCTCGATTCTATTGGCTCTAACTGTTAAAAAGAGGTGTCAATCATCAACATAGACTGAGGGGAGCCAGTGATATGACAAATCCACCCAAATGACCCCAGAAGTGTTTTTTTTGTTGCTAAACCTCTCTAAAAAGGTCAAATGTCACTTGTTTTGCATCACTCTTGATACAGGGTACTTATTATATGTTATAGTTTGGATTCCTAAAGCTTTTAGTCTCCGATCCCATCATTCAAGGGTGGTTTTTACGGAGCCCCTAAAGCAGGGGTATTCAACTAAAATTCAATGAGTTCCAGTTAGAGAAAATGTCCCCATGCCGGAACATCAAAATGTCTAACTTGCTTTATGAATTAGTGTGATGCGAGGCGAGGCGAGGCATTGCATTGCATTTAAAATCAGTCATTAAAAAGAAAAACTAATAAAATAAACATTAAAAGAAAAAATAGATGGATAAACATTAAAAGAAAAAATACATGGATAAAAGTTACAGTGCAGTCTAAGATATGAATAGTTCAATTAAAAACAGCGACAAAAAGAAAAGTCTTCAGCCTGGATTTAAAAGTAGTCAGAGTTGCAGCGGACCTGCAGGTTTCTGGGAGTTTGTTCCAGATATTTGGAGCATAATAACTGAACGCTGCTTCTCCATGTTTAGTTCTGACTCTGGGGACAGAAAGCTGACCCGTCCCTGAAGACCTGAGAGATCTGGATGGTTCATAATTTAGCAGTAGATCAGAAATGTATTTTGGGCCTAAACCATTCAAAGCTTTATAAACCAGCAGCAGTATTTAGAAATCTATTCTTTGACACACAGGAAGCCAGTGTAAAGACTTCAGAACAGGAGTGATGTGATCCACTTTCTTAGTGTTAGTGAGGACTCGAGGAGCAGCGTTCTGAATCAGCTGCAGCTTCCTAATAGATTTTTTAGTGAGACCTGTGAAGACACCATTGCAGTAGTCGAGTCTACTGAAGATAAAAGCATGGACAAGTTTTTCCAAATCCTGCTGTGACATTAGTCTTTTAATCCTAGATATGTTCTTTAGGTGATAGTAGGCTGATTTAGTAACTGTTTTAATGTGACTGTTGAAACTCAGGTCAGAGTCCATGACTACACCTAGATTTCTGGCTTTATCTGTTGTTTTGAACATTGCAGACTGAAGCTCAGCGCTAACTTTTATACGTTCTGCCTTGGCTCCAAAAACCATTACCTCAGTTTTATCTTTATTTAATTGGAGAAAGTTCTGACGCATCCAGTCATTGATTTGTTCAATGCACTTACTCAGTGTTTGAATTGGAGCATAGTCTCCTGGTGAAATTGTTACGTAAATGTGTGTGTCATCTGCATAGCTATGGTTACTTATTTTGTTGTAGCCTGTAGCTTTATCAACGTCTGCATGCAATCAACAACTGACTGCCAATCAAATAAAGAAAGTAAAATTCATAAACAACAATATTTATTGTCAATTAACATTGAACTATACAGATATACAGTAAATACTGTGGATATGTGTAATGTTCCTCTCGGGCTGCATTTAAAAATAAAATAGAGAAAATAAATAAAATAGCTTTTGAAAATGTGTGCATCTTAACCTCTTAAGCCCCACGGACCCGGTTCCTGGGGCCGAAATCGCGTCATTTGCAGGAAACAACATCTAAGGAACCTTAATATTTAATAAACTATGAATATTTTATATCCATATAACGGGAAAAAACTCATTTAACTGATCTTTTTAATTTTTTTTTTTTTTTAAAAACACAATGCTAACACTGACCCTCTGAATTAGCCCCGAGCGAAAAAATGCTAACCTATTACTTCACCGAAAATCACACCTAGCTCCCTTATTACTTATCCTAGCTGCACATCCAACACATCGTTTATGATCGTAAGGAGACACAGAATCTAACGGTGCCCACCTCAACACTGAAAGATACAAACTCGCAACGTTATCAACAAAAATGTACATCAAAACATGTGGCGCTAGATAGCCAAAAACGCTAACATGGCTTACCTTGGTCTTTGTCTAGTCAAAACTGGTCTTCAATTGCATTAAAATGATAAAAACGATGGTGTAGTTAATCCATAGGTTAATCCAATGTGTCTGTGTCCCCTTTGAAATGTTCTGATAATCCATAAGCAATAAAACTGCTTTTCCGTTTCCAGATATCAGAACAGGGATATTTCTCCCCTCTGCTGCAAGTTTGCATGCGCTAAGACGCCACTTTTTTTTTTTACATGAGTGTGTGCGGGACGATTTCCCTTGGATTCTATTGGCTCTAACGGTCAGGAAGAGATGTCACATTTCAAAATCGAGCAAGGGGGGCCATAAGGAAAATCTACCCAAATGGCCCCAGAAGAGGTTTATTTTGCTAAATCTGTCTAAAAAGGTCAAATATCACTTGTTTTGCATCAATCTTGATACAGGGTACTTATTATATGTTGTACTTTGGATTCCTAAAGCTTTAATCTACTAACCCATCATTCAAGGTTAGTTTTCACTATAAGCACAAAATATTTTTTGGACGGACACTATAATTTATATATTTTTTACTATGTTCAATCTGAATTTACTTTAAAATAAAAACATCTATATTGATTCTGACTTTTCTACATCCAACTCACAGGTTTATCATTGCTTTGAGAAAAAAGATTATTAATGTACCCCTTTTAGAAGTGAAGATATAGTCATTTGTTCTGGGCATGTCATTTTCAAGCCTGAGACCTGAAAAACAGGCTTGGGGCTTAACAGGTTAAAGGTGTGATTAGAATGTTTCATTAGTATTAGCGAACACATTAGTAATAGATGCCTGAATAGGGGCCCAGCTGCAGTTGCTGAAACAGATTAGGAGTTGTTCTGAGAGTCTGTGGGGGTGAGAGATATGTATAAAGTTACATAGTTTGTGCAAACAAATCAGCTGTAGTAAAGCGTTGTCATTCATATTTATAGGCTAATAGTTTCAATAGACATTTTTATTTTGAAGAACTAGATGGACATTATATTGAAATCTAAAATACATCATCGCAGTAACATGTCCCTCATTGTCCCGTACAAACCCACTCTGCGCCACACGTGGCACCTGTTCATCCTAAGTGTGGATTTTGGTTCATTTTCTTTTGATAGGGTAGTCCAACCCACCCTCTCTGCCCATGTGATGGAACACACAGTTAAGTATCTAACCCCCCTTGTGGCCCCCCTCTCTTCCCTCAGGTATCTCTGCCTTGCCAGTCTCCACTGCCCTGGGCCCCATCACCGGCTCCCCGGTCCTCTCTGCTGCCACCACCGTCCTGAGCCCCCCGGTGCCCGCCACGGCCCCGCAGTGACATCTCACCCAAAACAACCCCCCCTTCGGCTCTCCCAAGTCCTCCACCACCACGGCTGTGGGGGGGAACCCGACAGGTGCCACTCGGCCAGCCCCACCCCCCCACATCCAACGTGACTGTGACCACACTCACCAACCTCCCAGCTGCAGGACGCCGTCGCCTCAGAAAAGAACGATGTTTTTCCGTTCCCCTCCTGAACTTGTTACCCTGACATCTGAAATGAATGTTCTGTGTAATTGAAATATACAGGTATTCCTTTGATTTTCCCACAAGCCGTAGTGAATACAAAGGGGTGTGTGTTTGTGTGTGCTGAGTCTGAGAGCGCTGTCATGCACAGCTGACTCCTGTGTGATTTAGTTTGGATTGTGAAGGAAGTGGTCAATAAGTACTGCATCAGAAGGCAAAGACGTGTTGGCTATCAGGACCAAAAGGAGCACATTCTGTATAGTTTACTGCTGCAGCGTCAGCAACAGAACAAGACCTGATGCGCTGTAATCCTCTCCCGATGAGTGTACCGCCCTCCAGGTCACAGCATTTTGGACGTTTTTGGTGCTGTTCAGTGCTCTAGGTGTTTGTGAACACAATGACACTTTATCTGCCTGAGTAGTTTTGTCTTGCCTTTCTTACCAAACCAGATCACAAGTCTTCTTTTGATATGCGACTCTCCGTCAAGTCATCCGTTAATAATTAGTTTTGTATAGCTGGTTAAGGTTTATCACCAAGTGGTTTGATCGGCTCTAGTTTTGTACTAGGGTCTTTAAGGAGCCAGGTAAGGTTCATTCAGGTTCTCAAATAAATGGTTTCTCAAATGTGCTGCTTTCCAGTTCCTTGAATTACATCAAGTGGCTTTTCTTGAATTACTTCAAGACATAACCAAAGTTTACTCAGTTGGTTGGAAGGAGAGACGGGCCAAACCTAGTTGTGTGGGAGCTCCTCATGGAGACACTGAAATGTGGGTTCTAGTAAATAGAATGACAACATGATCCAATAATCCTCTGCAGGTGACTGAAGTGCGGTTAGTGTTGAGGAAAGGTCACCTGTGTTATGTAGTGACAGGACTCAGAGCGTTTACTGGCTTTCATCGACATGTAAAGAGAGTTATAGGAGTTGAATAGCACTTGAAGTGTTTTAGTGCCAGATCTGTACGTTTTAGACCCTGCTGTACATAAACATTTTTTTTTCTCATTTCAAAACCTGTAAATGCAAATAAATCCGAACATGTGTACATTGACCTGAGAATGGAGCGGTTTGAGTCCCTACATCACTGTATATATTTGTAGGTCCCTATGTAGAAGACTAGAATTTGGAAATATTTGTGTAAATAAACGTGTTTTATTTATCAGGTACATCTGACTGATTTATGTCTGTCATGTTCATACAGACCTCTCACATCAGCCTGGCATCAGGGATGCCGTTTCCAAATGATATCTTTTTGAAACGGTTTTAGTTCAGTTTTTTGGAGTCTGAATAATTTTGAATGTACTTTGAGAGCACTTATTAAATGCTATATGTATTCCTGCTGTCCATGATGGCGTAAGTAATCCTCTCCTATGTGGAGCTAAAAGGGTTAAGTGGAGTTAGAGTTATTAGGTAATCTAAGCCTTCAACAGTCTTGAGTTAGACAAAACACCAGTAAAGCACACCATCGACTGTCCTGCATTATGTCTTAATGTGCAGCCCTTGTGTGGAAAATTCAAACATTTTGTGTGTGTGTGTATATCTATATATATATATATATATATATATATATATATAGCTTTCAAAGATGTTAAAATCTTGCAATATACTTTAGTTTGTATTGAAATCCGTTGATGGATTTTGTTGACAAAAACATGAATGAAATGCTAACAATAGGTTTGTATTGCTGTGTGAAAGGTGCATCATGGGAACTGGGAATCGACAGCACATAATTACCCACTGCCCCCAACTGCTCAGGATGGCCATGCTGAGAAGAAGCAATACCAAAACACATCTAGGACTCAAGACTCGGATCATTTCAAGTATTTTATTTTTCCCGTCAGCAATGTTACTTCACAATAATTTTTCCAAAAGGAACACGGTGTTAAATGATCAGACGGCCAGTAAACAAATCTGCAGATTATTGTTGAAACTGAATTATTTTTAAGCAAAAAGGCCCTTTACAAAAGTGTTCTGCTCTGTGAAACTACAGCAGCTGGTAAAGCTGCCATGGTGATGTAGTTACTGAATCATGTGTGTTCAAGAACAACACATGATCACACTAAAACAAGCTGTTTGCATGTTTTGCAAAGAGACAACACATGCTTTGCCGCAGAGAAGAGACTAGCATCAGTCTAAGTGTCATGGTATGTCAACATCATACAATGCATCATCCTGAGGTGACAACCTGGCAGTGCACGCTCTGGTACTGTCGAGAAAAGCTTCTCCTGCTGATGATGCTACAGCAATCCTCGCTGTGGTAAAACCTGGAACACAAGGACACACACATCAGTGTCAGGATGTCGTCTGACATGACTTTGTGTGTTTCATCAGACAAATACAGATCCTACTTGTTCAAACGCAGCTCTTTGTCTATCTCCTCCAGAGTCTTCCCTTTGGTCTCTGGTAGCATGAAGTAGAGGAAAACTGCAGCAGCCACAGCCGTCACGCCGTACAGGAGAAATATCCCCGACAGACCCACCACCTCTGCGGATTCAAAACACAGCTCAGTCTGTGGGGCCAACATTATATGACATTTATAGGATTTTATGTAAGAACGGAAATTAATTTATCGATGAATTCTGGCCCGACAGAGTGATCTGGAGACGTTTTCTTACGGCCTCAAGTAAATCAAATGTTCATAACATTGTTCAGATAGAGTACTGATCTGAATATTATTTTCAAACTGCATTATGATTATTTTGTTCATATGAAAGCCCTTCCCAGCGGTCTGGTCCATCCAGTGTCTGTCCTTTGTTCGTCATGTAGAACCTTGTTATGCAGCAGATATTTTGACTTGTATTACTTATTAAATGATCTTGGTAAGCCATGCCAATGAGTCAACATGCACAGTACTAGGGTCACTACAATTAGATCACTTTAATTCCTTTAAACAAATAACTTTCAGTAATTACTGAATAAAAAATGTACAAATTTAAAAAGCGTGTTTTTTTTCCTTATTACTGTGTCGGCTTATGACATCCAATGTCACTATTCATTTGGTGTTTTTATTTGCTTCTAAAATAAAGACATACGCATAAAGCTATGCAGTTTATCTGTTATTAATGTATGACCTCAATGATTGGTGGGGGAAATGGCTGCGATGCTGGCGGGATGGCACCACTAGCTAGTCAAAGTTTAATAGCATTTAGCGGCTAAAGAGCTATCTTTTCTCAGGAGTTTGTGGAGACCAAGAGAGAGCACAGGTGGGCACAAACATGACTATGCTGACATGTCTGCTGGATGAGGACGAGGCACTGTTTTCTAGCATGTTCGTCATATCTAGCTCATATGTGGTGATAATTAGTTGCTACACAGATACTATGAATCTATCATTTTAGATCACATTTAGTAGTTGATAAATGAGGCACGTGTAATTAACCATTTGTGGCTTTTTGCAGTTCAGGCCACGTTAGTATTTTTGCTGACTCACTTGGAAATGTTAATGGAACACAACCATCATTGACCCCCTGCCTTTTTACCACTGTGACGAGACACAATATCCTCTTGAAAAGAGAGGTGTTTGGGAACTCACCGATACAATTCAGGAACATGAAGGTGACCAGCAGGTTGGCAGCCCAGTTGAAGCAGTTGATGAAAGCGAATGCTCTTCCTCTGATGGCAGCTGGAAATATTTCACTCAGGAGCAGCCAGGTCACTGTTCAAAGACAAACACACTTGTTAAGGTCACAGCTCCAACAACTCCATAAGTGTCATGGAATGCTAGCATCTCCACAATGCTTATTAATGTAGACTGAAAGTGTTACGGGTGTATTGTGACCAATCTGGTCTTGTCTAGCATTATCCATACAATTCTGAATAGTTACATCCAAAATTAGTAATAAAAAAAACAACATTTTGAGTAAATGTACAAACTTGGTCCAAATCCAACGGAGTAAGCACTGACGACAGCCATCATGCACACGAGGATGATCCAATTCACAGCGGAGCCATGGACGCCAGGAGAAGAGGCCAGAGTGTCAAGAACCTCATCTCCATCTTGCGCGTGGTTATTAAAAAGACTTTGGCTCTCCTCTAAAGGCCTATCAAAAAGTGTCTGATTACTAACAGCTAAATGAGGTAGAAGTGTTGTGTTAATATTAAAGCTGTCAGAGTTACAAGGCCTCTCAGCATTCATCTCTGAATATCCACTGAGGAGTCCGATGGTGATCAGACCCAGAGCCATCACAGAGCATCCGCTGATGAGCAGAGGCCTCCTGCCCACCCTGTCTGAGAACAGCATCGAGGTCAGAGTGGCGATTACTTTGACCGACCCCAGGCCCACAGACGCCAGCACTGCCGAGGAGTTGCTCTGAAAGCCCACTGAGCGGAAGATGGTGGAGGCGTAGAAGAGAACATTGGGCTGGCCTGTGAACTGCTGGAAGAGCACCAGCCCGAGGCCGAGCACGGTCCGGGTCCTCATGTTGTCTTTACGCTGAAACAGGAACATGCTGCTGTACTGAACCTTCTTGTTTTCCACGCCATCAGAACTCATCAGGTCTGTTTCACTTTGAGAGCTTTGGCTTAAAGACTCCTGAGTGCTGGATGGAAGAAAGCAGATGGAGACGAGCTGAATCACAGTCGGCACTACGGCTAATCCAAGCATCCACTTCCACCCTCTGTTGCAGTCAGACAGGAAGTAGTTCATGGTGTATGCTGCCAGGATGCCCACAGTGATCCCAGCTTCATACAGCGTCACCAGGAATCCCCGGCGCTCCGGGGGGACCAGCTCAGACACAAAGATGCAGCAGGACATGGAGGATATGCACATGGCGAAGCCCACCGTCATCCGGCCCACCAGCAGAGCAGAGAAGGAGCCGATGAGCAGGACCAGGCTGCCGGCCAGGATCAACACGTTGCTGAGGAGGATGGAGTTCCTGCGGCCCCGGTGGTCGATCAGGCATCCGCCCACGATGGAGGCCAGCAGAGCTCCGACCAACAGGGAGCTGACCGCGGCCTCCTGCTGGACACACGAGAGGCTGAACTCTGCCTTGAGCTGCAGCAGAGCCCCAGAGATGATGCCCAACTCATAACCATAGACCAGGCCGCCAAGACTGGACACCACACTGGCCAACAGGAGGGTGGAGATCCCTGCGAGGGAGGAACACATTCACATGGGTTACTCTTTGAGTGGAGCCTACATACTGATATACACCTGAACATCAGCAGGAGAGGACTCTTTAAAGTAGAGACACTACATACTGATATACACCTGAACATCAGCAGGAGAGGACTCTTTAAAGTAGAGACAATACATACTGATATACACCTGAACATCAGCAGGAGAGGACTCTTTAAAGTAGAGACAATACATACTGATATACACCTGAACATCAGCAGGAGAGGACTCTTTAAAGTAGAGACAATACATACTGATATACACCTGAACATCAGCAGGAGAGGACTCTTTAAAGTAGAGACAATACATACTGATATACACCTGAACATCAGCAGGAGAGGACTCTTTAAAGTAGAGACACTACATAATGATATACACCTGAACATCAGCAGGAGAGGACTCTTTAAAGTAGAGACAATACATACTGATATACACCTGAACATCAGCGGGAGAGGACTCTTTAAAGTAGAGACACTACATACTGATATACACCTGAACATCAGCAGGAGAGGACTCTTTGAAGTAGAGACTCTACATACTGATATACACCTGAACATCAGCAGGAGAGGACTCTTTGAAGTAGAGACTCTACATACTGATATACACCTGAACATCAGCAGGAGAGGACTCTTTAAAGTAGAGACACTACATACTGATATACACCTGAACATCAGCAGGAGAGGACTCTTTAAAGTAGAGACACTACATACTGATATACACCTGGCTGAACATCAGCAGGAGAGGACTCTTTTTTTTTTTTTTTCACTTAAATTTTTATTGACATTTTTATAAACATACAAAACCACATACAGTTCAGTATACACTTGAATTAGAGACTCATTGAAGAAGAAAAAAGAAAATACAAATAATAATAAAAACAAGCAAACAGTGACATGGAAGCTTTCTATCCTATTTTAATGCAACATCATGGTCTGGTTCCAACTCTCAATTTGTGGTGTCGTTCATTTTTCTTTTATATTCAACCCATTTTTCCCATTTGGACTCAAATTTCCCTTCCTGGATCTTCAATATGTGTGTGAATCTCTCCATATCAAATATTTCCTGTATTACTCCCAGCCATTGCTCCTTCGTAGGTGGATCTGCTTTGTACCATGCTCTGGTAATTGTTTTCTTGCTGGCAGCCAGCAGCACCTTAATCAGGTATCTGTCCCCACCCTGTGTGTTTTCCTGCACCAGATTCCCCAAGTATAACATCAGGCCGGTCTTAGGAACCTCATAACCTAATATCCCCTTCAACACTCCCCACACTTCCTCCCAGTATCCCTTCATCTTTTGGCATTTAAAAAAAATGTGTGTGTGGTCTGCCCCCACCTCGCCGCATTGCCTCCAACATGCGTTCTGTTCCGGGGCATACCTCCCTTTTATCTTTGGGGTTATGAAGTATCTGATTATGTTTTTCCACCCAAATTCCCTCCATACCCTTGACCCAGTAGTTGAATGCTGCACTCTACATACATTATACCATTCTTCCTCTGTCATATCAATCCCGAGTTCTTTCTCCCACTTTTCTTTTATATATAGAGTTGAATTCCCCCTACTCTCCAACAGAGCTTGATATAGAGCTGAAATCACCCTGCCTTTCTTCCCTTCATATGCTTCAATCATGACCTTAATTACCCCATTTTGTTTAGTGTTTTTATCCATTTTTATTTCCTTTATATAATAGTCTCTCACCTGTAAGTATCTAAAATGGTCACCCCTTTCCAGATCGAACTTATCTCTTAGATATTGAAAACTCTGCATTTCCCCTTTTTCCACCATCCTACATATTGCTGTGATGCCCCCTCGGGCCCATCGCTTAAAACCTGCATCTTCTTTTCCCGGCTGGAATTTATTATCATTTGTTATCCATCTCAAAATCTTTGTCTGTTTTCCTATTTTGTATCTCTTTATTACCGTGTTCCAAATGTTTAAAGTGAATTTTGTGATTGGGTCTAATACGTTTTCCTGTGTCCTGAATAATTCTTTATCCCCGAGTAGTTTTTGAATCTGGTTGTTTTCCCCATTTGTTTCGATGTCCTTCCATTTAGCTACGTATTCCATATTACACCAGCATGCCACTGTTCTGATTTGTGCTGCATAATAATAATCCTGGAAACTCGGCACTGCCAATCCTCCTCTCCCTTTGGGTAGCTGCAGTGTTGCAAGCCTAATCCTGGGCCTTTTCCCCCCCCAAATAAACCTTGAAATCCATTTATCCCATTCCATAAATTGACTTTGTGGAATAGATATAGGTAGTGATTGGTAAAGGTACAGTAGCCTAGGCAGTATATTCATTTTAACTATTTCAATCCTTGAACTAAGGTCTAAGGTCTGTATTGTCCACCTACATAAATCCCTCTTGATATTCTGATTGATCTGCGTATAATTTGCATTGTATAATTTGTCTAATCCTTTTGTGATGTTAACCCCTAAATATGTAATTGTATCCATGTCCCATCTAATTCTGTATTTGTCTTTGATCTCTGGTGTTGGTGTGTAGTTTAGTGCTAAAATCTGTGTCTTTGTCACGTTTAGTTTGTACCCCGAGTATTGTCCATATTCCTCCAGTAAATCCATCAGTATCGGGAAGCCCACGTCTGGTTGCCCCATATATGCTATCAAGTCGTCCGCAAATAGTCCCAATTTGTGTTCTAAACCTCCTGCCTTAACCCCCTTTATATTCTGGTTCTGTCTAATTGCTTGGGCCAATGGTTCGATGAAGATATCAAAAAGTGTTGGGGAGAGACAGCAGCCCTGTCTTGTCGACCTCTCTAATTTAATCCGATCCGTCAGACTACCGTTCACTTTCACTCTAGCTGTTGGTTCATGATACAATGATTTTATACATTTCATTGACTTTTCATTAAATCCAAACTTTTCTAAGACATTATACAAATAGACCCAGTTCACACTATCAAAAGCTTTTTCTGCATCTATACTCACTAAAATTGCATTGTCTCCCCTCCTTTGGGCCTCCTCCACTATATGAATTGTTTTCCTTATATTATCTTGTGTCTGTCTCCCTCTAATAAAACCAGTCTGGTCCTCATCTATAATGTCGGGCATGAATGTCTCAAATCTTTTCGAAATGATGGACGTATACATCTTGTAGTCTACATTAAGTATGGATATTGGTCTAAAGCTACTACATAATTCTTTATCCTTGCCTTCCTTGGGAATTGTAGTAATGATAGTCTCTTTCCATGACGGGGGAGTTTTGTTCTCTTTCATAGTATAGTTAAATGATGCCCACAGTAAGGGGCTTAATTCCGATTTGAATATCTTATAAAATTCGGATGGCAGCCCGTCGCTGCCTGGTGACTTGCTATTTTTCATTCTACTAATTGCATCCCCCATCTCTTTTTCTGTAATATCTGAGTTCAATAACCTATTCTGTTCTTCTCCTATCGATGGTAGGTCCAGCCCCTCTAAAAATGCCTTCATACTCTCTTCCTCTGCTGCAGTTGGTTGTGCGTATAGTGTCCTATAATAATCCTCAAATGCTCTCTCTATGTCCTCCGGCTCTCTTAGTAACTCATTGGTTTTAGGATTCCTAATCTTATGTATAGTGTTTAATGTTTGTTGTGCCCTTATCTTTCTAGCCAATAATCTAGTTGCTTTGGGCCCCCCTTCATAATATGCCTGCTTTACAAACCTAGCTTTCTTCTCTACCTCTATTAATAATATATTTTCTATCTTCCCTCTAATGTCCTTAACCTTCCTAAGTGTCTCTGGGTCATTTGTATTTTTATGTTGCCTCTCTAATTCTTTTAGTTGCCCAGTTAAATTTTGATAGAGTTCCAGTCTGGTTCTCTTAAGGTGTGCCGTTTGTGCTATTAGTTTCCCCCTTAATACTGCCTTTAGTGCATCCCACAGAATTGTTGGGTCTACTTCCCCATTATCATTTTCCTCCTTATATCTGATTATCTCTCTCTTTATTTCTTCCACTAACCCCTTATTGTTTAATAGACCCACATTCAATCTCCAGACGGTGTTCTTCTTCCTACCATTTAGATTCAATGTTAGATATATTGCACTATGGTCAGACAGGTCTGTAACACCTATTCTACAGTCTTCTACTCTATATTTATCTCCCTTTGACATAAAAAAGTAATCTATCCTAGAATAGACTGAGTGTGCGTGTGAGTAGTGTGTGTAATCTCTATCTAGTGTGTGTATATCTCTCCATATATCTGTGATTCCTAGTTCCTTCAGTTGTATGTTCATGTATCTGACAATATGCGTCCTAGCCTTCCTTGTACTTGTTGTATCTAAATCATAGTTTAGTACCACATTGAAGTCCCCCCCGCAAATCAGGATTCCTTCCATTTCCACAGCTATGATATCAAACAATTCCTTAAAAAAAGTCTTATCGCTGTCCGGTGGGGCGTAAACATTAATTAGTGTAACCATTTGTCCTTCCATTTTCCCCTTGATCACCACATACCTCCCCTCTCTGTCATATATTTCTTTGTTTATTTCAAATTTTACTGAGTTCCCAATTAGTGTAGCCACCCCTCTCCTACCTTGTTTAAATGAACTATAAAATGTGTTGTTATATCCATACCTTTTCAGTTTTTCATGTTCTTGTACTGATAGATGAGTTTCTTGTAATAAGATAACCTGCATCTCCTCCTTTCTAAATTTGGTTAATACTTTGCCCCTTTTAATCGGATTGTTCAAACCATTGACATTTAACGACACCATTTTGATTCCCCTACGTTGCATTATATTTCCCTTCAAAGCATCTTTTCGTTCCCTCCATGTCACAAAACACAATATATATAGTAGCAGCAACCGCTAAGCTAAACAAATACAAATTAAACACCAGAACTTGGTCTTCCAAGGTTTTCGGGGGTTTCAAAGATATCCCCCTTTCCCCCGCTGGTGGGTGGAAGGTAAGGCCTCTCCTAGTGAGAGGGCCCCCCCTAGTGGCGGAGATCTCTCCTGTGGCTGATCTCCCAAGCTCACTATAATTGTCCAGCGTGTGGTTTAAACTCCGGAGCTCCCGGCCGGAACTTTGTGAACATTTTCCATATAGTCTTTAAACCCCTGGTCTCCGTATTGGCGATGGAGGTGATTCTATGTTTCTAGTGAATTAGCACTTCTTTAAATTAGTCCGAATCAAATCGTAAAATGTTATAGATAAATAATTCCCCAGCCTGCATACATGTCCTTTTATAAAAACATATAACAATCCTTCTTACTCACCCACTGCAGTGTTTCAAAGGTCTTTTCGGGGCACAAAATAAAAGGCTATAGCATTTAAATTATAAGTAATTTGGTTAAATCTGTTTGTGTCTGTGCTCTGTCCTTTTCTGATCGCCGTGGCCCGTCACCTCTCATCCTTCTGTCTTTTCAACGCCGTATCTTGTTCCCTCATAGACTACTCATCAACACCCTCGATACGGTGCCGGTCTTCCCTCACTCCCATCTCGTTGTTGTCTCCCCGCTCTCGTCTCCGAAGTCTGGTCCACTTGCGCGCTGCCTCCAGTCTCTGCAGCAGCGTAGGTCTCTCTACTCCCGGGTCCGGCACCTGCCAGCCTCTCTGCCGCATCGCCCTCGCCGCGTCCTGAGCACTCTTATACACTATTGTTCCTTCGTTCCAGTAAACCCTCAGTGTGTCCATTGGAGATTGAAAACGAAACCCCTTATCTTTGAGAATTCTCTTGAGCCCCGCATATTTCCGACGTTTAACCGCCACCTCAGAAGAATAATCTTGGTCGAATGTCACTCTCCGTCCCTTCACTTCCATCTCCGTTCGCCAGGCCGTCTTAATGACGTTCTCCTTGACCTCGAACCTCAAGAAGTTGACAATAATGGCTCTTGGGGGTTTGTCTGGTTGTGGTTTTGGAGCAGGTGCCCTGTGCGCCGTTTGAATCTCCAATTTAATATCCTCCGACATTCCCAGCTCCTTGTGAATGAACCTGTCGACGTACTCGGAGACCGAGTCTCCCTCTATTCCCTCCTTCAACCCCCAGATTCGTATATTATTTCTTCTCGACCTCCCTTCTATGTTGGACAGCTTATCTTGGAGCTTGGTTTGTTGTTCAAGAGAGGCCATAATAATGTCCTGGACGTCGGTACTCCACTCCTCGACCCCAGCCGTACGCTCTTCTAGGATCTCCATATCCTTCTTTTGGGCCCGCATCTCCGCCTCAGCGGTCTCGAATTTTCTATTTGTTTCCTCTCTGAAGCTATCAAGCCCTTGCTTCATATCTTCTCCGTGTTTGTCCATATGTTCTCTCAGTTGTCCCATTTCTTCACGTACTCCTCTTAGATTTTCTTCCATCCGGCTGCCAATTTGATCCAGTTTAGCATCCATGTTGTGCTGGGCTTTCTCGAGTTTATCCCGCATGGCATCTAAGGAAGTCTGCAGCGCCGACACCCAGCTAGGTTGCTCGTCGTTGCTAGCTATAGCGTTAGCCATTAGCGGCTGACTGTGTTCCGTCTGGACCTGCATCTCTCCCAGCTGTTTTTCGGCTTTCGTCTTTTTCTCCGTTCCTTTCTTATTTACTAATTTGCTCATGACCTATTCTTCCAACTTCGAATCACATTTATCGGGGTTTTCTTCCTTTTTTAACTTATTTGGCCGGGAGCTCCTCTTCTTAGCCGCTTATCGCCTCATGTGTAAACCGGAAGTCCGGGAGAGGACTCTTTAAAGTAGAGACACTACATACTGATACACACCTGAACATCAGCAGGAGAGGACTCTTTAAAGTAGAGACACTACATACTGATATACACCTGAACATCAGCAGGAGAGGACTCTTTAAAGTAGAGACACTACATACTGATATACACCTGAACATCAGCAGGAGAGGACTCTTTAAAGTAGAGACACTTGACTCTTTAAAGTAGAGACACTACATACTGATATACACCTGAACATTTGCAGCATGTCCTCTTTAAGGTGCAGTACCACTCAAGGCCAACAGAGGCTGACTCCAAAATTAAAAGCAACTCCATAAATACCAATCAAAATAAGAAATGGAAGTGGATCAAAATGGAATTGCCTGATGTAATTATGGCTTGACGGGAGATAATAATAATAAATAATAATAATAACTTGAATTTATATAACGCCTTTCATAACCTCAAGGTCGCTTTACAAAGAAACATACAAGGACAAGACATCAGTGGCGAGCCGTCAGGGCCCTCTAGGCCCTCTGTGAGGGCCTAAGATATTCTACAAAAATAATATTTAAAAACACTAAAAAATATATATTATTTAAAAAAAAAAAATTTAGTTATATTTTTCATTAGTTTTACCAAAATAACTTGATTTAATTGTATCTAAAAACATTTCCAAAGAAATAAATCCTTCGAATCTGCCTATTCAGTTTCTGTTGGAATGTGAAGGGTTAAATGAAAGAAGCTCGTCTCTGCGAGTGTGAAGAGAGGAGCTGTTGGCCGTCCAGGCGGTCCAGCTATGAATTCACAAATTCTCGCTATAGTAACTGAACGAGAGAGTTATGCCAAATGACAGGACAATTGACCAATCTTCCCTCTAAATGGGTGGGTGTTATTATCGCGGAGTTTATGACAAGTTCCGCACGCTGTGAAACTTTTCTTGTTTCCATAGCAACAACAACTTCCTGTCAACAGCGTTAACTCGCCTTCAAAATAAAAGCATGCCAAATTACACTTAAGACAGACAACTGCAACGAAAGTAACAAACACAATGCAATATCCTTTTCAATTTCAACGAACACAAATAGGGTTATTTACAGGTGTTGTTTTGTGTGGTAGAGGGTCGCTTTCATTGATGCGTTTTGCACCCGGGCCGTTGTTTTGATATTCCGCTGAAGTATAAACTGTGACGTAATAACTCGAGGGAAGGGGGGGGGGGGGGGGTCAGATGGCCAAGGTATAAAAGTCACAGCTCGCCACTGCAAGACATAAAACATAAAAAAAAACATAGACATAAAACAGGGGGCAGAAATGGAACAGATGAGTTTTAAGGGTTGATTTGAAAATGTTGAGAGAAGGGGTGTTGCAGATTTCTGCAGGGAGGGAGTTCCAGAGGGTGGGGGCAGCGACACTGAAGGTGCGGAGGCGTGAATGGGGAATGGATAGCAGTCCGGAGTCTGAGGATCGAAGGGTGCGGGACGGGATGTATGGGTGGAGGATATCTGTGAGGTACTGCGGGGAGAGGGCATGGAGGGATTTGTAGGTGAGGAGGAGGAGTTTGTAGGTGATGCGGGACTTGACCGGGAGCCAGTGGAGGTTGAATAGAGTGGGGGTGATGTGCTCCCAGGGCTTGGTGCGTGTGAGAACCCTGGCAGCTGAGTTCACTGGAGCCTGTTCAGGGTTTTGCTGGGAACCCCGGACAGGAGTCCGTTACAATAGTCCAGGCGTAAGGTAATGAAACAATGTATCAGCTTCTCAGCAACAGAGTCGGACAGTGATGGCTGGAGTCTTGAAATATTTCTGAGGTGGAAGAAGGCTGATTTTGAAATGGATATGATGTGGTTTTGAAATGAGAGGGTTGAATCCAAGACAACACCAAGGTTGCGGACCTGAGGGGAAGGGGAGATGATGTAACCGTCGATGTTCAGGAGCAGATCTCCAACCTTCCCGAGCAGTGCCTTGGGGGCCACAATCATGAGCTCAGTTTTATCACTGTTTAGTTTGAGTTGGTGGTCATCCAGGTTTTAATTTCGTATAGGCAGTTGATTAGTGACTGAGGGGGGAGATGGGCAGAAGGTTTTGTGCTGATGTACAGTTGGGTGTCGTCGGCATAGGAGTGGAAACAGAGACCATGGCTGCGGATGATATCACCAATCGGAAGGATGTATATTGTGAATAGAAGGGGACCGAGCACCGAGCCTTGGGGGACTCCATGGTTGACAGAGGCACAGGGGGAGCTGCAGCCAGCGTGTGTGACAAACTGTGTCCGGTCCGAGAGGTATGAGTGGAGGAAGGAGAGGG
Organism: Harpagifer antarcticus; assembly: GCA_902827135.1. Lineage (NCBI taxonomy): Eukaryota > Metazoa > Chordata > Actinopteri > Perciformes > Harpagiferidae > Harpagifer > Harpagifer antarcticus. The sequence continues at coordinate 1,338,772 of CADEHL010001009.1, forward strand.
CGGAGTCAGTGAGGCCAAGGAGTTCAGACAGGCGGGTGAGGAGGATATTATGGGAGATGGTGTCAAAGGCTGCAGAGAGGTCAAGGAGAATTAGTGTAGTGATGGAGCCTGAGTCAGCTGCGATGAGGAGGTCATTGGTGATTTTGATCAGGGCAGTCTCGGTGCTGTGGTGGGTCCGGTAGGCAGATTGAAAGGGTTCATAGAGCTCATGGTTGGACATTTGATGGTGGAGTTGGTCGGCGACTGCTCTTTCCAAGATTTTACTAAGGAAGGGAAGGTTGGAGATTGGCCGGTAGTTGTTGAGGTCAGTTGGGTCAAGTCCGGGTTTCTTCAGAATGGGGGTGACTGAGGCGGTTTTGAAGGATGTCGGGTAGATGCCAGTTAGCAGGGAGGAGTTAATGATGTCCACGATGGTGGGCAGAACAGTGTGTAATGTTGCCTTTACTAGGACAGTGGGCATGGGGTCCAGAGAGCAGGTGGAGGGCTTGGCCTTAGAGACCAGCTTAGCCACCTGGACAGCATCCACAGGGGCGAAAGCAGAGAGGTGGCAGTGTGAGGAGCGTGGAGTTGGAGCAGCGGTGCTTGGAGTACGAGCTGTGTGAGGAGCAGCGGGGGCAGGTGCGCTAAGCTGCAAGTGGATGGAATTCACTTTGGCCTGGAAGAAATCCAGGAAGTCCGAGCAGAGGTCACGAGCACCAGGAGGTTGTAGGGCAGCAATGGGGCGGAGTAAACTATTTATTGTTGAAAACAGTTTTCTTGGTTGATGTTGTTGGTCGTGGATTATGGTTGAATAGTATTGAGCTTTGGTCCGGGTGAGCGTCTCCTTGTAGGCCCTTACATGGTCCTTGTATGCCTCACGGTGGACAGTGAGACCAGTTCCTTGAATGCAGTGCTTCTCAAAGTGTGGTCCGCGGATCGCTGGTGGTCCGTGAGCGCCCCCTAGTGGTCCGTGAGTGTATTGGTAACATTTCACATTTAAAATAGATATATAAATGTAAGTTTTCCGCACTCTCGCGGGAATATCTCCGCAATGGAGCGAGCTTAAGTTTCACTTTCGATTGCATGATATAGCCCAGATAAACACCTTCATCACACATGTTGCCACTTGTTTGTACCATTTTCAGGCGATTTGTAAAAAACGATGTGTTTTTGGATATTTGTGGAGTTAGGTGGTCCGCGAGTGTTTTTTTATTGGTTAAGTGGTCCTTGGTATGAAAAAGTTTGAGAAACACTGCTCTAATGAGTCTCTCAAGCCGGCGTCAAGCAGCCTTCATGGAGCGGAGTTCGGCAGTGAAACATGGGGCAGGACAGGTGTAGGAGACGGTATGGGTTTTGAGAGGGGCCAGAGCATCGAGGGTGAGCGCTAGGGCAGTGTTGTAACAGGCTACCAGGTCATCAACAGGGGTATTAGGGGGATAGGGGGCGAGATGGGATGCTACCATGGTGTGTAGGGCAGGTGCACTCACTGACTTGATGTTCCTGAAAGTGATGGTGCGTTTTGAGCGCTGCAACGACAGGGGAATAGGTAGAGAAAACAAGATGGCATGATGGTCGGCAACAGCGAGATCTAAAACCTGGAGATGGGTAGGTTCGGTGCCCACTGAGCACACTAAGTCCAAGGTGTGGCCCTTAGTGTGGGTGGGACCTTGGACATGCTGCGTGATGTTAAAGCACTCCAATAGTGACAGAAACTCAGCAGCAAAGGTGCAGGTGCTGGAGTCCACGTGGATGTTAAAATCACCTAGCAGTAGTGTGGATGGGGACATGGAGCAGATTGAGGTGAGAAGCTCAGACAACTCAGACATGAATGAGGTGGAAGGTTTGGGGGGGCGGTAAATGAGGACGACCTGCTGCTTTGACGGGGCAGCCACTGAGAAGGCAATGCACTCAAGTGAGATTTTATTCGTCACAAGCAGCTGTTTGACAGGGATATCTGCTCTGTGGATGACTGCCAGCCCACCACCACGACCAATGGAGCGGGGCTGTTGGAGATAAGCATAACCTGGGGGGGGTGGCTAGGTTGAGTGTGAGGAAGTCCTGTTGGTTTTGCCATGTCTCAGTGAGGCAGAGAAAATCCAATTTCCTATCAATGATGATTTCATTAATAAGTGATGCTTTGTTGTTAAGGGAGCGGGTATTTAACAACATGAATGTGTGGGAGTTGTTATATGTTGCAATGGCTGGTAAAACAGTGATGCCATCAACACAGGCCAAGGGCTTCAGGTTAACACTGCACACGTGTGCTTTGTTGTGATGACTTAGGTGTGCGGTGACGGGGCGCCGAGATACATTTTAGAGTGTCTTTTCGAAATTACTGACCAATCTTCAAAGTCTGTAATTCAAACCCTTAAAATGTTACCGTCAGGAAGCTATGGATGAGGTACAGATGTTGAGTAGTGGTTTCCAGAATTGTTTCTGTGACACTGTGAGGGTGTTTAGGACAGCTGGGAGCAGCACAGTTTACCAACGACGTTTCTTTATGCCACTGCACAGGAGCCATGTTTTTCTACTGTCTCTAGTAAAAATTTAGCGTCAGACTGATCAGGATGTTAAGAAGAAGAAGAAGAAGAAGAAGAAGAAGAAGAAGAAGAAGAAGAAGAAGAAGAAGAAGAAGAAGAAGAAGAAGAAGAAGAAGAAGAAGAAGAAGAAGAAGAAGAAGAAGAAGAAGAAGAAGAAGAAGAAGAAGAAGAAGAAGAAGAATCTTTATTAATTCCCCGAGGGGGAGATTTAGTTTCCACTCTGTCGTACACACACACACATGCGTTTTTACACACAGTACACACTTTTTAAATCATGCACATACATATACACACACACACACACATGCAATTGAGAGGTCAGAGCGGGGGCAGCCAGTCTAGCCGGCACCAGTGAGCAGTTGGGGGTTACTTGCTCAAGGGCACTTTGGCGGTGGCCCAGGAGGTGAACTGGCTCCTCTCCAGTACCAGTCCACACTCCGTATTGTTTGGTCTGATCGGGACGAGAACCCTTCGGTCCAAAGTCCAATCCCCTACAGACTGAACCCCTCTAAACGTATCTTGCTGCTGAGATAGGAACAGCAGAGCCCCTTTCCATGACACAGTAAGCAACACAAGTGTAATGATTTGCACAGATATAAATGAGCTTTACGCAATGCATCAAAGGGCAAGCCTTGTGACTTATATTGATCGAAGTCCTTTTAATCTTTATGTTTACTGTGCTTTAATGTTTTCTGTCAAAATGAAACTTTAATGCGAAGTACATCCAATGTCAGAATGTTTTTACATCAGATTACAGTGTGTATGATATTTGAGTTATTTAATAAATGATACATTCAGCGGCTCCTCACATTCACCTGTGAGTCTTTCATGTTCAGAAGCTATTGACAGAAATGCAAATGAGGCAGACCCAAATCTAAGTGAAAGCTGCTGGATCTCAAAGCTGGGTAAAGAAGACTTATAACACATACAGATAAGAACAGTTCCTTGTACTGACTGCAGATACAGTCCATTGCTCATTACATTGATGGAGTTGAAAAGATGTATGATTTTGGTCCAATGGTCTAAAGGTAGCTTTTGAGGGTTCAGCACAAACAGGAGCCATCAGCCGTGACACTACAGTATGAGTCTCTGTCAGAGGAACATGCTACAGCTGTTAATAACCTCGCTTTGCTAAAGTAAAACCACAATCCTTACAAATCTGCTTTTGAAGGGAAAGTCATTTACGAAGAACTTACCCATTGCTTCTGTCCTCTCACAGTCACATATCTGTCAGGTCTTGATTCATTTTTCGTGAGACATCCTCTGTGAAATATGAGCAAAGCATAACAGAGTAATTATAACCCAGACAATCTCCAGCTCTGACCCCACAGTGAGAGTCTTGTGTCCTAATCATTGAAAAGACAAGGGAGCCCACAAGAGCCTGCTGCTGCTGCCCTGTCGTCATGACAACCCTCCTGTTTATTGCCGTGATATCATTAGGGAGTCCACTTGAGATGGACTCAACAAAATACACGGCTCTGTGGCCATCTGTTAGCTTCTTGAGTTTTCTGTGTACACCAAATATCTGTCAGCTGATCACGATAGAGCAACAACAGTGGGGAAAAGCTCCACGAGGACAGGAACTGGACACAGGGACGCTTTAGAGCAGGGGTTCCCAACCCCCGGTCCGCGGACCGGTACCGGGCCGAGGAGGTGTTACTGCCGGGCCGCGAAATAGCTGTGAGTTTATCGTAATATTTGCAGAATTATAAATATATAAAAATATTTTATCATAATATTTTTTTCAGAAAGTGTTTAATTTTTGCACCAGTCATATTATTTCATCCAGTAGCCTGGTTAAACTTTCACTAGAGCACTGTTAAAAATGCCATGGCTTTTATGATGTTCCGAGGGATTCGGAGGCTCAGCCTATGGTCTCAGCCTCTTGTGCGCACGAGAAAGTTACCGGTGCGCCAAGTACGAAGAGGAGCGCACAGGAGACAACTGTTTAATTGCAGACTGTTATGTTTATGTGGGGAAATGGCAGTGCATACATTATTTGAGATATATTTCAAACTCGGACTTAATTTTAAGGATATGTCGGCCAGGGGTGTAGAGCTATTTGTTTAAGCACCGGATTGGCAAAACAGGAGAGTAAACCAGTCTGCCTTGATCTATGAATTCATGACCGGGACTCTCGCGGTATCTGCTGCCCGTAGAAGGAAAGCCTCCTTCACTTCATGAAATGGCTGCAGCATCAGGAGGCAGCGAGACGTGTAACTCCGCCTCTGAGAAGTGCAGCACCAGTGGGTAAAGATGTGCCTTTTTACGCACCGCCTTCGCTGTGTTTACCTTCATCAAAACAGTTTAAGAGTGACTGCAGGCTGCTACGTGTTAACCACACACACCTCTACACACATCGAACTGCCCGATTACTCCCCCTTTTATTAGTTTTATGAAGGAGATGTCCTGTCACCAAGGCGCATGATGTGTGTGTGTGTGTGTGTGTGTGTGTGTGTGTGTGTGTGTGTGTGTGTGTGTGTGTGTGTGTGTGTGTGTGTGTGTGTGCGCTCAGCTCAGCTCTGTGTGTGTCCGACACCGCCATTTGTTTTCAAATGACCATGAACAGTAATGTACACACATCTGGCTAACTCCATAGGTAGCCTATATGCGGGTGTTCCCATAAAAAGTTAGTTTAATCTTAATCTCGATGTAGTGCTAAATGCTGTCGGAGTGCACCGGAACGAACGTCACTATCCTCGTTTTCCCAGCATTCACTGGATTATCCGTAAATCATACCAACAAAACCAAAACGTTGATTTATCGGTTTTCCCGTTTTGGTTTAAAAACTGAATAACCTCGGTGTTTTGGTTTTCCGTTTTTCCGAAACACCAAAAAACGACTGGTTCTTTTTTAAACATTAATATGTTTTGGATGCATATTGTTCTAGTATTTGTTCAGGCTGTTACATACAATTAGCCTCTGTTGCTACCTGCTGGTGGTGAGCAAATATTAAAATCAGTTAAAATTGACAACCGGTCCGCGATTTTTTTTTAATGTATCTGCCGGTCCTTGGCACAATAAAGGTTGGGAACCCGTGCTTTAGAGGACTTGTGCTTCAGTATTAGATATTGATCCAGCCATTGATCGGGTAATATTGACAAGCTGTACCGCCTGTCAACACCCAATGATTTCATGATAAATTGGGAGTGCTTTGAAATGAGCCATGCAGTTTATTCAACTCTTTAAATACAAAGTTATTTCATCCAAATGTTCTCTGACAAGCTGTATCGTTAATACAGGTCCTAATACATATGAGTGTTTAATGTTTTCTGATTATTTACATTGATATTAACTCAGTGAAGCATCCTTTATGAAAAGAATCCCAACCCTATGGCCTCTTTGCATTAGGGCTGCAATAAGTGATTACTTTCATTATAGAATATTCTGTCAATATCATTTTTCAGATTTATCTACACATTCTCAGAAAATAGTGAAAGACACACATTGTATTTCCCAGAGCCTGAATGGATGTGTTTTTAAATGACCTGTACTGCAACCAGCAGCATGGAAATAGTAACAAAACAGAATTTCAGAAAATGCACTCACTCAGATCTGTTTGACATCTGCTTGATACGATTGTTTTTATCCATCATCCATCTATTACATTTAGAAGTACTTAATAGCTGACAGACAAATATTAGCACAGTGCTCACACAGAAGCTGCCCTGCTAAGGTAAGCCAGTGCAAACAAAATGATCAGGGGGGGGGGAGGGAGAGCATATATTAGTATTATTAAGTAAATGTCCTGAAGTCTTAGCAGCAAAATATACTTAAAGTATCAAAGTAAATGTTCTCATGCTGCAGATCTGACCCAGTCAGTATTACATATGGAAACATATTATTACTACTGCTATATATATATATTGATACAGCAATACTCCACACTTCATGAGCATGGACATGTTCTGTATGGACATCCCTAATCTGCAAAGTAGGCAGTAACAGATAAAAGGTATTCTTGTAAACAGTTACAGATTAGAAGTAAAATACATATTTTTAAACTGAACACTCGGCTACCTAGTAAATGTACTTAGTTACATTCCACCCAGGGCATTCATGTAATATCATAAAGTACATTTACTCATGTACTGTACTTAAGTACAATTTTGGTAGTAGTACCTTTTGAGTAATTACTTTTTGAGTAATTATGCTGTATACTTTATATTTCTACTTGTATGTTTTAGAAGCCACAATTGCTGTTTTTACTACATTACATTTATTTTACAGCTTTATATGTAGTTACTATACTTTCCTGATTCAGATTATGGCTAGTTCAAAAATAAATATAACAAAAAAATACAATATCCAGCACTAGTATACAAAGGCATTGAAATTGGCTCCACTTTTACATGCAGTCATTTAATACAGGTGACTCTACACTAGCTAATAACCAGTGGTGTCAAATAACTACATTTACTCAAATATACTGTACTTAAGTACAATTTTGAGAGACCTTTACTTTACTTGAGTATTTCCATTTTTTGCTACTTTGTACTTCTACTCCACTACAATTCAGAGGTTAATGTTGTACTTTTCCTCCACTATGTATTTCATACCTTTAGTTACTTTACAGATGTGGATGAATGATGTGAAAAGTGTTACATCAGACTTTAGTTCCACTTGGAGTAAATTCACAAGCTACCCTGCAGTCTACAAAGTCATTCAAACGAGCTGCACCTTCACCAGCTTTGAGAACACTTTAATGATCAATCATTATAAATTATAAAACGGACAATGAGCGTATATCACGTGTAGAATTGTAGTTACTTTTCACAAGTCAGTATCCCTCCGCATCTAAGAAAAAGTTACAACCGTTACAACTGTTACATACATTACGTCCGTTACGAAACTAAGTAACAAAGCTTAAGATGGAAACATTTAAGGTTAACCCCAAAAGTAGCCTACTTTTGCAGAATGTTACTTTTACTGAAGTAAAAGTGTGAGTAGGCTACTTCTTACACGGCTGTCCCGGCTCTGTCTCAGCAGCTCATCTGTCCTCCAAACAGCTGTCCCATGATAACACTGTGGTTCCTGCAGGCCGAACTCACAACACTTTACTGCGGGCTGCTGCTCTGGGGTTCGGGAGTCCGCTGCGGGGGCTATGCTTTCGGCTCTGAGACATCCGGAAAAGAAGCGGAACACGGTGAGGAGAGGGGCTGGGGAGATTTGAGATCTACGTGGCAGCAGTGTCGGATTGCTACAGGAGAACTTCTGGCGCAGTCCTGACGCCAGAGGTCGACAACTGTCCCGGGAGAGAGGGCCCAGAGAGCGGGTTGAAGGACCGGTCCGCGGCATCGAGCTCGGATATTTACATTCTCATTAATTTCAGCATGCAAGTAGGCTTCTTAAAAGTTAAAATAGCTAGGCTACCTGAGAATTCGATTATAATTATTGATCATTAAAGTGTTATCAAAGCTCTTTGAGTTCTTTTATTTGGGGTTAAGTACATTGTCAGAATAAGTGAGCAATGAATTTAACTTCTGTTAGACAGCTATCATACATACTGAATAAATATTTAATGTATGCAAAAACGTATGGCATATAGCCGGACTCTTACCTCCTTCACACCAACGGTGTTTCAGGGCCGGTTCGGAGCTGGAGCTTGAAAAGCACCGGGTTTTCCTCTTCACACCGCAGCGGAGCAGCCTCTTAGCTCCAGAATCCGGTTTGTTTCAAGCACCAAAAAATTGTCCGGCCAGAGCAAAAGCACCGCATACGTCACGCTTACGTCGAGGCGGGGGCAGAGACAGGATCAACTCCTGAACAACAACAAAAAGCCCGCGTTTTATCCAGTTTGGAGAACATGGAGAAACTTAACAAGAGTTTCAGAGTTTCTGCCATAGACTCAGTGGCAGCCGGCCCATAGGGGCGCTAGGGGCGCCGCCCCACCTCTTCCCACATACAAAAAAAAATATTTAAAAAAATATTAAATAAAAAAGAAATATTTAAAAAAAATATATTTTAAAAATATATATATTCTATATTTTTATTTTTAATGAACAAGGTAAATATCATACAATTGGTATCAGTAAAATGTATAATCTACGATAAAATCGTGTCTAAAGTTACTGATAAGCAGAGATGGGGTCGTTACTAAAAAAAAGTAATATATTACATATTACAAATTACTTAATTATATTACACTACTTCGTTACTCTCTACATAAACTAACTCGTTACTTTACTCGTTACTTTACTCGTTACTTTACTCGTTACTTTACTCGCAGGGCCGGCCCGCCCCTCCCTACAGGCAGATCACGCAGACTGCGGCGCACCTACAGTGTACGCGCGCCACAGTTTTGCCTCTGCGAGACTCCACTTGCACCCCCAATTACTATTGCATTAAGGAAGACATAACACAAGTCTTTCTTTTTATATGCTCTAAAATAGGCTACCAGCCACAACAAGCTAACAGTCTGTGAAACGTCAAGACACTAATTAATGAAACCAGTTCAAGACGCATTATTCTTATCATTCTTTATGAGCGCAGTGACGGTAAGGTATCTAATCACTTATTTATTTAGTATTCCATAACTTAGTAACAGAGATGGTCAAACTAAAGTGGTAGAGACATGGCAGAATTCCTACAATGAAGCGGGACAGTGAACTGTTCACCCGTGAGAGGGCGATCAACAAAAGAGAGCGAGCGGCCCCGTTGAGGGAGTTTACAGATGAAAAGACTCAGCCATGTTTATGCAGCACTGCACGTGGAGATGTGGTCTCGCAAATCGCACAGATTACATCGGCCTACATGTATATAAACCTGCGGCGGAAACCCCTCTTGTCTGTCAGTGAGTGTGATTATTTTATAAAAGTAACAAAGTAACGCGTGTCAGGGCAATGTTAGTAACTGTAGTGTGATTACTGAATTATAAAAGTAACGCGTTACACTACTCCGTTACCGGCAAAAGTAATATTATTACAGTAACGCGTTACTTTGTAACGCTTTACACCCAACTCTGATAAGTCACATGTTTCCTGCCTGGCCTTGCCCGTGGCATTAGTTTATCATTACCGGGCGCCGTGCAAGGAGCCCCCGAGCCAAACAACAGCAACCAGCACGTTGCAAAAGTCTCAATAGTAAACTGTGCTGCCGAAACATAATTTCAGCCAATCAGCGCCGTCAAATATTTTGGTCACGAGGGCGCTCACGTTGGCGCACACGTATGTTTACGTGCGTTGACGTGAGTTGTTTTTTAGACTCGTGAGTGACCAAGGTGACATTGGATGAGAATGGCTTCGTGTGCAGTTGGAGTCGCCGGACCTCGGTCCGCACCCAATTCCGTTCAAGAGCTAATCTCCAATCCTTTCGAAAGGAGAAGTTTTGGAGATAAACTGTTGCTTAAAGACCTTAGACCGGACCAACCCGATTTGTATATATCGCAGCAAGCTCGTGAAAAAGACAAAACGTATCAACGAGGCTTCTCACGTAGCTGGTACACCAGAAAGGCATGGCTAGCTGGATGCAAACGGGGAAATGCTGTCTTTTGTTTCCCATGCTTGCTCTTCAAACAGCCGGGGACAGATACGATCTGTTCAGAAACTAGACAAAAGTTAAACAAGTACAAACCACAGACTGTCTGTGTCATGGAGAATACAGTCGCTGGTTTATTTATGTCTGTATAGGCCCTTGTTGTGAGTGTGGACGGTCGGAGCATAACGTTAGCTTAGCCAAGCTCCATTTAGAAAATACGCATTTTAAAAGGGTTTTTTTTCGCCTGCCGTCTGTCTGCAGACTTGTCAAAGCGTTAATTCATGGTTTTTACTAACCGGTATCAGTATGTTGTTAATTCGGCATAATTTTGAAACGTGTATTACAATTAAATCACAGTAAACTATGTTCCTCTTGTTGTAGTTGTAGCCCCCTTGCCAGCGGTTCTCTCTCTAGTTTAGCATACTCAGCCCGACTCAGCCTGGTTGTTCCTGGCCCTAGAACCACGATTTTATGGGGCCAGAAAAACTGTGAATTAGGACCCGCTAGCCGGTGCGAGGCCAAGTGGAAACGCAACCAAAAAACGGGCGCCGCACGGCTCGGCATGCTTAAAGCGAGCTCCGCACTGCACTGGAAATGCGCCATTATATCACCAGAAGTCCTAATTTAAGGGGTCATTTCTCCCAAAAAAAATGTTTTTACTCACTATATCAACAGCCCCACCAAAAATATTTTCCACCAGCCGCCACTGACTGTATATATAAAGGTTTCTGCCAGGTTTCTGCTCATGGTGAAGCAACGTGTCTGCGTGTTAAGGTGGATCCTGAGCATTCACGTTGATCACCTCTCATTATAAATCTATAAAAATTAAACTTTACTTCACTTGTTCATTTGAGAACAGCTGTTACAGTTCATTTAAATGAAAGATACAACGTAACTCCACACTCATGGTTCAGTCCACCTTAAGAAATAAGACTGACCTCGGAAGCTGTTCTGTTTTTAAAAAAACTTTATTGACACGAGTACACTTTTTTTATAAGAATATAGTCTAAACCTGTTACGGTGTGTGCAGAAAGCAGAACCCAAATGCAGATTAAAGTGTCAAAAATAACCCCTTTATTTCAAGGCTAAACTATTCACAAAGACTGAACAGAACACTCACCGAAGACCAAGTCATAACACAAGACGAACCGACCAAGACAGACAGAAAAACCAGAACTTAAATACACACAAGACTAATCATACAAACAAGACACAGGTGAGGAGGGAGGCGAAAACACAGGGACACCAGGTGAACACAATCGGGTAATCAGGGAGGGAAAACAGACAGAAAGCAACAGGCAAAACAGGAGGTGAACACTTTTCAAAACAAAACAGGAAACCACAGACAGAAAAAGACAAGACAAAACACAACACAGACAGATCTTGACAGTACCCCCCCCTCAAGGGACGGATCCCAGACGTCCCAAAAAAACTCCAACAGGGTGGGTGGAGGGGGTCTGGAGGACGGGCTTGGGCTGACAGCGGAGGACCCGGAAGGGGTCTCGGGCGGACGGCCCGGGGGCAAGGCAGAGACCAAGGACGGGGGCTCGGGCGGACTGCCCGGGGGCAAGGCAGAGTTCAAGGAAGGGGTCTCGGGCGGACGGCCCGGGGGCAAGGCAGAGTTCAAGGAAGGGGTCTCGGGCGGACGGCCCGGGGGCAAGGTAGAGTTCAAGGAAGGGGTCTCGGGCGGACGGCCCGGGGGCAAGGCAGAGTTCAAAAAGGGGAACTCGGGCGGACGGCCCGAGGGCAAGGCAGAGTTCAGGGTGGGGCGAAGGCCAAACAGCTCCGGAGGCCGGGCAGGACCCGGTGTCGGCCGAACAGGAACCGGAGCCGGTGGGACAGGCTTTGGCAGGATCCCCCACGGAAGAGGACCAGGAGTTGGCAGCACCCCCAGCGAGACAGATGATGGCGGGGCCTCCAACGGTAAGCAATAGGTAAGCAGCTTGGTGTGAAGAAATCAACTGTGAGCGCAATTATTAGAAAATAGAAGACATACAAGACCACTGATAATCTCCCTCGATCTGTGGCTCCACGCAAGATCTCACCCCGTGGGGTCAAAATGATCACAAGAACGGTGAGCAAAAATCCCAGAACCACACGGGGGGACCTAGTCAATAACCTGCAGAGAGCTGGACCAAAGTAACAAAGGCTACCATCAGTAACACACTACGCCGCCAGGGACTCAAACCCTGCAGTGCCAGACGTGTCCCCCTGCTTAAGCCAGTACATGTCCAGGCCCGTCTGAAGTTTGCTAGAGAGCATTTAGATGATCCAGAAGAGGATTGGGAGAATGTCATATGGTCAGATGAAACCAAAATAGAACTTTTTGGTAAAAACTCAACTAGACGTGTTTGGAGGAGAAAGAATGCTGAGTTGCATCCAAAGAACACCATACCTACTGTGAAACATGGGGGTGGAAACATCATGCTTTGGGGCTGTTTTTCTGCAAAGGGACCAGGACGACTGATCCGTGTAAAGGAAAGAATGAATGGGGCCATGTATCGTGAGATTTTGAGTGACAACCTCCTTCCATCAGCAAGTGCATTGAAGATGAAAGGTGGCTGGGTCTTTCAGCATGACAATGATCCCAAACACACCGCCCGGGAAACGAAGGAGTGGCTTCGTAAGAAGCATTTCAAGGTCCTGGAGTGGCCTAGCCAGTCTCCAGATCTCAACCCCATAGAAAATCTTTGGAGGGAGTTGAAAGTCTGTGTTGCCCAGCGACAGCCCCAACACATCACTGCTCTAGAGAAGATCTGCATGGAGGAATGGGCCAAAATACCAGCAACAGTGAAAACCTTGTGAAGACTTACAGAAAACGTTTGACCTCTGTCATTGCCAACAAAGGGTATATAACAAAGTATTGAGATGAACTTTTGTTTGTTTGACCAAATACTTATTTTCCACCATAATTTGCAAATCAATTCTTTAAAAATCCTACAATGTGATTTCCTGAATTCTTTCCCCCCATTCTGTCTCTCATAGTTGAAGTGTACCTAGGATGAAAATTACAGGCCTCTCTCATCTTTTTAAGTGGGAGAACATGCACAATTGGTGGCTGACTAAATACATGTTTGCCCCACTGTATATATATTGTAGTAATAATGATATAATCTATTTATAATTGTAAATGTATATTGTATGTCGACATACATTTAGATATATTTTGTTAAAACAAAACAAAACTGCTAATTAGCTAGTTTTTGGGAAAAGAGGTGGGGCTAAATGAGTGTAAACTCCTTCCCACGCCTTTTCGGATGTGTAATTAGGTAGATCATTTGTTTATATATAATTTGTAAGTAAATAATATTTAGTTTATCAATTTGATACTGCTTATGTTTCTACAGCATCATAATTCTCTTGTTTCATTTCATTATTATAATTTTTTATTGTATTACACGTTCTAAATAAATCGAATAAAATGTGTCTTTGAAGAGGTGCTAGATTACTCAAAAACAACTGTTGGTGTGTTTATGCACCAGGCTGCAAAAGATAAACATGCAATTTCACCGAGAGGCATTTCAGTGCAGAATACATTTTTATTTATTGGGCACAATTTCCACACTGAGGATTCTTCACTGGGGTGAGGCGGCGGGGTCTGCTGTTCCCTCAGCCACCAGAAAACAGCACCAGCTGCAGTACTCCGGGAAGCCCTCTTCTGAGTAAAAACCCTGTAACATTCCTCGCCTTCCACTTCCCCGCTAGCCTGTGCCAACGTCCTTATAAAGGTTGTCGCATTGAAAGCACCTGGAAATTTGGTAGGCCGTCCTGAATTCCTGTTTGTTTCCCTCTGTAAAGACATTCCAGTTGAAGACACCTGAAGTAGAATGTCATAAGACAATTACAATTCAGACAGAAAAAGAACAAAACCTTCCTTAATTTAGCTGACTCTTAGTCAATCAACTTCATAATACTAGGATAGGAGAAGGCAGAAGTAAAGACACTTTATAAACTTACTGTCAAGCGAAGAAGTGGGCTTCCTTTTGGAATGACCCGACAGATTCTGACACGACAGATTCTAACCTACAGAAAAGGCTGACAAAATAACTGACTAAAACACCACATGCAATATTACAAAACATGTCAACTTTATGAGATTGTCTGATAAACAGTAAACAGGCAGTCAGCACAGTTAAGATTATTTACAATCAGGGCTCGACATTATAAATGGCCCGCTGGCCCGGAAGCACTATTTAGACACCCCGGGCCAGCATAACGTACTTTCCACTTGCCCGCTCGGGCCACTAAAAATATTGTTTAAAAAAAAAAAGTTGTCCTGTGGTATTTTGACTAGCAATTTAGTTAAATTGTTTCGTTTATTAACACTACAATATAGCGTTTCGTGAGTCGGTTTTGTTGGGGGAAAAGCAAACAGCTGTTTGCTGCGGAGCGCATCAGACTCCCGTGAGCGGGAGCGCGCTCCTACAGACTATCGCGCCACCTAACCATTCGCCAAAATGTTTTTAATACCAGCGGTAACCGGCCAAGCGTCGGGCAAAAAACAATTTTCAAATAAAAGAAAGTCACCGGAGGAGTTAAAGGAGAGTGACAGGGAGCATGAGAAGAAGAGGGAGAGAAAGTTTCAGCTTGATCGATGGGAGTTGGCTTCTAGTGGTGCAGTGATGCGTCCTAAAACCCTTTTATAATCTATCGATTAGATTTATGATTCGAAAATTATGAAAGTAGGGTAGACATGTGGAGATTATCCGGCTGAACAAAACGTGCATTTATCTAACAGGTTTGTTTTCCACAGACCTTATTTCCAGCTATTTTCCAAAACCCTGTGGAGAAATCTCGTAGCTTTTTGTCGAGGGAACCAGCAGCTTACTTCCTGGTTTTAGGACGCGTCACTGCACCTCTCAATATGATGCCAATATAAACAAGGTCTTCTGTCGGCTCTGTACATCAATGCCGACCTATGCTGACAAGTAAGTGAAGAGTAGAGAATATAAAGGTATTGGCTATAGGGAAATGTCCCAACAGTTTAGGATAATGAAGGTTCTAATCAAATCTATTACATAGCCATTACTTTTCTAACTCTTAATGACAGGAAGGCAGAAAGCACATTATACAAATAATATTACATTTTTACATTACATTGCATTTAGCAGACGCTTTTGTCCAAAGCGACTTACAATAAGTACATACGACCAGGAAGACACAGCCCAGAAGAAAAACAGAATCATATAAGTACAACAGGTATCATAGAGCCACACATTTCAAGTGCTACTCAGCTGGCTATAGATAGGCCAGTCCTATGTTAGTATATAAGTGCTTTGTCAGCTGGCTATAGATAAGCCAGTCCTATGTTAGTATATAAGTGCTTTGATAGTAATTCTATCGCTCGAAGTGGAATCTAAAGAGATGAGTTTTCAGTCTGCGCCGGAAGATGTGCAGGCTTTCTGCCGTCCTGATGTCAATGGGGAGCTCATTCCACCATCTTGGAGCCAGGATAGCAAACCCACGTGTTTTTGCTGATGGGAACTTGGGTCCACCTCGCAGCGAGGGTGCAGCGAGTCGTTTGGCTGATGCC
>CADEHL010001010.1:0-147500 GCA_902827135.1 Harpagifer antarcticus
TTTTGAAAAACACTCGTTATCGCCATGTCAGGTTTTTGGTGGATTTAATCAAGTCTTGGATTGCAAAGTATGAATGTCCTCTTGCTATTTTCAGTTGATAAATACATGTGTAAAGTTTGTGAAGGCAGGAGGAAAGCTTCCGCGATCACCGTCTCCTCTCTGTTCCTCCAAACCCTGCCCCCTCCCTTTGGGCAAGTTACTTCCAAAAAGTAATATATTACATATTACTTATTACTCTCTTTTGAAAGTAATAAGTTACATTACAATATTACTGTCTCTGAAATGTAATGAGTTACACAACTTGAGTTACTTTTGAGTTACTTTCACTAAAATAACCGCAAAAGAATGGCTAGTAGGTGTGTAACGGTATCCGTATTCGTCACGTACCGTCACGGTTCGGACGTCACGGTTCGGCACATGCAGTCACACGGCGAATACGTCTTTTTTTACGAATGGGAAAAAAGTCTGTCACTCAGGGCAGTATTACACTATATATAATCCAGGGGGCGGTATTGCGCCTAAAAGCCAGCCGCCTGTAAATAACAAATGAAGAACAAGAACAAAACACAACAAAAAGAACGCAATACATGAAGAAGAACAGTTAGTATATATGGCGAGTTCACACAACACACAGGAGCTAGAAGACCCACCTGCTTATTTTAAATCAGGTGTGTGGGAAAATTTCGGGTTCCCTGCGGACTACAACAATGATGGGGTGCGAGTTGTGGATCGGACGAGGACGGTGTGTCGGCGTTGTTCGACAGCGGTGCGGTATGCTAGCGGTAACCATGGTGGTAACACGTCAAACATGCTCAATCACATCCGAGTCAGTCTCAGTCCCCAGCGAGAGGGTTTTCTCGACGGCAGGTGACATAGTTACCGCCAACAGACCTGCCCTCACTGCTGACAACGTAGACAAACTCATCTTTTTGAAGAAAAACTTGAAAATAGAGTAAAGCTTGAGAACCTTTATTTAGTCATAATGGCCTCACACACTCACAAGTTAATTACACATGTTAGACATTGCTCCTAAAGGTACAGATTTTATCTTGTTTTATATTTATCATTGTATTTATTTTATATTTTGACATCAGGAGATGTTATACAGTTCTGTATTGCCTTTTATTGATTGTGATTGAAACACTTTCTTATTATTTATTTAAATATTTTCAAGACATTCTTTTTAGTTGTAAAGCTTATTTAACCTTTTTGTTTGACATCAGCCATTATAAATAATATGGCCATCTGAGTGTGTGTGTTACTGTTTGTGGTTTGTTTTTCACTGTGTAATACAGTTAATGATTTCAAATGTTAGAGTTCCTTATTTTCATACCAAAACTTGCACTACTGTTAAAAATCAATAAGAGCAAAAAAAAATTATGCATTTTGGACTTTTTTTTGCTTTTCCTTGTTGTACCGAACCCGTACCGAACCGTGACCCCCAAACCGAGGTATGAACCGAACCGTGACTTCTGTGAACCGTTACACCCCTACCGTAAAAGAATGGCTCGGTAATTGAAATGCTAAAATGTAGTTTAGTACAGCTCATTATACATCCAGTGAAGGGCGATGTGGTATAGCATAACAACTGTGTAGGCCCTTAAGGCTACTAACAACTTGTATTACACGGCTTAGTTGAATACTCGATTCTGATTGTAACTTCTTAAGATGTGACACGTTGTTAATCCAGTACAGACCACTGTCAAGGACTATAATGAAGGTTGCTAAGGAGGATCAAGAAAGAGAAAGGAAAAGAGGTTAAAAGACGGAGCGCTGGACGTCAGATAAATCACCAGAAGAAGGCAGACAGGAAGTAAACAATAACAGGACACGGAATGGGCTTTGTAGTTTGTTTAGTATATGGCCGTGTACAGGCCTGGTTCCAGAACAAAATGACTAGGGGTGCCTCTGAGATTACAGGGGGCGCAGCAGTAGTAGGTTTACATGAGCAATAGTGGCCGGCAACAGCAATGAAAAATAGCATTGATGGTCAACAATGAACAGATTATGGCATTTGTTATGTTTTTTAAGTGAGAACATTTCAAGTGAGTTAAAAGTGCAATCCTGAAATATCTCATATAGTCCAAAGTGGACTATGGCAAAGAAAAGCACAAAAGCTTCAAAACTGTACTGATAAAACAAATGAGAACATATTGTAAATCAAGGCAAATATTATTTAAACCAGCTCATGGTTTGAAATGGCAAACATTGAAAAGCAAAAGTATTATTAAAACCATGTACTAAATCATCACTTTGGTCCCATACTCTGGGAAGAGAATATTTACTGTGCTTGAAAACTGGTCATCATCATCATGTGAGGTTGACTTTGTGACCTGGAGAACATTTCAGCTGCAACATTAGCTTGGGATATGAGATATTTTTGTAGCCATTCGTGGTGAAGGCATCTGTGCTATTGTATGCATTATTTTTGACCCAACATTTCTACAGGCATGGCAGAATATGGCACTATTTTCACATGAATATTCTAGCCATTGTCTATTTTTATACCACGAGCTGCAAGATGACCGCCTAACCCCACTGTACAGGCGGGTACTTGTTTAGATATACCTGGGCAGTTTTGCCGTGGTATCCTGGCTGGCACCTGCAGGCCGCAGAGGGGCGGCGTAGTTTCGGGCGACGAAGACTGCTGCTCCGGGGGCGGCGAGTCAGGCGGGAGTAAGCTAGTGTCCACAACGGAGGGTAACGTGATGTCCCCATCCGACCTGTTGCTACTGTCTGCAGTAGATGCAGTGTTGCTGGCGTTTAGTGATGGTTGCTTTAACCATTTTCGTATAAATGATTATCCACAGCTGTGTGTCACTGCTGTGGAAGCACTTTGGAAATGATGCACGTGCAGCAGAGCAGGTCACGCGCACCTGACACAATTGGTTGTTTGTATTTTTCGCTCCGTTCTCTTTTTTTAATAGAGGGTGCATAACATTAAACTGCCCCGAAGGCCACCAGAACCGCTGTTTGATCCTGAACATGCCAGAAAACTTGCCAGAAAAACGCTCCGACCACACGGTTTAGTGGAACGATGGTCTTGGGCTCTACAGCAAGTGGTTCTGGGTCGTAAAGGCGAGACAGAGCATCATGTTTTTGGTTCTGGGATCCGGGACAAAAAGAGAGTGTGAAGTGGAACCTACTGAAAGATAGTGTCCACCTGGCCTGGCAAGAGTTGAGGCGTTTAGCTTTTCTAATGTACTCCAGGTTTTTATGGTCTGTCCAGACTAAGAAAGGCTGCTCTTCCCCCTCTAACCAGTGTCTCCATTCCTCGAGGGCTGCTTTTACAGCTAACAGTTCTTTATTTCCCACATCATACTTTTTCTCTGCCGTTGTCAACTTACGCGACAGGTAGGCACATGGGTGCATCTTGTTGTCCTCCACGGATCTCTGAGACAATACTCTTCCAATCCCCTCATTGGAAGCATCGACCTCGACCACAAACTGGGGTTGGGGATACGGGATGGTGAGTATGGGAGCTGTGGTGAACCTTTCCCTGAGGCTCTGGAAGGTGACGTCAGCCTGGGGAGTCAATTTGAAGGGAACCTTAGGAGAAGTAAGAACATGCAGAGTAGGGCTGTGCATCTTCACTGGTCTCACGATTCGATTCGATTACGATTATCCTGTTAACGATTCGATTCACTTCGATATCCCGATGCATCACGATGCATCACGATTCATACCAATGCGTTGCATCCTCAATTTTCTATATTACTGCACATGGCTTATTTTTCATCAATGCATACATGCAGTAAATACATATGAACTCTCTTTTTATTATTTAGAAAGTGCTTCAGAAATCCATCCATCCATCCATCTTCTTCCGCTTATCCGTGGTCGGGTCGCGGGGGTAGCAGTTCCAGCAGAGAGCCCCAAACTTCCTTTTCCCTGGCGACATCAACCAGCTCTGACTGGGGGATCCCAAGGCGCTCCCAGGCCAGCGAAGAGATATAATCCCTCCACCTGGTCCTAGGTCTACCCCTTGGTCTCTTCCTCGCTGGACGTGCCTGGAACACCTCCCTAGGGAGGCGCCCAGGTGGCATCCTAACTAGGTGCCCGAACCACCTCAACTGGCTCCTTTCGACGCGAAGGAGGAGCGGCTCAACTCTGAGTCCCTCCCGAATGACCGAACTTCTCACCTTATCCCTAAGGGAGACACCAGCCACCCTGCGGAGAAAACCCATCTCGGCCGCTTGTATCCGCGATCTCGTTCTTTCGGTCATGACCCATCCTTCATGACCATAGGTGAGGGTAGGAACGAAAATGGCCCGGTAGACAGAGAGCTTTGCCTTCTGGCTCAGCTCCCTTTTCGTCACAACGGTGCGGTAAAGCGACTGCAGTACCGCTCCCGCTGCTCCGATTCTCCGGCCCATCTCACGCTCCATTGTTCCCTCACTCGAGAACAAAACCCCGAGATACTTGAACTCCTTCACTTGGGGTAAGGACTCATTCCCTACTTGGAGTGGACAGTCCATCGGTTTCCTGCTGAGAACCATGGCCTCAGATTTGGAGGTGCTGATCCTCATCCCAGCCGCTTCACACTCGGTTGCGAACCGATCCAGTGAGTGCTGAAGGTCGCAGACCGATGAAGCCATCAGAACCACATCATCTGCAAAAAGCAGTGGTGCAATCCTTAGCCCACCGAACTGCAGACCCCCCCCCCCCCCCCATGACTACGCCTCGAAATCCGATCCATGTATATTACAAACAGGATTGGTGACAAAGCGCAGCCCTGGCGGAGGCCAACCCTCACCGGAAATGGGTCCGACTTACTGCCGAGGAGCCGGACACAGCTCTCGCTTTGGGAGTACAGAGATTGGATGGCCCTGAGTAGAGACCCCCTCACCCCATACTCCCGCAGCACCTCCCACAGTAACTCCCTGGGAACCCGGTCATACGCCTTCTCCAAGTCCACAAAACACATGTAGACCGGATAAGCGTACTCCCAAGCCCCCTCCAGGATCCTTGCGAGAGTAAAAAGCTGATCCGTCGTTCCACGACCAGGACGGAATCCGCATTGTTCCTCCTCAATCTGAGGTTCGACAATCGGCCTGACCCTCCTTTCGAGTACCTTAGAGTAAACTTTCCCGGGGAGGCTGAGTAGTGTGATGCCTCTGTAATTGGCACACACCCTCTGATCCCCCTTTTTAAAAAGGGGAACCACCACCCCGGTCTGCCACTCCTTCGGTACCGTTTCCGACTTCCACGCAATGTTGATGAGACGTGTCAACCAAGACAGTCCCTCAACACCCAGAGCCTTCAGCATTTCTGGGCGGATCTCATCCACCCCCGGGGCTTTGCCACTGTGGAGTTGTTTAACAACCTCAGTGACCTCCCCCCGGGAGATTGGTGTCGATCCCCCGTCATACTCCAGCTCTGCCTCTAACATAGAGGACGGAGTTGTCGGGTTCAGGAGTTCCTCAAAGTGCTCCTTCCAACGCCCTAACACTCCATCAGTTGAGGTCAACAACGTCCCATCCTTACTGTACACAGCTTGGATGGTTCCCTGCTTCCCCCTCCTGAGGTGTCGGACAGTTTTCCAGAACAACTTTGGTGCCGCCCGAAAGTCCTTTTCCATGTCCTCTCCGAACTTCTCCCACACCCGCTGCTTTGCCTCGGCCACGGCTGAGGCTGCTGCCCTTCGGGCCTGTCGGTACCTTGCAACTGCCTCGGGAGTCCCCCGGGATAACAAATCCCTGAAGGCCTCCTTCTTCAGTCGGACGGCTTCCCTGACCACCGGTGTCCACCAGGAGGTTCGAGGGTTACCGCCCCTTGAGGCACCTAGGACCTTGAGACCACAGCTCCCCGCCGCGGCTTCGGCAATAGAGGCTTTGAACACCGACCACTCTGGTTCAATGTCCCCAACCTCCACAGGAATGCCCGAAAAGCTCTGCCGGAGGTGTGAGTTGAAGGCCTCCTGAACCTGGGCCTCCTCCAGACGTTCCCAGTTCACCCGAACTACACGTTTGGGCTTACCAGGTCTATCCAGAGGCTTCCCCGCCACTCGACCCAACTCACCACCAGATGGTGATCAGTTGACAACTCCGCCCCTCTCTTTACCCGAGTGTCCAAAACATACGGCCTCAGGTCCGATGATACGATAACGAAATCGATCATGGACCTTCTGCCTAGGGTGCTCTGGTACCACGTACACTTATGAGCATCCCTATGTTCGAACATGGTGTTTGTTATGGCCAATCCATGACTAGCACAGAAGTCCAGTAACAAACCACCACTCCGGTTCAGATCAGGGGGGCCGTTCCTCCCAATCACTCCCCTCCAAGTGTCTCCATCATTGCCCACATGTGCGTTGAAGTCTCCCAGCAAGATTAAAGAGTCCCCTTCAGGAGCCCCATACAGGACTCTTTCCAGGGTCTCCAAGAAGGCCGTATACTCTGAACTGCTGTTGGGTGCATAAGCACACACAACAGTCAGAGTTTTCCCCCCCATAACCCGCAGGCGTAGGGAGGCAACCCTCTCGTCCACTGGGGTAGACTCCAACAACGAAGCACCCAACCGGGGACTTGTGAGTATCCCCACACCCGCCCGGCGCCTCACACCTTGAGCAACTCCGGAGAAGAATAGAGTCCAACCCCTATCCAGAAGTAAGGTTCCAGAGCCGACGCTGTGCGTAGAGGTGAGCCCAACCAGATCCAACTGGTACCGCTCCACCTCCCGCACAAGCTCCGACTCCTTCCCCCCCAGAGAGGTGACGTTCCACGTCCCCAAAGCCAGCTTCTGTCGCCCGGGTCTGGTCCGTCGAGACCCTCCGCTTTCACTGCCACCCTTCTGGCAGCGCACCCGACCCCATCGTTGTTTCCCTTAGGTGGTGGGCCCGCGGGATGGAGAAGCGGAGGTGTTGCCCACGTTGCCTTTTCGGGCTGGGCCCGGCCGGGCTCCGTGGCAAGCCCGGCCACCAGACGCTCGCCGATGAGTGCTTCAGAAATCAATAACATAAATGTCTTGACATTAATTTATAAACCAAAATAAATGAATTGTATAGGTCTAGCCTCCCTATATCTGTGTGTGAAGTTGTTCCATCCTCAAAAACAAAAAAATAATGCTTCTGCTGTCTAGCTGCAGCTTCTAGCTACGGTCTTCTGTTAAAAAAAGGACACTGAATGTCCTGAATGTGGCATCACACACAGGACTTGAGTCTGAACAACAGGAGTATTTACAATAGCATATACAAACAAAAATTCTGCATGTGGGTGCACACTTACATTCTCTGTCTTACTGTTACATGAATCCAATGAATGTAGGAGATTAAGTTAGCTTCATTATATCTCAGTGATTAAGTGAATAATAAAGTTTCTATCGGGTCACTATCAGCCTGTCACTCATTATTTTCAGGGAGGGGGCGGGGTTTGGAGGAACGGAGAGGAGACGGTGATCGCGGAAGCTTTTTTCCTCCTGCCTTCACAAACTTTACACACGTATATATCGTCTGAAAATTACTAGATGACATTCATACTTTGCAATCCAAGACTTAATTAAATCCACCAAAAACCTGACATGATTGTAACAAGATTATTTTTGAAAAACATAAATCCCTGTGTCTCTGAGCCGCAGCGACACGGAGTGATTCAGAGCGGGTCCTTCTGCTGTTGGTTCTGGACTGGTGTTCTTGTGTTGGTGGATAAAGCAGACTGCTCCGTGTTTGGTGTTGCTGTGCCGCTGTGCCGCTGTCACGTCTGTTTCCTGATATCTGCGTCACGGACCGATTTGATATTAAAGTGACAGAAAAAAAAAACGTTATAGTAAAGCCGCGGCTGGAAAATCAGGAAGCAACGTTACTACGCTATAATCGATCATCTTCCGCCACTGCATCGATACCGAATCGTCCACGTCCGCATCGCAATGCATCGTAGAAACGATTATTTTCAACACCCCTAATGCAGAGGGGCAGCAACAGAACTGAAGGTTCTTATAAACTTCCTATAGAAGTTTGCAAACCCTAGAAACTGCTGGACTTTCTTCCTGGAGTCTGGTGTTGGCCACTTGGAAACTGCACTGACTTTGGTAGGATCCATTTGTATCTGATTAGGTGAGATTATGTAACCTAAAAAAGACACCTTTTCTGCGTGGAACTCACATTTCTCTGCCTTCACATACAATTGATTTTCGAGCAGTTTCTGCAGAACCTGATGGACATGGTTAACATGGGACTTAGAGTCTGGTGTGAAAATCAAAATATCATCAAGATACACAAACACAGAAAGAAACATTCAAAAACTCCCGGTTCGAAGGCAGAGGACATGAGTGGCAGTGGATAGCGGTCTTTTACCATAATGTCATTGAGAGGACTGTAGTCTATGCAAGGTCTCAGAGACCCATCTTTCTTTCCTACAAAGAAAAACCCTGCCCCGGCTGGTGAAGATGAAGGGCAGATAATTCCTGATTTGAGTGAGGAGGAGGTGATATCGTCCATTGTTGCTCTCTCTGGTCCTGAGACAGAATAAAGTCTTCCTTTGGGAATGGGAGCTCCCGGTAGGAGATCAATCGGACAGTCAAAAGATCGGTGAGGAGGTAGCGACATGGCCTTCGATTTATTAAAGGCTTCCTTTAAATCGTGGTAACATGGAGGTACTTGCTGTACGTCAGGATAATCAGGATGATCTTTAATAATCCTACCAGGATCAGTTGGTGCATTAACAGCTCGTGAATGTTTACATCTGTGAATACAATCCTCCCCCCACTCCTTAATTTTCCCGGAGCGCCAGTCAATGTGTGGGTTGTGGATCTTTAGCCATGGGAAACCCAAAATAATCGGGTGCTGAGCAGATTAGAAAATGTGAAACTGCATAGTTTCTGTGTGGTCCTTATTAACAGTGATCTGAATAGGCTCTGTGCAGTGTGTAACTGTGAACAAAAGACGACCGTCTAAGGCACTGGCGTTAATGGGGCGAGATAGCGGAACAGTTTTTATCTTTAACTGTTTGACTATGCCCCAGTCCATAAGACTTTCGTCAGCCCCTGAGTCTATTAGCACCCCTTGGTCAATGGCCTGATTGTTTATGAAAATGTTTACCTGGGTAATAGGTCGAGGAGGAAAGTCTGTGGAAAGCTTGCTCACCAGCGTCTTTTCCCGGACATGAGGGGAGTTGGTGATCCAGCTGGTCACAGTAGAAACAGCAGCCCTCCCGCAGACGGCGCTGCCTCTCCTCCATAGAAAGCCTGGTCCTACCCAACTGCATGGGTTCGTCTGAGTCAAGCGGAGGCGCTGTCCTCCGACAGTCCGAAACCGCGGACTGGAAAACTTCCCCTGGCAGAGCGGATCTCCGAGGAAAGCCCTGGAAACTGGGATGTCCGTCACAGGTGTGCCAGCGCTCTCTCTCCCTTTCCCGAAGTCGGTTGTCGATCCGGATGGACACAGAGATGAGAGATTCCAGGTCCCGTGGCACCTCCAGAGGAGCCAGCTGGTCCTTTATTGGATCTGAAAGTCCAGTCAGGCAAGCGTCACGAAGAGCCGGAATATTCCACCCGCTGACCGCTGCCGCCGTGCGAAACTCGATGGCATAATCAACCACTTGACGGTTGTGATAGCACATCTGAAGAAGCCTTCCGCTGGCCTCTGTAGCAGGCGACGAGTGGTCAAATATGCGACGCATAGTGTCTACGAAGTCGGCTAATGAATAGCAAAGCTCGGAGTCTCTGGACCATTCTGCAGTAGCCCAGGCTGCAGCTCTTCCCGTTAAATGGGACAGGATAAAAGCCACTTCAGCATGGTCTGATGAAAAAGCTCCTGGGTTATGTTGGAAATGCAGATCGCACTGCACAAGGAATGCTCTGCAGTTCATGGAGTCTCCGGACAATCTCTCCGGAAGAGCCAGCCGTAATGAGGAGAAACAGCCTGGATCGAGTTGACAGTGTCAGCAGGATCCTCGACAGGAAAGCTGCCAGCAGTGGATGACGTCATTCGAGGAGCAGTCTGTAGGTGAGCGATGAATTGATGCACATGTGTAGACAACGGTTGTATCTGTGTAGAGACGGAATCCTGGAGCTCGGCCTGGCGTCCTACAACCTCTTTAACTCCTTGGCTGATTAAGCCAAGCTGTTCCTCATGGTAAAAAACCCTCATGCCTTGGGCTGACAGGGCGGCGTGAAGTGTCTTCGTGTCGGCTGAGTCCATTGTGGTCAGTTCGTTCTGTCACAAACTTGAATACACATGGTAAAGAACTCAAATGCACGACCCGGGAGACAGAGTTAAAGTAAGAGTAGTAGTATACCAAGCGACAAACTCTGGGGAACAGCCGGGACGCCAATACGGAAGTGCCACACACTGCAGTTCATACATGGGCCACTAAGGACTGGCTGCAGAAAGGAGCAATTTCCATAGACCCCCATGTTAAAATGCTCAACTTTACAGCAGAAAAAAACATGTTTCTACCCATGGATGCAATAAATATTATTATCGAAATAGTTAGATTCCACCTTCATGATTATGAATCTGTGAGTGAATTGTTTTCTAACACGACCCTTTTATTTATATTAGGTCTAAACGTTTTTGCATAAATTAGGGCGTGGTCACTTTGATGGACACGTACATGCCTCACTGTCAGCTAACAGCAACGTCTCCACTCTGCTAGGCTACAACCAAAGAGGCTACAACGTTAGTTAGTCATAGTACTGTACTTGACCCTTTAGCTTTAGCCGTGTTCGTGGTAATTGTGCCTTTTAGGGAATATTGTTACAAATACCAGACAATTAAAATGTCGTGCTGTGTGCTTGAATGTACTAACATAACTTCCAAGAAGTCTAAAATGATAATATTATACATGTTAACCCCGTTCGCAGGTGTTTGTGTGCTTGGTAGCTTAGCTTGTTACTTATTAGCCAGCTAAGGATGTAACCCTTTATGCATACATATACATTTTAGTTTATGATTCAGCCTTGGGTAAGACTTTTATAGTCTATGGCTATGACGGCCATAATGCTAAACGGGAGCAAATGTTAATAGGGGACCCAATTATCCCAGTGGTGGCCGCCGGAACTAACGGAGCCGCAGTGGGCTAGCTCCAGACGGCGTCCCGGAGCTAGCCCACTGCGGCTCCGTTAGGTCCGGGCGGTGGGGTCCGTCGTTATAACTGGAGATCAAGGAATGCAGCGAAACGCAGACTTGGTTCGCCTCCTGTAGTATTAGCTAAATAAATTATGTTGAACAAGGCTTATTAAGCTGAACATCGCCACAATTGTTCTGCTATGTATCGGTACTTCTTTTCTTAACGTGTGAATGACAAGCATTAAGAATAACAAAATATAGCTAATTCTCTTGCAGATTGTCTCATTTGATTATGAATGTAACGTTTATATAGGGGAACTACACTGTTAGCAGTAACTTGGTATGCATGTATTTCATGTTCGCTTAGCTTCTTCGCCTGAGCTAGCTCTGTTTACTTCCAGTTCGGAGGCAGCAGGTCCCGCCTCTTTGCCCTTATTTGGAGCAGGCGGGATTAGACTCTGACGTTGCTGTCAAGCCGTTAGTGGCCGACTCCGCCTACTAAGGGCTTCTCGGCAACTCTGCAGAATCCTATGGGTGACGTCACAGACACTACGTCCATTTATATATACAGTCTATGGTAAATACTTTATTTTCAAAAATAGGAATACAAAAAAAGATCGACACAAGACAAAGGAAGGCTGGGGAATTTAAACAAAAGGTAATTGACACAGGTCGAAACAATCAGGAGCGGGGCTGACGCTGATGAGGAGGGGGAGCTGACAGGGAGGCGTGTGGTGCAGTGGTTTGTGCGTTGGTGTTCGGATCAGGGGGTCACAGGTTCAAACCCCACTGCAGTCAGCATGTAGTTGTGTCCCTGGGTTAGACATTTCACCCCAACATTGCTCCTGTGGGGATTGTCCACAGTATTGAGTATGTAAGTCGCTTTGGATAAAAGCGTCTAATAAGTGACATGTAATAATGTAATGATGAGAGCCGAAGACACACACAAGGACAGGGAGTGAAGGGACCTGGAATGAAACACAAAAGGTGAGTACCAAAAGATAGGGAGTGGGAGACAAGACAAAAAATGATTAAACAAATACATGAAATATGACTGAACTCAACACTTTTGATGGGACACAACACATTTATAATCATGCCAGCAGTGTACTGAACACTTCTAAAAGTCACCTTACAGAGAGAGCTCTTCATGTAACCTTGGTATGAACTCAACAGTTCCTCTGATGCTATCACAATGATACAATGGCTGTTTTATCAGCCACCAAGCGATCACACAAATAGACCCAATCAATGTTTCTGTCAAGAGGACAGCATGAGAATGAATGGGCTTGAATTAACAAATGAATACATGTTTATTAATATGCAGTATTGACACTGAACTAGAGCAATCAACTTGGAGTGAGCTGGGCGTTATCTGTGGGTTTGTCTCTACAAATGACACCTTTAAAGGCCATGACACACCAAACTGACACCAAAGAACACGTCCCGACGGACCCGACTGTTGTATCGCTTCACGTCTTCTGCGCCTTGGCCAAAAAGTCGCACTGGAACACACCGCAAAGACTTCAGCCGACGGCCAAGTAGCACGTACGAACTGCGCATGTGTGAGTGTCAATAACTCAAATAATAATCACTTCTAATGCACTGATTCGCTAAGCTGAACAGCCAATCAGAGTGATTTATTTTGCCGACAGCCTCCACTGCTTATTCAACTTGGTCAATCGGCGGCGGAAGGTGTTGGCATGGCCGAAAAGACACGACGGAGCGGGACACACCAATCTGAGTAGGGCGACAGACCGCTCATCGACGGCCAGACATCTGTCGACGGCCAAAATCGGCTCGGTGTGTCAGGGCCTTAAAATCAGAACTATCAGGGATATTGGAATGTAAATAGATATTTTCAACGGTGTACAATAGTGTATATATAGATATAATAATAATAATAATAATAATAATAATAATAATACACTTTATTCATATAGCACCTTTCAAAACATAGTTACAAAGTTAATCAGGTAAACATTTATGTTTTAGAAGTGGATGAGTGTGAGTGTTCAGGTACCTTACCTGATTATTTTTATATAAATATACACGCTATATACACACACACAGTATATTTATTTAGAGACCAAAAGTTTTAGTTACTACAATATTTTGAGTAGCTCTGACATTTTCTTATTTTTTTGTTGATTTGGTGTAATAGGTTCTAAAAAACAGACTTTTAATGTAGTCAATTTAAAAGGAGTAATTGTTTTCTTTTATTATTATATTGACGTATATTATATTACTAAATTGAAATACTTCTAAGTAATATATCAGTATAACATTCTTTGTTTTTAATAGGAATCTGCACTTGTAAAAAAAGTAAGGAATGACGATTAAAGCTTTGTGAATTCTACAACAATAGTACAGCCATTCTCTCCAAGATACACCCACCTGTGAGTGATGTACACACACACACACACACACACACACACACACACACACACACACACACACACACACACACACACACACACACACACACACAGCATGCCACAATTATTTATGTACTTACTTATTACTTATACTCGCGGCAGATGGAGAACGGAGGCAGAGGGCAGCACTTCGCCCTTGAGAGCGGCCCCTTGATTAGCAACCTCTCATTTGTGATGTTCGCCGGCAAATCAGCGGCCATTCACATGACGAAGAATGCCGCTGGAAGAAGAAATACAAAAAGTGAGCAGCTGTCACCGTGTGATGTGTTAATTTCCTGACAGTCTCTGTGCTGAAACCAATTACTGATTTAAGGGCAGGGAGAGAGGGGCCCTCTGCACACACTCATTAGGCTCCTTCAAGACTAAAAGGATAAAAGCAAAACAAGGAGTGGAAGAGAGAAAATAAATAGAGACTTTCACACTCTCGCTGTCAGCTCAAAGCTGTGTATGTACAAAATGCCACTTTAGAAATAATTAAAAACAAAGCTACTAGAGTCTAGTGCGTCTTCTGAGGATCATATATTAGTGAACTTGTGTTTAGTGGGAAGAATATAAATGTACAACATATAATAACATTGTGTTACCACCTGGTTTGGTTTCCTATTATCACCATTGTATTCTTCCTGGTGTTACCGTGAGGGCAACAGTAATTATAAACGTATCTACTGCTAATTTGTAATTATTTTCCCATTTCCTATGACCGTATACATATTCAACATACAGTAGAGACTTCGTATTCATAGTCGTATTTCTAAATGTTCATCTTCCTTGATAGACCTCAGAGGAGTTTTTGCAAGTCAAGGCATTTATTGAGTCAGTTTAACACTGCCTTATTTTAATGTTATGTTTAAGACCAGTGCTAATTAACACAATTCAAAAAGGGATAATTAAGCTTATTATTGCTTATTTATTAAAGCATGGACTGTATATAAAGAGTGTACACATTGACATTGGCGTCTCCCCATGTTTTGGAACTGTGCTTTTGTGAAAGGGTTACATTTATAAGAATAAACCACAGATAATATTGCTCATGATATTGTATTGATGCAATTCTTTAGTGTCCGTTGTTCCAGCTTTCTTTCTGCAAAATAAGTTATACTGTACTATTTCATGGCCACTGCTGGACAAATATTGAAATATGTCTGCTGACAGGAACCTCCTACTTCCAACCAGCTGGCAGATATCTCATTATCCCAGCCCATTTTGGGGTTTTGCTTTTGGAAATCTCTTCTCATTGATAACCCACATTATGCTTCCTCTGTGTTTCCCAGATGCCCCCCCTAGTCTGAGGGGCCAACGGGCAGCCATATCCCCTGTGGGCCTGCTTGTTCTCTGCACCCTTCCACCGCTGGAGATAATGTGAGAATATTTATTCACTGTCCTCCGTGACCCTCCGTGTATGTGTGGAGTGTGATGCAGCTGTAATTGGGACGGTGGTTGAGGGGAGCTGCAGGGGGATTCCAGCAGAGGGGTCTGGCTTCTTTGGAAACGTGGCCCCCCGGTCCATGTCCGGGTCCCTGCTCCCTCACTCTGCCTAATCTGCTAATAATACCTTTGTCTAATGGTGTCAATGGCCATATATCACCCCAGGACTGAAGGGAGGGAGGAAACACATAGATAGAACTGGAGATGGATTCAAATGCATGCTTTCTGACACTATTTCAGATTAAGAAAGTATGTTCACCAAACAAAAGGTAATGTGAGAATAATTTAGAGAAATACATAATTCCAAAGATAATCACTTGTTGGGTGAAGGGATTACATTGAAAAAACTGAAATGTGAAATGTTTTATGTCACAAATTTCACATTACTGTATTAGGTTAGTTGAAATAAATAATATTAGTAATATATTTGTATGTCATCTTAATTTAATTACAATCATCAAACCTTATACAGTTGTGTGAAATCTGTTGACCTTACAAATTTAATTAAAGTCAACGTTTCAGTTTATTCAGTGTAGGATAAGGTCAGGTAAAATCATTATTCAACATTTACAAAAACAAATTAATCGTACTGAAACATATTTTAGCGAAATAGTTAGATTTCTAACACGTTATATCCTCTATATAAGCAATTACACTTAACATATACTGATTATTTTAGAGAATGATTATTTACTGGATTGGTTAAACGTGGTTAGGGTAAAGGAAGCAAATGCTCAAATAAATCAATATGTTTTTTGACATTAAGTCCCAAACAAAGTAATAAATTATCCAGTTACCACAATTGCAAATGGGTTAGCAGGAATTGTTTAGAATTTCCGAAACATTTATGCCAAATTCAAGAAAAAACAAACACCTAAATTCATTCAATTAAGAGCCATGAACGCTGGCCCTTGAAACAGCTGTTCCAGTCTCTAACGAGATCAGCCGTCACGCGGCCATGGTCGCCAATTGCTTGAAAATGAAGGCAGATATTAATGAGGTCTTGATGGAGCTGCGCTTTTGTTGGAAACGCCTTGATGTTGAGAGCTAAAACAAGACATTCTCATCAGCAGCCTTCCTCAAGTCTTTAGAGATCAAATTATGTCGAGATATCAAATAAATGAGTGACTTACACTTAATTTCGCAAAGAAAAGAGGGTGAGGGGGAACACATTTAATTGATTCCTTGACTTTCTTACAAGACAGAGAATTGTAAAACAAACTCAGAAAGAAAGAACAAGTCTTTTCTTTGTTCATAAATAGATGATTATTTTTAATTTCCTTAGATGAAATGCAGAGTGTCTCCCATGAGATGTAGTTGGCGAGTTATTCTGCAGAGCTTGGGTATTTTATTTATACAATTGGGCCTGAGTAAACAAACTTTCTTTTACTGATAAATGTACTCAAAGGAGACAGAAAGGCAGCTTTTTGAAGTGTACATTTTTTTAATTTATATACATCAAATTCATACATATATACATGTTTAAAATGAATATATAAATATGTAATGTACACATGTATTGTAATGTAATGTACACATTTATTGCAGATGTGTTTTATAACAACAAATGATGTTCCAAGTCCAATTATGTTTAAATATGCTCTATATCTGCAGTGTGTTATATAAGCTTTTGTGCATGATTGTTCTGCAAAAAACTAAAATCCCTGTGTGTGGGAGTTCTCATTCATAACACTCCGTTCGATGTCTCACTATGGGATGCGCCTCAACGCGTACGCAAACAGAAGCATCAATCTCATTACGCCAATTCTGATTGGCTGGTGATCTTGACGTCTACGTCAGGGAATCCACCCACCCTTTAAGTAGCTTGCGCTACGTCGCAGCATCATTCAAACACCTCTTCTCGCTTCATAGCACATCTCGAATATCAGTAGCCGGGCTAGCTTAACGGTCCACAGACTGAACCCAAGCTAACCTTCCGCCGACGGGCGCTTGCCGGTTACTTTTTTGCTTCGCAGAACAATTGAACAAATATTAACACACCAGTTAATATTGTAATCTGCCCCGCCGTTTTTTCTTTCGAAATAACGGTAAGGTTTGATTTTTTTTCTTCAAACAGTAACATACCTGTTGCTAGTTTATCCCTCTGCGCCGACACCATGGCGAGCAATGACGGACTCTTCTCTCCCTCACACCAGAGGAGATGGAGATAAGAAAGATATTAACACACCAGTTAATATTTTTTTTCCGTTTTTTCCTTTTCGGAATAATGATAAGGTTGGATTTCTTTTCTCGGTAACATACCTGTTACTAGCTTGTCCCTCCGTGCCAACACCCCGACAAACGAGGATGGACCCTTCTCTCCCTCACACCAGAGGAGTCGGAGGCTCGGAGGCTCTGCTCGGAGGCTGCGGGTTTAAGATCTCGAGCACGGACTCACACCAGGTCTGCTCGTCCTGCCTTGGGCTGGAACACGCTCAGGAAGCTATCGATACCCCCGGTTCGTGCGGGCATTGTGCCCGCTTCACCATCAAGAGCCTCCGCCGGCGGCTAGCCCGCCAAGCTAGCCTGTCTGGACAGGACCCCTTCATGTCTGTTGATTCGCCGGCCGGCAATCGGGACATGGTGGCGACCGCCGCGGAGATTGAGCCGGAGCTCTGTGTCAGCGCTGTGTCAGGCTGGGGCTCAACAACGGTGGTAGCTGCGGAATCGGAGCCCCACGCTGTGTCAAGCTGGGGCTCCCAACTGGACCTCACCGTGGTTCCACCTGTGGAGGATGTCCTACAGCTGGATTATATGGAGGAGGATGAAGAGGATGCCTCTGAGTTCCTCTTATCCGACTCGGATGAGCACGAAGATGACATCTTCGTTTCATCTGCCCAGGCTGCCAAGCCGGAGGCGATGTCCGCTCCCCCGGGCGAAAGCACACCAGCTTCGCCCTACCTCAGTATGGACTTGCAGGCCGCGTGCCAACGCGCTGCGTCCAGGCTGGACATCCCCTGGCCTGAAGTGGCCAAGGAGACCTCCAGATCTCACTATGAGGGGAAGAACTTGCCCCAAGCAGCGGGGATGAGGAAGCAGCTTCTCCCAGTCTTTCCAGAGATGTTGGACGAGGTATCGGTCTCGTGGAGAGACCGCCCTTTCAGCAACAGACAATAGCACGGGGTTGCAGACTCCAATTCGCTGTCACCCCCTCTCACTTTTCGGGCATTCTGCATTCGCAAGCCCGGGGAGAGTCGGCCCATATTCTGGAGCAAGAGATTTTCTCGCTACTAGAAAAGAAGGCTATATCTATAATACCCTCCGAACAGAGTCAGAGTCGGAGCAAGAGGCTATTACGCAGACGAATGTCCTCGTAAAACACCTGCTCGACCTGGGTTTCGTAATAAACACAGAAAAGAGCATGTTGTCCCCAGCTCAGACTGTACTCTTCCTGGTCCTACGCCTGCATTTGGTGCCCTTTACAGCCGCTTATCAGCAGAGAGAGTGAAAGCCTTCAGGGCTTGCCTCGCTCATTTCCAGCAATGCAAATATGGAGCTTTTAGCGGTGTTCCTCACCCTGAAACGCTTTCTGCCTTTTCTCAGAGGACATGATGTCCTCGTGAGGACAGACAACACAACCACAATATTGTATATAAACCGCCAAGGGGGTTTGCGTTCTCTCCAGTTACACATGCTGGCACGCAAACTGATCTTATGGAGCTGCGGACGTCTCCTCTCTCTGAGAGCGACGCACGTACCAGGAGTGATGAACCTCGGGGCAGATCTGCTGTCCAGAGGTGCACCACTATATGCAGACTGGACTCTACATCCAATAATTGTGAGTCAGCTGTAGGTGCGTTACGGCCGGGCCGCGGTGGATCTGTTCGCATCAAAAGAAAACGCTCAATGTCAGCTGTTCTTTTCAATGTGCGATTTAAACGCACCGTTAGGCGTGTACGCGCTCGCGCACGATTGTGGAAGCGTTTGCTCTGGGTTATACGAGTCAGGGTTTGCAGGCACCAACGGGCCTGCGTGCTCATTCTACTCGTGGACTGGCTACATCCTGGGCTTTGTTCAAGAGTGTTTCCATCCAAGACATTTGTGCAGCAGCGAGCTGGTCCTCACCGCTCACTTTTGTCCGCTTTTACAGGCTAGATGTCTCTCCAAGTGTGGCCCGCGCAGTGCTGGGCCCCGTGTTGAGACAGGGTTCTACCTGTTAAGTTCTGGTTGTTTTGGTGATTTTCGAGATAAGCATGTCTAGCAATACAGGAGTTTCAATATCCCATAGTGAGACATCGAACGGAGTGTTATGAATGAGAACTATAGGTTACTTACGTAACCCCAGTTCTCAGAGTAACATGAAGTGAGATGTCTCACCAGACGGCCCTTCTTGCTAAGGCGAAGCGAGAAGAGGTGCTTATTTTGAATGACGCTGCTACTTAAGGGGTGGGTGGATTCCCTGACGTAGACGTCAAGATCACCAGCCAATCAGAATTGGCGTAATGAGATTGATGCTTCTGTTTGCATACTGTCGCGATCTGTCTTTATTGTATTTTGTCTTGTCTTTTTCTGTCTTTTGTTTCATGTTTTATTTTGAAAGGACTTCACCTCCTGTCTTGCCTGTTTCTGTCTGTGTTGTGTTTTGTCTTGTCTAGATCTGTTTTTGGTTTTCTGTCTGCATTGTGTCTTGTCTAGATCTCTCTTTGGTTTTCTGTCTGTGTTGTGTTTTGTCTTTAGATCTCTCTGTGGTTCCCTGTCGTTAGTTTCCCTGGTGTGTCTTATTACCCGATTGTGTGCACCTGGTGTCCCTGTGTTTTCTCCTCCCTCCTCACCTGTGTCTTGTTTGTATAATTAGTCTTGTGTGTATTTAAGTTCTGGTTTTTCTGTCTGTCTTTGTCAGTTCGTCTTGTGTCATGACTAGTTCGTCTGTGAGTGTTCTGTTTTGTCTTTGTTTATATCCTAGCCTTGAAATAAAGGAGTTTTTTCAGTTTATATCTGCATTTGGGTCCTGCTTCCAACATACACCGTAACATTACGATCCGACCAGAGAAATGGACCCAGCAGATGATCCTTTTGAAAGGGAGCTGCTTTCATTCACCTACTTGCTGGCTTGCAGCTATGGTGAATGGAGGGGAGCGTCCGAAGTTCAGCAGCGAGAGGCTGTTTTGTCAGAGGCGCGCCAGATGGCAGCAGAGAAACTATGTTTCGTTGAGTTCTTACCTGACTGGATTTTGGACTTCTTTCAAGCATGTGATTCCCGGCCTGCTAGCCCCAGGCATGCTAGCTCCATGTCTCCCAATTCCCAACCTGGCACCATACACCTTGGTGGGTTCCGCCTGAAGTCAACCCGTGTTTCTGTCGTAGTTCCTGCTCCTGTCCAGGAGTTGTATTCCGGAACTCGTCTGGCTTATGGAGGTCCACGGAGTATTCAGGCGGCTGCTAAGAGGAGTCGTCGCAAGGCCAGGCTAGCGGCCCGAGCCCCAGCAGCCATGGTTCCGGCTACAGAACCGGCCCACACAGCCATAGTTCCGTCCCCAGTTCTGGCCCCAGCAGCCATGGTTCCAGCCCCAGTTCTGGCCCCAGCAGCCATGGTTCCGGCCCCAGTTCTGGCCCCAGCAGCCATGGTTCCAGCCCCAGTACAGGCCTCAGCAGCCATGGCTCCATGCTCCAGTACCGGCCCACGCAGCTTTGCTTCCATACTCCATTACCTGGCTTACACAACCAGGGTCCAGGCTTCCGCTCCGCGCCCAACAGCCATGGTTCCGGCTCCAGTACAGGCCCCAGCAGCCATGGTTCCAGCCCCAGTTCTGGTCCCAGCAGCCATGATTCCAGCTCAAGTACCGGCCCCAGCAGTCATGGTTTCGACTCCAGCACCTCGTCTCCTGCTGGCTCTCCAGCCGACGCCAGCTCCCCGAGTCCTGTCAGCATACCGGCCGACTCCAGCACCTCGTCTCCTGCTGGCTCTCCAGCCGACGCCAGCTCCCCCAGTCCTGTCAGCATACCGGCCGACTCCAGCCCCCCGTGTTCTGTTGGCGAACCAACTCTCTCAAGTCTCCTCTCCAGTCTCCTCTCCAGTTCCCTCTCAAGTCTCCTCTCGAGTCCCCTCTCGAGTCCCCTCTCAAGTCAACCCTCCAGTTCCCTCTCGAGTCCCCTCTCGAGTCATCTCTCAAGTCTCCTCTCAAGTATCCTCTCGAGTTCCCTCTCGAGTATCCTCTCAAGTATCCTCTCGAGTTCCCTCTCGAGTATCCTCTCAAGTATCCACTCGAGTCTCCTCTCGAGTCCCCTCTCAAGTCTCCTCTCAAGTTCCTTCTCGAATCTCCTCTCCTGGGCCTTCTCAGGTCTCCTCTCGAGTTACCTCTCAAGTCACCTCTCAAGCCTCCTCTCGAGTCACCTCTCAAGTCCCCTTTCAAGTCACCCCTCCAGTTCCCTCTCCAGTCCCCTCTCGAGTCCCCTCAAGTCTTCTCTCCAGTTCCCTCTCAAGTTCCCTCTCGAGTCCACTCTCAAGTCTTCTCTCCAGTTCCCTCTCAAGTTCCCTCTCGAGTTCCCTTTCAAGTCATCTCTCAAATCACCTCTCGAGTCCCTTTTCAAGACACTTCTCAAGTCCCCTCTCGAGTTCCCTCTCAAGTCTCCTCTCGAGTCACCTCTCAAGTTCTCTCTCGAGTCCCCTCTCAAATCACCTCTCGAGTTACCTCTCAAGTTTCCTCTCGAGGTCCCTCTCAAGCCCTCTCTCAAGTCCCTACTCAAGTACCGTTGGAGGTTCCGCTGGGGGTCCTGCCAACCCTTTGTCCTGTCCCGTTGGAGGTCCCGCCGTCTACTCTCCTGCCGAGGGTCCTGCCAGCTCCTTGTCCTGTCTCGTTGGAGGCCCCGCCGACTACTCTCCTGCCGGGGGTCCTGCCAACCCTATGTCCTGTCCCGTTGGAGGTCCCGCCATCTACTCTCCTGCCGGGGGTCCTGCCAACCCTTTGTCCTGTCTTGTTGGAGGTCCCGCCGTCTACTCTCCTGCCGGGGGTCCTGCCAATCCTATGTCCTGTGCCGTTGGAGGCCCCGCCGACTACACTCTTGCCGGGGGTCCTGCCAACCCTGTATCCTGTCCCGTTGGAGGTTCCGCGGGGGATCCTGCCAGCACCTTGTCCTGTCCCGTTGGGGGTCCCGCCGACTACTCTCCTGCCGGGGGTCCTGCCAACCCTATGTCCTGTCCCGTTGGAGGCCCCGCCGACTACTCTCCTGCCGGGGGTCCTGCCAACCCTGTATCCTGTCCCGTTGGAGGTTCCGCGGGGGATCCTGCCAGCACCTTGTCCTGTCCCATTGGGGGTCCCGCCGACTACTCTCCTGCCAACCCTATGTCCTGTCCCGTTGGAGGCCCCGCCGACTACTCTCCTGCCGGGGGTCCTGCCAACCCTTTGTCCTGTCTCGTTGGAGGTCCCGCCGTCTACTCTCCTGCCGGGGGTCCTGCCAACCCTTTGTCCTGTCTCGTTGGAGGTCCCGCCGTCTACTCTCCTGCCGGGGGTCCTGCCAACCCCATGTCCTGTTTCGTTGGAGGCCTCGACATCACATGTCTCGCCGGGGGTCCTGCCAACTCCTTGTCCTCTTCCATGGGGAATCTTGCCAA
Organism: Harpagifer antarcticus; assembly: GCA_902827135.1. Lineage (NCBI taxonomy): Eukaryota > Metazoa > Chordata > Actinopteri > Perciformes > Harpagiferidae > Harpagifer > Harpagifer antarcticus. The sequence continues at coordinate 22,418 of CADEHL010001010.1, forward strand.
CACCTGTTCCACCGGCTCTGGTTACTGTCCTGTCAACACCGGCTCCTGCCCGGTCCCCTGAGAGCTGTGGTATTCGCCCCTCCTCATTACTCTGCCTTGCCCCCGGGTCATCCGCCCGAGAACCCCTCCTTGAACTCTGCCTTGCCCCCGGGCCGTCCGCCCGAGTCCCCCTTTGTGAACTCTGCCTTGCCCCCGGGCCATCCGCCCGAGAACCCCTTTTTGAACTCTGCCTTGCCCCCGGGTCGTCCGCCCGAGAACCCCTCCTTGAACTCTGCCTTGCCCCCGGGTCGTCCGCCCGAGAACCCCTCCTTGAACTCTGCCTTGCCCCCGGGCCGTCCGCCCGAGTCCCCCTTTTTGAACTCTGCCTTGCCCCCGGGCTGTCCGCCCGAGATCCCTTCCTGGTCCTCTGCTGTGCTCCTAGGCGGTCAGCTCAGTCCCGTCCTCCTGACCTCCTGCTTGAGGTTTTAGACTGTTTTTTTTTTTTTGGGACGTCTGGGATCCATCCCTTGAGGGGGGGTACTGTTACGATCTGTCTTTATTGTATTTTGTCTTTTCTGTTTCATGTTTTTTTTTAAAGGTCTTCACCTCCTGTCTTGTCTAGATCTGTTTTTGGTTTTCTGTCTGCATTGTGTCTTGTCTAGATCTGTCTTTGGTTTTCTGTCTGCGTTGTGTTTTGTCTTTAGATCTGTCTGTGGTTCCCTGTCGTTAGTTTCCCTGGTGTGTCTTATTACCTGATTGTGTGCACCTGGTGTCCCTGTGTTTTCTCCTCCCTCCTCACCTGTGTCTTGTTTGTATAATTAGTCTTGTGTGTATTTAAGTTCTGGTTTTTCTGTCTGTCTTTGTCGGTTCGTCTTGTGTCATGACTCATGAGTTTTTTCAGTTTATATCTGCATTTGGGTCCTGCTTCCAACATACACCGTAACACATACGCGTTGATAGTGAGACATCTCACTTCATGTTACTCTGAGAACTGGGGTTATGTAAGTAACCTATAGTTTCTCCCCCCCCCCCCCCGCCATCTGAAACACCTCCATTGGACTCCTTTGTTTACCTCTGTGACATCACAATGTAACACTTGTGCTTCTATTGGCTAGCGCTCCAACACCATGTACGTGACAGGCTAAGGGGTGGGACATGTCTAAACGCTTGACCAATCACAACAGACTTTTACATGTGCCTTTCTATACGATGTTCAATGCAGAGTAGACCAACAATGAAAGTGCACAACACATGACAAAATAGTACAGTTTACAAAACAAACATGTAATGTGAGTGCATTTACATATATCAATGTATTGTAACATTGTAATTGTCACAGTTCTGTCTAGGTTTGGGTGTTTTCACTGTTCTCTGTCATGTTTTCCTCCTGTCGTTAGTGTCCCTGTGTTTTCTCCTCCCTCCTCACCTGTGTCTCGTTAGCTAATTGTGTTCACCTGTGGCTCTTGTGTTTTCTCCTCCCTCCTCACCTGTGTCTCGTCAGCTGATTGTGTTCACCTGTGGCTCTTGTGTTTTCTCCTCCCTCCTCACCTGTGTCTCGTTAGCCGATTGTGTTCACCTGTGTCTTGTAATTATCCCTCCCTGTATTTAGTCTTGTCTCGTGCTGTGTTCAGTGTCGGTGCTTCTTTTGTTGGTGACGGAATTCACCGGTGAGTGTTCTGTTTTTGTCTGTCTTCATTCCCTTAGCCTTGAAATAAAGGTTTATCAGAGTTATCTGCGCTTGGGTCCTGCTTCCTTCACTCAACCGTGACAGAAAGCACCGACCAGAGATGGACCCAGCAGATGACCCATTTGAGGTGGAATTACAGCATTTTTCCTTTGCTTTGGCTGGCTGCTATGATTGGTGGAGGGGAGCGTCCAGTGTTCGGCAGAAGGAGGCCGCACTGGTAGAGGCGCACCGGTTGGCTATGGAGAAACCAGACTTGGTGAAGTTCTTACCTGGCTGGATGTTGAACTTCATCTGGGTGTGTGATTTCCAGCCTGCGGACTATAAACGTCTCGGTGTGTTCCGTCTGGAGTCAACCAGTGCTTCCGCCCCAGTTCCTGCTCCTGTCCAAGAGTCGTTTTCTGGAACTCGGCTGGCTTTTGGAGGTCCACGGAGCCTTCAGGCGGCTTCTAGGAGAAGGAGTCGCAAGTCCAGGGTAGCAATCCGAGCCCCAAGAGCCATGGTTCCGGCTACAGAACCGGCCCACACAGCCATAGTTCCGGCCCCAGTACAGACCCCAGCAGCCATCATTCCGGCTCCAGTTCTGGCCCCAGCAGCCATCATTCCGGCCCCAGTTCTGGCCCCAGCAGCCATCATTCCGGCCCCAGTTCTGGCCCCAGCAGCCATGGTTCCAGACCTAGTTCTGGCCCCAGCAGCCATGGTTCCAGCCTTAGCTCTGGCCCCAGCTGTCCTAGTCACTTCTCAAGTCCCTACTCAAGTCCTTTCTCAAGTCCCTCCTCGAGTCACTTCTCTAGTCCCTTCCCTCATCCCATCTCAAGTTCCCTCTCAAGTCATCTCTCGAGTCTCCTCTCGAGTTCCCTCTCGAGTCCCCTCTCCAGTCACCTCTCGAGTTCCTTCTCGAGTCCCCTCTCGAGCCCTCTCTCGAGTCCCCGCTCAAGCCCCTACTCATGTGCCGTTGGAGGTCCCGCAGACTAGTCTTCTGCCGGGGGTCCTGCCAACCCCATGTCCTGTCCCGTTGGAGGTCCCGCAGACTAGTCTTCTGCCGGGGGTCCTGCCAACCCCATGTCCTGTACCGTTGGAGGTTCCGCTGGGGGTCCTGCCAACCCCATGTCCTGTCCCGTTGGAGGTCCCGCAGACTAGTCTTCTGCCGGGGGTCCTGCCAACCCCATGTCCTGTACCGTTGGAGGCCCCGCCGACTACTCTCCTGCCGGGGGTCCTGCCAACCCTGGGTCCTGTCCCGTTGGAGGCCCCGCCGACTACTCTCCTGCCGGGGGTCCTGCCAACCCTGGGTCCTGTCCCGTTGGAGGCCCCGCCGACTACTCTCCTGCCGGGGGTCCTGCCAATCCTGTGTCCTGTCCCGTTGGAGGCCCGCCGACTACTCTCCTGCCGGGGGTCCTGCCAACCCCATGTCCTGTGCCGTTGGAGGTCCCGCCGACTACTCTCCTGCCGGGGGTCCTGCCAACCCTTTGTCCGGTCTCGTTGGAGGCCCCGCCGACTACTCTCCTGCCGGGGGGTCCTGCCAACCCTGTGTCCTGTCCCGTTGGAGGCCCCGCCGACTACTCTCCTGCCGGGGGTCCTGCCAACCCTATGTCCTGTCCCGTTGGAGGCCCCGCCGACTACTCTCCTGCCGGGGGTCCTGCCAACCCCATGTCCTGTCCCGTTGGAGGCCCCGCCGACTACTCTCCTGCCGGGGGTCCTGCCAACCCCATGTCCTGTCCCGTTGGAGGTCCCGCCGACTACTCTCCTGCCGGGGGTCCTGCCAACCCTATGTCCTGTTCCGTTGGAGGCCCCGCCGACTACTCTCCTGCCGGGGGTCCTGCCAACCCTGTGTCCTGTCCCGTTGGAGGCCCCGCCGACTACTCTCCTGCCGGGGGTCCTGCCAACCCTATGTCCTGTCCCGTTGGAGGCCCCGCCGACTACTCTCCTGCCGGGGGTCCTGCCAACCCCATGTCCTGTCCCGTTGGAGGTCCCGCCGACTACTCTCCTGCCGGGGGTCCTGCCAACCCTATGTCCTGTTCCGTTGGAGGTCCCTGCCGTCTACTCACCTGCCGGGGGTCCTGCCAACCCTGTGTCCTGTCCCGTTGGAGGTCCCGCCGACTACTCTCCTGCCGGGGGTACTGCCAACCCTGTGTCCTGTGCCGTTGGAGGTCCCGCCGTCTACTCTCCTGCCGGGGGTACTGCCAACCCTTTGTCCTGTCTCGTCGGAGGTCCCGCCAACCGCTCTCCTGCTGGGGGTCCTGCCAACTCCTGGTCCTCTTCCGTGGGGGATCCTGCCGAAGCCTGTCCCGCCGGCTCCGGTTCCTGTCCGGCCGACACCGGGTCCTGCCCGGCCTCCGGAGCTGTCTGGTCTTCGCCCTCGATCCCGACCCTCTGTGAGCCGCGGTCTTCGTCCGCGGGCCCGGCCTCCTGACTCTTCCTGCCGCTGCCCTCGTCCTCGGGCCCGGCCCCCTGACTCTTCCTGCCGCTGCCCTCGTCCTCGAGCCCGGCCCCCTGACTCTTCCTGCCGTGGTCTTCGCCCTCGATCCCGACCCTCTGTGAGCCGCGGTCTTCGTCCGCGGGCCCGGCCCCCTGACTCTTCCTGCCGCTGCCCTCGTCCTCGAGCCCGGCCCCCTGACTCTTCCTGCCGCTGCCCCCGTCCTCGAGCCCGGCCCCCTGACTCTTCCTGCCGCTGCCCTCGTCCTCGAGCCCGGCCCCCTGACTCTTCCTGCCGCTGCCCTCGTCCTCGAGCCCGGCCCCCTGACTCTTCCTGCCGCTGCCTTCGCCCTCATGCTCGGCCCCCTGAGTTCGCCCGCTGTGGCCTTCGCCCCACCATGGACTCTGCCTTGCCCCCAGGCCGTCCGCCCGAGTCCCCCTTCTCGGCTTCTGCCGTGCCCCCGGGCCGTCCGCCCGAGATCCCTTCCTGGTCCCCTACTGGGCTCCTGGGCGGTCAGCTTAGTCCCGTCCTCCGGACCCCCTCCACCCACCCTGCTGACTTTATTGGATTTTTGTTTTGGGGTGTAGGGACGTCTAGAATCCGTCCCTTGAGGGGGGGGTTCTGTCACAGTTCTGTCTAGGTTTGGGTGTTTTCACTGTTCTCTGTCATGTTTTCCTCCTGTCGTTAGTGTCCCTGTGTTTTCTCCTCCCTCCTCACCTGTGTCTCGTTAGCTAATTGTGTTCACCTGTGGCTCTTGTGTTTTCTCCTCCCTCCTCACCTGTGTCTCGTCAGCTGATTGTGTTCACCTGTGGCTCTTGTGTTTTCTCCTCCCTCCTCACCTGTGTCTCGTTAGCCGATTGTGTTCACCTGTGTCTTGTAATTATCCCTCCCTGTATTTAGTCTTGTCTCGTGCTGTGTTCAGTGTCGGTGCTTCTTTTGTTGGTGACGGAATTCACCGGTGAGTGTTCTGTTTTTGTCTGTCTTCATTCCCTTAGCCTTGAAATAAAGGTTTATCAGAGTTATCTGTGCTTGGGTCCTGCTTCCTTCACTCAACCGTGACAGTAATCCTGTAATCACTCGCCATTTTTTTATACATTTACCATTAACCTCATTACATATTTTTTGCTGTGGAATAGTCACTTTTTTTTACGTTTCCTCATTACATCATCATTACCATAAGCCTTTGCTCACATTTAATTTCCATTTCCTTTACATATTGTCTTAAGCACAACTTGCAGTATCAGATAATCAACTCATTACATTTAACTTTTTACAACCTCCAGCCAGTAATAAATCATAGAAAGAAAAGGAGACTGTCACATAAAAGTTAGTTTATTTATATGCAGCTCTGTGAAAAATAAACTTTTATACTTAAAACAGCAGCACCCCCCTCCTGAGTCCCCTCTGGGTGTCTGCAGCTGAGCGAGGTGGCGTACCACACTGAGGACAGGACAGTGACAGACCCCTGGACGATGGTGTGGGAGGACAGGCAGATCTTCAGGCTCCCATTGACTGCCCGCTGCAGTGTTCTGCCTGGCTGCGTCCCTGAGGCTCGTATTGACACCCGGGTTCTGGTTTGGATGGCGGGGTCGCAGGACTACGACTCTCCTCTTTTGATTAATTGAGCTCCGGCCTTGATTAATGATACCTTTAACCAACATCTTCTTGTGTGAAATCAAACTTGTATATAGCCGGGCTGGTGTCCATAATGCATGAAAGACCTAATACAATGCTGTTATAATCTATATAAACTATTTAATTACAGTTATAAGCACTCATTTGGCAAGGATCAGTGCATCATAATTCTTAAAGGTTTTAGTGCTTTATGTATTAACTACTCTGAGGTTTATAGATGTCATACATAAAATACAATACATCATAAACAGGTTATAAGTCACTTTAAGTGGTTATTGTTTGCTTTTTAGTCAAGTGGTGCAGTAGAATATTTGAATGTATTCATGTTAGCTCCAAATGAATAAGTTTAAAAATGACAATGATTTGGGTTAAAACTGTGACCTGGATTTTGAGCCCAAGCACATGTGACTTTAGAGAGACCATGTGGGTTTTGGAGGACAAAGGACTTTGCGGGGGAGGTGGCAGCATGTGTTGACTTGCACTGTATGCAAATGCTCTTGCCACCTGAGAATGGAGAAACTCAAGATTTGGGGGGATGGGGACATTGGGGCTGCCAATCAAAGTAGAGGAATCAGAGATCCCTCCCATTGCTTCTGGAGATAGTCAGAAGACACAACTGAGTTCTCTCTCTTTCTGCTGGCCGGCTGACGTGATCACCAGGTTGTATGTATGTTTTGTGTTGTATGTTGTGTGTTGTATGTGTTTTGTGTTGTAAGTATTGTATTATTGTATGTATTCTTGTATTGAATGTAATGATTTCTGGTGCATTGTGATATTGCCATTAAAAGTAGAGTATGGTTGACTTGGTGGCACTGAATTCCTTCCATATAACACAGCTCAGAAGGACGCGGGGATATTAGAAACGTGGAGCGTAAATCCATTATAATACCCAACAGATGGTGACCCTGACGTGATAGATAATGAGCTGAGGAGGATTCAGACGACCGGATTGGGTCGAGAATAAGCGCTTTTAAACACCTCAGACAATCACGCAGGGCCCTGCATCGTTCTACAAAAGGTACAGACGCCTGTTATATAAATCGATTGTCTGTGATTGAATACACTAAAATGTTAGGATTGTCTGAAGGCGTTTCACAGTGTTTTTAAAGTTTAAATGGGATATACAATGCATATTTAAACATAGTCGTTGATCGCAGGTAGATATTAGTCCGGCGTGACGTACATACACAGTTACATATTGATTACAGTTTGGCGCGGATCTACAGGTAGATAAAGTCCTGAGTGGCGTACATAAGAACGGTTTAGCGCGGATCTGTGGTAGTTTAGTCCACAGTGGCGTAATAGACGGTGCAGGCTGGGGGTTGTGAGGTTTGATTCCCACACGCCAGACCTGGAAACCCGATATTTCAGATCGGGTCGCCGGCTGGAACTGAGGAGTCTTACAGCACAGACGAACGCTCTTTAGCTAAGGGCCGGAGCTCTGTGGTATGGTAATTACTCAATATTTATAGATCTCAATGAAGCTCTCGGATGAGTGAGGCTCATTTGTGGTCTGCTGCTGCCATCTAGTGGCTGAAAGGGGGTAGTACACCTTTGACATTGTTATATGACTTTAGCTTCAAGCGCTGAGGTTAAATATTACATTGCTGACCGGTATTGAAGACGGGAAGCGCGTTAATAGTAACTACGACAATAGCCCAGTATATTAATACATGTGAACACATGTTGATTGAGTCAGATAAATAAAAGCGAAGTGCACATGTTGATTGAGTCAGATAAATAAAAGCGAAGTGCACATATTAATTGAGTCTGATAAATAAAAGCGAAGTGAATATGGAACGACAGAATGCTTAAAACGATTCTGTAATTCCAGGTAGTTACCGGGAGCAATGGGAACAGATTAAGAGATTGATTTTCAGAGAATTAAGTACATTCAAATTAAATATAATAGTGGATTATTCTCCCTAGATTAGACATACAAAGAGGACAATTTGTGTGTTATGAACTGGCCTTGTATGGTTTAATTGTTAGTGAACTCAGACTACAAGCAGTGTGATTTCTCTCTGCACATGGTTGAGTCTCCCCTCCCCTTCCCCCGGTCATCCAAGTTATTTGACCCCATGTGGTCAAGAGTCATTCTGTTAGCAGAGATAACATACACAGGCGCGCTGAGGAGGGGGAGAGAGGTGAGACGTCTTATCACCCATGTCCAAGGGGGACAGTGGGGAGAGAGACACAGCAAGCCATGAAACTGGGGGGATTTACGATGAAGCAGGAGGCCAGTGTCGTAAAACAAAAACCTGACGACACTTTGAAGCAGGACGTCAGGGTCGTAAAGGTCCCAGGTCACGGCATTTGCCTCTGCCTCCTATGCATTACCATTCTTTCTTCATGTTTCTGAAAATGAAAACACAGTAAATGGGATTCTTTTTCAGAAAAGGGGGAGTGGTAGTTGTTAGACAATGGGAATTTGATATTTACATTTTTATAGTCTAAAATCTATTGTAGTATTGTTTTAGGTATCATAAAACAACACTGTTTTAGCTTTTTAGGTCAAGTTAATTGAAGATTTGAGAATGTTAATTAGGCGTCCCTAAAAATGATGGGATGTACTACACAAATTATCTGTTAAATTCTGATTTTAGATTAATCAGATGACATGTCTTATTTTTATACAGTCCTTTAATGACAGAGGTTAAAAAACCTGGACACTTATTTTTATTTTGCATATACTGCCATCAGGCATATATTTAAATCCAGAGACAGATGCAGTCTCTGTTTGAACAAATATCACAATGAAAAATAGTGGTAGCAAATCATCTTTATGTCAAATCATGTCGGGAAGAGATGAGGAGTTTTGTTTTGAAACAAAAGTTTGAACTGAGCCATGTTGGTTTTCAAAAAGCTGACTTTTCAAAATGAAACAGATCACTTTTGAGTGTACAGTAGCAGTTTGCATGAAGATTTATTTGTGAACACTACAGTAGCAGGATGTATTTACCTGTCCTAGGAAAGGGACAGATTATAAGTAAAAGACTGGTTAGAAATGAAAATAAGAAAAGGTTGTTGAAGGCTGAAGAGAAAAGAGAACAGATGGATAGAAGAAGACTGAAATAGATGGACAGGGCAAGATATTAAATGTGTTGAGTGATATCTTGCTCAGAAGGATAAAAGGTGGTTAAAATACCACGAGTGAAGTTGGAAAAAGTATGTAGGAGAGAGAGAGAGAGAGAGACAAGACAATTAAGATGTTTGAAAAGATTAGAAAGAGTAAAAGTTATATAAAGTTAACTACTATTCTGGACAATGTCATATTGTTTTATGAGTAAAAAACATGAAATAAAATATATTACTAAGATATAAGAAAACATGTGAAGAGACAGGCATGAAATGGTTAGACGCATGGCCCCTAGTTCTTATGTCAATCAGGAGCTCAATTAACAAAGGGACAGGTTTGTCTCCTTTGAGCTCACTCATGGTCACCAGTTCCCAGGAGCCCTGAGCGTAGGGTTGAGGGATTTCTATCAGATTTCTCCACACAGATTACAGAGGCAAAAGGGGGACATCAGACCCAGTGGCTGAGACCCAGGTTCTCTGGACCCCATCGGGCGATGCAGAGGACATCTCACGCTGTCCGCTTGGAAGGGAAAGGAGACATCTGGTACCACTGGAATCAGTGAGCAGTGGGGAAACCTCCAGGAAGGAGGTGTGAAAGCTGTCATCTTCCTCGTGCTGGGCCTGCTGTACCTGACCAAGCAAGGGTGGCGACTCCACGGTGTGGGAAGCGTATCCAAGGACGCAGTATCAGGAGTTCCGGGTCTCGCCACGGATGGAAGTACCTGACACTACGCATACAGTGAAACCAGGAGAGTGAGTGTTCACCAGAGCGATAAAGAGGAGGAGCAGGCACTCGCCAAAGGGGGAGGGTCCCTAACAAACACTCCTGTCTACATCGACTGCAGTTCGAGTGGCGGAGAGACTATCCTGGATACATCTGACTGAAGCTGTTTAAACCTAAAACACAGAAACTCGCCTCTACTGTGGTGAAGTCTGGCTACAAAGGGAGGTGTCCAATAAGGGCACTTGTCTCAAACCAGTGAAGAAACCAACAGAACCCAGTAGAATTTAAAGAGTGGACGTGAGCAGGGAAACAGTAACGGGTCTGAGGGATAGAAACTGACGATGTACAGAGAAAGAATTGGACCATGGGGATTACATTAAAACATGTGCCTATACAATTTACCTACCTCAGCCGTTTGGGTACTTTTGTATATGAATTTCACCTTGCAGCTGCCTCTCCTGATGAAAGGAGGCAGGGCATTTCAGGTTGTTCATATTTATGAGAAGACAGACTTGCTGTCTCCTAAATATCTCATGTGTGGCTCTGAAACTAAAGCGTAATGAAGTATACATGAAGTAATGTTAAAGCTTGAAGATACTGCAATTTTGCCGATTACAGATTAATTGAATCACCACTGTGAAGGTTATACCTTATGACGATTGACTATACTCAATCAGAATGATTGAAGGGTTTTAACTTTGTGGTTACTAAGTGATGTAATTGATGTATGGAGTTATTTACATATTTTGGTATTTCTAACACGGTCATATGAAGTTGATATGTGGAGCCATTTCTGAACGTTTAAATAGTCTGAATCCCGGAACGAATGTGAATGTCTTGAAAGTAATTGATTTATTAGATTTAAATCAAAAGGGGGAATTGCAGTAGAATATTTGAATGTATTCATGTTAGCTCCAAATGAATAAGTTTAAAAATGACAATGATTTGGGTTAAAACTGTGACCTGGATTTTGAGCCCAAGCACATGTGACTTTAGAGAGACCATGTGGGTTTTGGAGGACAAAGGACTTTGCGGGGGAGGTGGCAGCATGTGTTGACTTGCACTGTATGCAAATGCTCTTGCCACCTGAGAATGGAGAAACTCAAGATTTGGGGGGATGGGGACATTGGGGCTGCCAATCAAAGTAGAGGAATCAGAGATCCCTCCCATTGCTTCTGGAGATAGTCAGAAGACACAACTGAGTTCTCTCTCTTTCTGCTGGCCGGCTGACGTGATCACCAGGTTGTATGTATGTTTTGTGTTGTATGTTGTGTGTTGTATGTGTTTTGTGTTGTAAGTATTGTATTATTGTATGTATTCTTGTATTGAATGTAATGATTTCTGGTGCATTGTGATATTGCCATTAAAAGTAGAGTATGGTTGACTTGGTGGCACTGAATTCCTTCCATATAACACAGCTCAGAAGGACGCGGGGATATTAGAAACGTGGAGCGTAAATCCATTATAATACCCAACAGTGGACACACATATTAATATATCAATACTGTCAATAAATGATCAGCAACAATGACGTATTACAATAGTTCATCATTCATTTCAAAATTCCTGATTATCAATCAAAGTGTATTTATTTAACCCAATATCACACATTTTACATTTGTCTCAGGGCACTTTACAGTATGTACAGAATATACTATTATGGTTTAGTATTATAAGTAGCTAGTATTTAGGAGTTTTTAAAATAATAGTTTCAAAACATTTGCTGACAGATCTTTTTGAAACTTAACATTAACGCTAAAGTGCCATTTGTTTTTTTCTAAAAAAAATGTTTCCATGTGAATCATCCAGACAATGCATCTACCCAGAGGTGGAATGTAACTAAGTACATTTACTCACATATGCTACCTAAGTATCATTTTGAGGGACTTAGTTGAGTATTAACATTTTGTCACGATTGTTATGTTATGTCACGTTTTTTATTTTGTATGTCTAGGTTTGGGTTTATTTTGCTCTTCTGTTCTCCCTGTTTCATGTTTTCCTCCTTGTTTCTTGTCTGGTCCTTCTCCCTGTGTTTTCCTCCCTGTCGTTAGTTTCCCTGGTGTGTCTAATTGTGTTCACCTGTTGCCCTTGTGTTTCTCCCTCCTTTACCCAGCTGTTTCTTGTTCCTTGATTACCCCTCCCTGTATTTAGTCTTGTCTCTTCCTGTGTTCCCTGTCGGTTCATTGTTTGTCCTCCCTTCATGTCACACTTCTTGGTTGTCTCTCCGGTCTTCCTCCATGTTTCTCATGGTCAGTTTTTGTGCAGTTGTTTTCTGTTCCCGTTTCAAGTTATGCCATGTTTTGTTAATCAGCTTTTAAATAAAGCTCTCTTTTGTTTCAAGACCTTTTTCCGTTTTTTGTAGTCTGCATATGGGTCCTACCTTTTCCGCGATCATTACAGTGATCCTAACACATTTACTGTCACTATATTTATTCAACACGAGTAGTTACTAGTTTCTCTACATGACAAATGATGTATATGATATACTACTAACCTACTCAGTTCTACAGAAAGTAACCAAACTGAGAAAGTCTTATATGTTTTAGTTAGTAATAAAACCAGCCTGTTATATTGTTTATGGTAATACACACACATTTAATCTTTTCCATTACGCATAATGAGTATTTATTATTTATTTATTATTTTTGATACTTTAAGTACATTTTGTTGATGATGAGACATCTGTACTTCTCCTTACTGAAATCAAGACTTTCACTTGTAACAGAGTATTGTTCGACTGTCTTCTCACTACTTTTTCTAAAGTAAAGGATTGGAGTACTTCTTCTAAATCTGGTCTCATCCAGTTCACACTAAAAAACAACCGAATGCATTCCCTTCTAAATTCTAATACTTTAGAAATCCCTTCTAAAGTGCAGCTGAGTCATCATCTCTAGTTCACTGAGTCACTATAGAGTCCATGTTATACTCCACAAAGCTCCTCAGAGAAGCTCTCCTTCCCCCCCGCCTTGTTACTTGTTTTAAAGTAAGCATTGGTGTGGGCTAATGCATGCAGTTTGCGCAGCTGCGGCGCGGCAGACAGCCGATCACGGTGTGATTTATGACGCTGACCGCTGGCTGCGTGGTGCAGGCTAATGACACATACACTAAAGTCATTGATTTGTATGAATGCCCTCCGCTCTTCATCTATCACAATTTAATGTTGGAGTTTGTAATGCAGAAGTGGAGGGGAGGAGGAACAGGGTGGAGGGAAGGGGGGGGTTACAGCTTCCCGAGGAGGTGAAGCAGACAAGGAAGAAGAAGAAGGGAGTGGAGAGGAGAAGAAAATCGACATGCAGCTACCATACGGGGTGGCGTTATGTCGTGGAACGAGTGAAGCAGGTAGGGTGAAGTCTGGGTTCCCCAAGGCCCAACATCCGCCCCCCTCCTGCCCTCCCCTCTGCCTTCCTTAGTCATGAGTCATTTGCTGCTCCTCTAATATCTAAACCCCCCTCCTCTGCTTTATGGAAATGGCCATGAGTTGTGCACGGTGGACACTGTGCTCAATAAAGCAGATAATAGCAACAACAAGGAGCGAAACACAAGAATTACCTTTGGTCTACAGGAGAGAAAAAGAGAGGGGGAGCAAAAGGAGAGAAAAGGAAGCAAGTTGAACATCAATGAGAATATGATAACGGTTTGAATAATAAGAACGTATATAGAATTGTCTTGTATGTACACATAGATCTGCTAGATAAAAAGTGTTAAAAGAGTTCAGTATGGTAGCTGTTTATATTTTGAAAAACACCTTCAGATATGATGACGTGTGACTGTGTGTGTGTGTGTGTGTATGAATCTAGTTGTAGGTGTGATTCATGCCACCGTTAACTTCCACAGATATATTCTCCTTTTACATACATATATTTCCACTCTTACACAAATACATTCTCCTTTTACATATTTTCACTCTTACACACATACATTCTCCTTTTACATACATATATTTTCACTCTCATACACGTATATATTTACACTGACACATTCATACATTTTGCTCTCATATTATCATATTTCAATCAACCCTGTCTCCTAAAAATGACGTTCCCACAGAACTAAACTGCATTCTCAATTACGTTTAGCGAGAAACGTATTTTCTCCCACGTCACGTTTCTTATGAACGTATCTCAAATACGTTTATTTTCTACATATCTTTGCCATTTATTGTCTTGCTTATAATAATGATAGTCATTTATAAATATAATTTTAGAGCACACATTTGAAATCAGTAGGCGAGGCTGTAATTTCGCCAGCTGATGAGAAGTCTTCTCAACTACGGCAGATGTGTAATATTTTATGCAGCCGAACCGTGTATTACAATGCAGTTATGTGATGACTTCCAAAGAGAAAAGCAAGAACACTCGGAATAAAGTATGTTATGTTTTTTATAAATGTTTTCAGATATCATATCGCATTGCGGCTAAAACATCCAATCAACGAGCTTCAAGCTGAGGATCTTGGGCAATCAGTGGGGTTGCGGTCGGATAATCCAAAAATCAGCTGCTAACGTCTAACCCTATCGTCTATTCCTTGACATCTGAGTGAAACGTCACGGGGTTAAGGGATAGTGGATAGGAGAATTCAAAAGGATTTAGGAGAGGAGACTGCAGTACTTTAGAGAATCCGACTGCACTTTCACTATCTGACGTGTTTATGATGCGCCAGCGGACGTCATAAATGTGCGTCTGCTGCTGTGGGGAAACTATGGAAACTACAGTTTTCACATACGTTTTTAAAATGCTTAATAAGCACCGTAACTTTCATGATATAATTTCTCGGTCATAATCGTTTGTTTCCTTGAACGGCCGACTGTTGTGTGACGGCAAATGCTGCGGCTGCAAGGCATTGTGGGGCAGCATTTTCTCCTCTCCTTTCGTCAAGGGAGGCCCCCTAGCAAAAAATGAATTATATGTCAAAGTCATGTATTATTGAATCAATCATATAATACATTAACAGTGCTTTACCTGAACCTCATCATGAGAGGACGGCAGGATTGTAATTTCTCGTGTTCAGTGAATGCAACAGAGGCGAGACACCAGACCAACCAGAGAGTTGAATGGAAATAAACATCAGTCTTATTGGCTGACAGGTACCTATCCTGTGAGCTGTGACAATGTTTAAAATAAACTGTCAGTCGGACTCAGAGTTTTTGAAGATGGACATACAGTGGGGCAAAGACGTATTTAGTCAGCCACCAATTGTGCAAGTTCTCCCACTTAAAAAGATGAGAGAGGCCTGTAATTTTCATCCTAGGTATACCTCAACTATGAGAGACAAAATGAGAAATAAAAAAATCCAGAAAATCACATTGTCTAATTTTTAAAGAATTTATTTGCAAATTATGGTAGAAAATAAGTATTTGGTCAATAACAAAAGTTCATCTCAATACTTTGTTATATACCCTTTGTCAGGGTTGCCAACTTTGGGTACCTGGCTGGAGTGAGATTTTGATATCATGGGTTTAATTACACATATGCGCACGAAATGACTGCTATAGTGTCAGTAGCGGGACCTTAGCATATAGGATATATACAAATACGCAATATTGGACACAGACTATAAAGGGCACACAGTTTCATTCGCAGATCGACAGCTTGAGCAGCTGTCAACTCAACATTGTAAATAACCAACCAAAAACGATCGTCGGTTCATCTTGTTTTGGGCGTGAGAATAGTTTGGGCAGTGTGAGAGCGTGAGATTGTCACACGCCAGATGCGTGAGAGTTGGCAACCCTGCCCTTTGTTGGCAATGACAGAGGTCAAACGTTTTCTGTAAGTCTTCACAAGGTTTTCACACACATGCTGGTATTTCGGCCCATTCCTCCATGCAGATCTCCTCTCGAGCAGTGATGTTTTGGGGCTGTCGCTGGGCAACACGGACTTTCAACTCCCTCCAAAGATTTTCTATGGGGTTGAGATCTGGAGACTGGCTAGGCCACTCCAGGACCTTGAAATGCTTCTCACGAAGCCACTCCTTCGTTGCCCGGGCGGTGTGTTTGGGATCATTGTCATGCTGAAAGACCCAGCCACGTTTCATCTTCAATGCCCTTGCTGATGGAAGGAGATTGTCACTCAAATTCTCACGATACATGGTCCCACTCATTATTTCCTTTACACTGATCAGTCGTCCTGGTCCCTTTGCAGAAAAACAGCCCCAAAGCATGATGTTTCCACCCCCAAAAAGTTCTATTTTGGTTTCATCTGACCATATGACATTCTCCCAATCCTGTTCTGGATCATCTAAATGCTCTCTAGCAAACTTCAGACGGGCCTGGACATGTACTGGCTTAAGCAGGGGGACACGTCTGGCACTGCAGATTTGAGTCCCTGGCGGCGTAGTGTGTTACTGATGGTAGCCTTTGTTACTTTGGTCCCAGCTCTCTGCAGGTCATTGACTAGGTCCCCCCGTGTGGTTCTGGGATTTTTGCTCACCGTTCTTGTGATCATTTTGACCCCACGGGTGAGATCTTGCGTGGAGCCCCAGATCGAGGGAGATTATCAGTGGTCTTGTATGTCTTCCATGTTCTAATAATTGCTCCCACAGTTGATTTCTTCACACCAAGCTGCTTACCTATTGCAGATTCAGTCTTCCCAGCCTGGTGCAGGTCTACAATTTTGTTTCTGGTGTCCTTTGACAGCTCTTTGGTCTTGGCCATAGTGGACTTTGGAGTGTGACTGTTTGAGTTTGTGGACAGGTGTCTTTTATATTGATAACGAGTTCAAACAAGTGCCATTAATACAGTTAACGAGTGGAGGACAGAGGAGGCTCTTAAAGAAGAAGTTACAGGTCTGTGAGAGCCAGAAATCTTGTTTGTTTGTAGGTGACCAAATACTTATTTTACAGAGTAATTTACCAATTAATTCATTAAAAATCCTACCATGTGATTTCCTGGATTCTTTCCCCCCATTCTGTCTCTCATAGTTGAAGTGTACCTAGGATGAACATTACAGGCCTCTCTCATCTTTTTAAGTGGGAGAACTTGCACAATTGGTGGCTGACTAAATACTTTTTTGCCCCACTGTAAGACATTTTTTTCTTAAAAAAGACGAAAATTCTCAAGTGGTGGCTCACACAACAACCCCAGAGCCACCACTTGAGCCCAGTGGCGCCTCCATAAATGTTTCATAGGGGTGGCTAAATGGGGCCACTGAAAATCTTGGGGTGGCCCACCAAAACCAAGCATTTAATTGTTGTAAGAGTATAGATTAGATGAAAACAATGGCAAAGAGAATCACCTACTGATATACTTTGGTTTCTTATTTTACATTTTCTGATACTATTCATCTGAAGTGAATATAATACGGATAGTTAACATTTTACTTCAAACAACATTTAAAATAACTTTGTTTTGTGTTATGTATACATGTGTTGGTGATTTATTGTTGTGTTTTTTATATATACTAGCTGTTCTTTCCTTTTTAAAAAGACAAATACAGCTTAATTAAAAAAAATGGGGCGAAGCCTGCGAGCTAGTTCAGGCAGTCAACTCGAGCACTTATGCTGCATTCATACATAACGCCCCTTGCCACTCTACAACCAACCAAACAGAGTCTCCGTAATACGCCGCTCTATTTAACCTGCCAGATCTCTCTCTATGCATTGCTTGCTGCTGCTATTGCTGCAGCTACTCCACATCGCTGCTGCTCGCCAGCCCCACCACCACCCCAGCTTCCACCCCAACTTCCACCTGTAGGCTCGGGGTTAGTTATTTAATCATCACTCATCGTGCTATGTATATCTATGGAGTGATGATGCCCGAGCCTAGACGCCAAACTCGACTATATGCTGCTTCTAATAAACATGTTAAAGAAACACGTGAGTTGTCTGACTGAAGTTCTTTTATTGTAAGGCACAAAATGTTCAGCATTCTCAACACACAACAGCAACACAACATGTTCTTCAGTTATATTATGTCTCTAGGTTATACATTGTTTTAGACTGAACAAAGCTGTTTGTGTCACACTGGGATCAAAGATGATTGACATGACTTTATTAAATCAAGTTTTAAAACATGACTATTTTATTTCAACAGGACCCAAAAACACAAGGGGTATAAAATGGTAAAAACATACTGTGATTGAACACAAAAACACCATCTATTATTGACCTTTATAGCAAATTCAAAACATTATAAATGATACAAAACAGTATTTAGTATTAGACAGAAAATAGGTGACAAGACATTCTATGTTTTTTAGATTAGGCCACTGTGGTGAGAGTAATACATATAGCTTGTATTCCATTTGTTTTGAAAATGCATATTTATACTTTATAAACAAACTGTTTACCCTTTTTTAAATTAGCATACAGAACATTATGAAAACAAACTTGACTAATGGTCGGCTCATAACCTCAGAACACAGAAGAGGAACAACTGCATAGATTCTCGTTTCATTTTGAAGGATCTGCAGACCTAAAGTGTGTAGAAGACTTAAATGATTAAAAAGGTCACAATCACATTAATAAAACTGTATTTAGGTTTTAGTTTCACTTTTACAAAACAGAGTTCCACATGTACTTTCTAGCATGTATGGCCATCTCCTCACTAGCCCTATGCTGCTGCTCCCCTGCCAGCTCTGTCTCTCCTTTACTCATCTTCTTCTTAAAATAAGAAGAAGATTTTCTGCAAATTGACATTACACACAGCAGTGATTAAAAGTAGCCTACGCATTACACTAGCCTAGCATACCGACATCAGCTAACGTTAGCTTAGCAAGCTAAACTAACGCTAACTAGGATAGCTGCCAAAGTGTGTTTACAGACGAATTATACCTGAAGCCAAGCCAGCCCTTACTGAGCCCCGAGCCTGTTTTCCAGGTCTTTCAGCGTTTTTCTCGTTTTAATGCCATTAAACACACATTTTGATCAGAATAACAGCTAAAGGTAAGCACATATCCGTTTCTTGCTACCTAAAGCTAACACACTAAAGCCTAAAGTGTTGTGGGGCTTAACAGGCAACGAACGTATACGACTTACCTTCTAGAAGTCTGGTGGATTTTTGTCAAATCTGTAGAAAAGTCAGTAGAAAGAAACGTTTTGCTGCAACCTGCTGCTGTGCGAATCTCAGAGTGGTGTGTGCGCGAGTATCAGGGGTGTGCCGAGTATCAGAGTGTTACCATGGTAGCAGAGGGAGAGGGAGGGGCTGCAGTATGAGCGTTGGAAGCTCAAATCAAGCGACTCGCTGGCTGTGTATTTGTTGTTAAATATCAGATAAACTAATACACATACGTGACTGGCGAGGCGGTGTGTGTGGTGGGGGGTCCAACAAATATATCAGGGTGGCCATGGCCCCGCCTGCTGGCGCCACTGCGTTGAGCCAGGTAAACAAGGTATGTAAATGTCATTAAACTTTATTCACGTTATGCGAACATATAAGCAAAGCATAAATTACAGCTACGTTGACGTTACTTTGAATCGCGGGGGGTAAGCTAAACTGTTAGCAAGTAGCTATAGCTAGCCAGAGATATTAAATAAACACTTTGTCATACAATCTAAATGTAGCACCTTGGGATTGCTGTGAGCAATGAAAGGTGCTTTATAAATCGAAATTATTATTATTAGCGTTACCTGGTGATTTCTACGGAGCCCCTAAAGGGACATGGGAAGACAAAAATAAAAAACAGAGAGAGAAAAAAAAAGTCAGGATAACGGGTTTGTATCTCGTGCGCACGCGAATGTTTCTCGTGCGCACGAGAAAGTATCTTAAAAAAAAGTCAGGATAACGGTTTAAGGGACATAAAAAAAAATTATGAGAAAAAAAATAAAGTCAGGAAAACGGGTTCCTTTCTCGTGCGCACGCGAAACTAATCCGTTATCCTGACTTTATTTTTGAATCCACTTCCTATTAACCAGTGCGCCAAGGAGGAAGTGCAGCACACAGTAGACCAACATTTCAATGCAGACTTGTATGTATACGTTTTGAAATGACAGTGGAAAGGTGTATTTTAATCTCGGACTTCCTTATAGCCTAAGGACATTACGGTCCTGCTTGCACGTCGTCACCGTTACATTCTCTCAGTATTTTCAGTAAAATCCCTCAATGCAGCCGTTGATACAGATTCCAAATGGCTTCAATTTATCGTAGGAGTCTAAGTGCCAAATATAATTCGGTCCTTTGGCAAAATAGCTTCGGCGATGGAGACGTCTGGATGCTCTGAGTTCAACCCCCCTTGGATCTAGTTCTTTGAGGATTAAACGTACATCTAGATGGCGCCTGTGTCGGCCCGCCGCTCGCTCAGCTGTCTACCTATAGCTTTCTTGTTTTTGTTTTATGTTTGTCAGAATGTCTCTGCTCTGCTCGTCTATGATCGCCAAGCTCTCCTCCACCTCAGACCCTCACTGGAGTTGATACTGCTGCCCAAAACCACATCTGGCAACCAAAAATCGTCCCCCCCCCTCTTCTGTTGGATATACCCACCTACCTGCTCCGGTTGCCCCGCATCCTGCCTCGCCGAAAGCGCTTCAGACGACGGGGAAAGCGTGGTGGTGCACTGGTCCACCTAAAAGCTTACCTGACGGCTTCTTCCGGGACCTATCCACGCCTCGGATGTCATGGCCCTCCCGCTGCACGCCATGTGAGGGATCGGTGGATTCGCCCTGTCTTTCCGGAGCTACGGACTCTGCTGGATCCGCTGGCAGCTCCTCCTGTCCGACTGACTGCTCCTCCTGTCCGACTGGCAGCTACTCCTGCCCGCCTGACTGCTCCCGGCCCGCGCGGCGTTCACCACGGACATCTTCGTCAGCTGAGACGATCTACACCGTCGGCAAGCCCGGAGCAAAAACTACGTCTGGCTTTGCTAAATGCTAGGTCGATAGCTAACAAAACGTTCCTGCTGAACGACTTCTTCACCTCCCGTGAACTGGATTTCATGTTCCTGACGGAGACCTGGGCACACGCTGGCGAGTACACATCATTCTTTGATCTTCTTCCTCCTGACTGTACATTCTTCAGCTCCCCCCGTGCCACCGGCCATGGCGGGGGCATAGCTTCGGTGTTTAGAGCTAGCCTCCAGTGCCGATTGCTACACCATGTCACTAGCTATGCTAGCTTTGAGTTGCAGCTTTTTGAACTGAATCCGGCCTCGCCTATACTCTGCGCAGTTGTGTATCGTCCGCCAAAGCACAATAAGGATTTCATAAATGACTTTTCTGACTTTCTGTCCGGGATCATGGTGAATTATGATCGTGTTTTGATCTCCGGAGACTTCAATGTCCATGTGTGTTGTGAGTCCAAACCTCTGGTTAGGGACTTTTTAAATCTCCTTGATTCTTTTGGTCTTGTTCAGTCCGTGGCTGGCCCAACACACGAAAAAGGACACACTTTGGACTTGGTATTGTCGTTTGGACTGTCTGTATCTGTGGATGAAATATGTGCAGCAACGCGTATCTCAGACCATTTACCGGTTCTGTTTACAACCTCCATCCCTTCCGCAGGAGTCGAATCACGTGCCCCTGCGCGTCGTCTGCGTTCGATTAACCCCTTGACTGCCTCACAGTTCTCTGATGTTTTTAATGCTTCTCCTATCTGTAAATTAGATGTGGACTGTGCTTTTAATGCTGATGAGCTTCTCTCTATGTTTGACTTGACATGCACACCAATACTGGATTCTGTTGCTCCTTTTACGCTTAGACGCAACAAAGTTCTATCAGAACCGTGGCTCAATGACTGTACTCGTGCTCTCAGACGCGCTTGCAGGCGTGCTGAGAGAAAGTGGAAAAAGGATAAACTCCATGTCTCCCTGGAAATCCTTCGTGCTTCCCTGTCTGACTACCAGACGGCAGTCAAAGCAGCCAAAACAGAGCACATTTCTCTGTTCATCTCTAAAAACAGCCACAAACCTCAGGTTCTTTTTAATGTCCTCAACTCCATCATTAATCCCCGTGATGTTTCTTCTGTTGTGCCATCGCCTGCTCTCTGCGATAAGTTTCTTAAATTTTTTATTGGAAAAATATCTGCTCTTAGGCTAGCTCACACTAGTGCTACCCCCGATCCTGCTCCCTCTCTGTGCCCTGCTGTCCTCGACCACTTTGAGCCTATTTCCCTCTCTTCTCTCTCGGACATAGTGGAGCACCTGCGACCGACAAGCTGCTCCTCGGACAGCATTCCCTCACGCCTTCTCAAAGAGGTTTTTCATTCAGTTGGAGCAAGTATTTTATTACTTTTAAACACCTCTCTTACCTCAGGATGTGTCCCAGCTGCCTTTAAACATGCCGTGGTTACCCCACTACTTAAAAAGAAAAGTCTCGACCCCTCCACTCTCGCAAATTTTAGGCCCATCTCCCAGCTACCGTTTTTATCAAAAGCCCTGGAGCGCGTAGTCTACGCCCAGCTGCAGTCTTTTTTAATCCTGCATGGCATCCATGAAAAGTTTCAGTCTGGCTTCAAACCCATGCACAGCACTGAAACAGCCCTTTTAAGAGTTTTTAACGATCTGCTCCTAGCCGCCGACTCAGGTAGCCCAGCTGTCTTGGTGCTGTTGGACCTGACAGCTGCCTTCGACACCGTGGACCATGGCATCCTGCTGTCACGGCTTGAACAGTCCGCTGGCATCACAGGCTCTGCCCTCGCATGGTTCAGGTCCTACCTTAAGGACCGTAGCTTTTCAGTGCAGCTAGGTGCCTTCTCCTCTGCCAAAGCCCCTCTTACCTGTGGGGTCCCCCAAGGCTCGATTCTGGGCCCCATCCTGTTCCTTCTATACATACTGCCCCTAGGTTCTATTCTAACAAAACACAACATTCCCTTCCACTGCTACGCTGACGACGTCCAGATTTATCTCCCGCTCAAAGCAAACATAACACAGTCACTACAGCAGTTGATGGACTGCTTAACGGAGATCAAATCCTGGCTGAGCAACAACTTCCTGACTCTTAACGAGGGCAAGACGGAGGTCATCTTTTTTGGACCACAACCTCCAGCCTCTCAGGTTGATATTCTGGGCTCCCTCCAACTAAACATCCTCCCCTCGGTCATGAACCTTGGCGTGACCTTGACGAACACTTTTAAATTCGATAAGCAGGTCAGCAGCGTAGTCAAATCCTGCTTTTTTAAAATAAGACTATTGGCCAAAACCAAGTCCTATTTATCTTTTAAAGACATGGAAAGGGTCATCAACGCCTTTGTGACCTCGAGACTGGACTATTGCAACGCTCTGTATGTGGGTATGGACCACGCGTCAATTAAACGCCTGCAGCTGGTCCAAAATGCAGCTGCACGTTTGCTGACTGGACACAAAAAGCGCGACCACATCACCCCAATTCTGGCCTCACTACACTGGCTTCCAGTTCAGTTCAGAATTGATTTTAAAATCCTTTTATTCGTTTTTAAAGCTCTAAATGGGCTGGCTCCGGCCTATATAGTTGAACTCCTCCAGCGCTACACCCCAGCCAGAGCTTTAAGGTCTGCTGACCAGCTGCTGCTGGTAGTGCCGAAGACTAGGCTCAATACACGAGGGCACCGAGCCTTCGCAGCAGCTGGCCCGAGGCTCTGGAACACTCTGCCCCTCCATGTGAGGTCGGCCCAGACCCTAGGGGTTTTTAAATCATATCTAAAAACTCACTTCTTCTCTCAGGCTTTCTAGCTAGAGCGGAGCACGACTACTGACATTTCCCTGTGAATTGTTTTTTATATTTGCTGTTGCTAAATGACTGTCTTTTTTACAATTGCACTGCAGTAAAATGTTTTTATTACATGTACAGCACTTTGGCTCGACCAAACATCGTTTTTAAATGTGCTCTATAAATAAAATTTGATTTGATTTGATTTGATTTGATCTTCTTTTCTGACGAGTAATCCATTCTCCTTGCATTTTGTGAACATCCACCTATACCCATGAAGTTGGCCAGATGTTTGTAATTGTTCAGAGATGAAAGTAATTACTGTCTCAAAACTGGAGTATTTCTTGCGCCGGGACAGACGACAAGACTTCAAAATCCGTTTTAAATGCCGTTCGGAAAGAATGTAACGGTGACGACGTGCAAGCAGGAACGTAATGTCCTTATAAGGAAGTCCGAGATTAAAATATACCCGAATTAAACTTTCCACTGTCATTTCAAAACGTATACAAACAAGTGTGCATTGAAATGTTGGTCTACTGTGTGCTGCACTTCCTCCTTAGCGCACTGGTTAATAGGAAGTAGATTCAAAAATAAAGTCAGGATAACGGATTAGTTTCGCGTGTGCACGAGAAAGGAACCCGTTTTCCTGACTTTATTTTTTTTCTCATAATTTTTTTTTATGTCCCTTAAACCGTTATCCTGACTTTTTTTTAAGATACTTTCTCGCGCGCACGCGAAACATTCGCGTGCGCACGAGATACAAACCCGTTATCCTGACTTTTTTTTTCTCTCTCTGTTTTTTTTTTTTTTTGTCTTCCCATGTCCCTTTAGGGGCTCCGTAGATTTCAAAGAAAGCTCTCTGGAGACCTACTGTTCGACATGAAGCTAGAAGCTACCTTACAGTACAGTGCACAGTTGATCCTGAGTCCTGTCAGTTAAAGTGTTTCATAGTTAGTTAAGCATCAACCTAGCACTGAAATATATGGATGTTATGTGACAGTATTTCTGAGAAAAGTCAGCTGAAAAGGTGGCATAGTTGTCACTGCTTTACGTGTCGACAGCACGTTTGAACGTATTTGCAGCAGTAAATGTGGCTGTTTGGCCACTGACGTTGCCATAACAACACCTGCATTTAAATGTGCAACCTCTTTTTGTGACAGATTTTAGCATGAATTATAATTCTTCTGAATGATATTCCTAT
This sequence comes from Harpagifer antarcticus, assembly GCA_902827135.1. Lineage (NCBI taxonomy): Eukaryota > Metazoa > Chordata > Actinopteri > Perciformes > Harpagiferidae > Harpagifer > Harpagifer antarcticus. The sequence goes on from CADEHL010001010.1 coordinate 46,680, forward strand.
TGAGAGCTAGTTTGTATGTGAACATTATGAAATACTATATGAGAAAACAAGAATACAGTTTTAAAGGGGAGTGATTTGTAAAATATCCATAAAGAAAACAAATCTGTTTACAGTTCAGTTTCATATGGGTGTTGAGAGATGTATCCATAGATCTCTTCATGTTGCTCTCAAAGTGCACCAGATTGATGCTTTTAACTTCAACATTTAAAAAAAAAAAAAAAACCTTCCCCGGCGAGCATGCCCCCGGACCCCCCTAGAGGAGGTTAGGTCCACGTGTTTACATGCTTATTTATACAATATGTGTGCTTATGCTAACATCATAAGACAAAAGTTGGTTCCGTGTTGTGTGTAGTGAGAACGCGCTAGAGTGAGGGGGGCCCCCAAGCCAAAGCTCGCTTAGGTCCCCCAAAAGTTTACACATGGCATCTATTGCACGTCTATCCTTCCTGGGAGAGGGATCCCTCCTCTGTTGCTCTCCCTGAGGTTTCCCTTTAAACTGTGGGTTTTCTCCGGAAGTTTTTCCTTGTACGATGTGAGGGTCTAAGGACAGAGGGTGTCGTATTGTCATACTGATATTCTGTACAAACTGTGAAGTCCACTGAGACAAATGTAACATTTGTGATATTGGGCTATATCAAGCCACTTCTGCTAAGTTTGATGAGGGAATTCTTTTTTGTTGCCATTAGTTCTTCGTGAGATTGATCCTGTTGGACTCAGTACTAGTGAAACTACCCCGACAAGTACTACACTGAACAAAACTATAAATGCAACTCTTTTGTTTTTGCTCCCATTTTTCATGAGATGAACTCAAAGATCTAAAACATTTTCTATATACACAAAATAACCATTTCTCTCATATTGTTCACAAATCTGAAAATGAGCACTTCTCCTTTGCCGAGATAATCCATCCCACCTCACGTGTGTGGCATATCAAGATGCTGATTAGACAGCATGATTATTGCACAGGTGTGCCTTAGGCTGGCCACAATAAAAGGCCACTCAGGTGCAGTTTTGCTTTATGGGGGGGGTCTGGGGAGGTCCGAAAACCAGTCAGTATCTGGTGTGACCACCATTTGCCTCACGCAGTGCAACACATCTCCTTCGCATAGAGTTGATCAGGTTGTTGATTGTGGCCTGTGGAATGTTGGTCCACTCCTCTTCAATGGCTGTGCCAAGTTGCTGGATATTGGCAGGAACTGGAACACGATGTCGTATACGCCGATCCAGAGCATCCCAAACATGCTCAATGGGTGACATGTCCGGTGAGTATGCTGGCCATGCAAGAACTGGGATGTTTTCAGCCTCCAGGAATTGGGTACAGATCCTTGCAACATGGGGCCGTGCATTATCATGATGCAACATGAGGTGATGGTTGTGGATGAATGGCACAACAATGGGCCTCAGGATCTCGTCACGGTATCTCTGTGCATTCACAATGCCATCAATAAAATGCACCTGTGTTCGTCGTCCATAACATACGCCTGCCCATACCATAACCCCACCACCACCATGGGCCACTCGATTCACAACATTGACATCAGAAAACCGCTCACCCACACGACGCCACACACGCTGTCTGCCATCTGCCCTGAACAGTGAAAACCGGGATTCATCCGTGAAGAGAACACCTCTCCAACGTGCCAGACGCCATCGAATGTGAGCATTTGCCCACTCAAGTTGGTTACGATGACGAACCGGAGTCAGGTCGAGACCCCGATGAGGACGACGAGCATGCATATGAGCTTCCCTGAGACGGTTTCTGACGGTTTGTGCAGACATTCTTTGGTTATGCAAACCGATTGTTGCAGCAGCTGTCCGAGTGGCTGGTCTCAGACGATCTTGGAGGTGAACATACTGGATGTGGAGGTCCTGGGCTGGTGTGGTTACACATGGTCTGCGGTTGTGAGGCCAGTTGGATGTACTGCCAAATTCTCTGAAACGCCTTTGGAGACGGCTTATGGTAGAGAAATGAGCATTCAATTCATGGGCAACAGCTCTGGTGGACATTCCTGCTGTCAGCATGCCAATTGCACACTCCTTCAAAACTTGCAACATCTGTGGCATTGTGCTGTGTGATAAAACTGAACATTTTAGAGTGGCCTTTTATTGTGGCCAGCCTAAGGCACACCTGTGCAATAATCATGCTGTCTAATGAGCATCTTGATATGCCACACCTGTGAGGTGGGATGGATTATCTCGGCAAAGGAGAAGTGCTCACTATCACAGATCTTTTCAGATTTGTGAACAATATTTGAGAGAAATGGTTATTTTGTGTATATAGAAAATGTTTTAGATCTTTGAGTTCATCTCATGAAAAATGGGAGCAAAAACAAAAGTGTTGCATTTATATCCAGACCAAGAAATAAGCTATGGAAAAAGTATGTGTTTGCATTTTTGTTTTGTCTGACCACACAGTTTTGTTTTTATGAGCCTCTACCAACTGGTCGAGCTGGCCTTTTATGGTAAAAGCGCATTTTCAACAATCATACAGTACAGTATTTGTATGCATCAAACTCAAATAAAACACAAACACATTTTTTTCTTTTATGGAAAATGAGCAATATATACAACCAGATATATTCATGAAAGATCAATTAGAATTGTAAAAAAAAAAGTAATGTTAAGGGTTTTTCATAATAAAAAAAAGACTTGCTCATCTTACTGTATGCTGAATTGGCCTAACAAGAAACCACTGGCCTAACAGCAAATGTCTATATCCTGTGTTGGCCTAACTTGCTCATGCAACTTTGGGCTGCATTTCATGCATGAAAGGTGTTATATAAATTATTATCACTCTGAGACTCAGGTTTAACGCGTTACAAAAGTAACGGAGTTACAGTAATATATTACTTTTTGCTGTATTGAAGTAATGTAATGCATTACTAATGAAATGTGGGTAATATATTACCCGTTACAATGCTCAGTAAGGCAGTTACAACACATTTTAACCCGAAATGAAATGGTGTTTTTTTTTTTTTACTAACATAGCGAGACATTCCGACACCAGAGACAAATTGTGCGGGTAGATTAGTAAACCTGGTGTGTTTACCCTTCAGGCTTCGCGACGGGATCTTCGGGGCAGTTGAATGTTATGCACCCTCTATTCAAAAAAGAGAACAGAGCGAAAAATACAAACAATTGTGTCAGGTGCGCGTGACCTGCTCCGCTGCGTGTGCATCATTTCCAAAGTGCTTCCACAGCAGTAACACACATCTGTGGATAATCATTTATACGAAAATGGTTAAAGCAACCATCACTAAACGCCAGCAACACTGCATCTACTGCAGACAGTAGCAACAGGTCATGGGGACATCACTGACACGATGGGCTCATAAGAACTCAGATGCTCGATTCCGTTGCTTTGTAATATTCTTTATTTTAAAGAATACAAAGCTTTTCAATAATAACTTATAGGATCTACTAGGACTCTCCATAGAATCACTAGGTTCGACTAGGTAATGCAAAGACAGGTCTCTGGTAAACAGGCATGGATATGACGAAAAGACGAACCAACACAAGACAAAGGGAGATAAGGACTATTGTTAGAAATTAAAATCAATGTTGATATGGCCTAATTTGAATTAAATACACTATTTAATTTAAATCAGTTGTATTCTGAAAAACCGGAAGTTCATTAACTATTAACTTAATACTTTTATTCTGAAAATTATTCACTTCCGGTTAGCATTAGCATGTAGCGAAATGCTGCATTTTCAAACCGTGAATCAAAGGTGAAATGACATGTGATATTGTTCACTGAGCACACTGGGTTTAGCACTCATTTATTACCGCTGAATAACGTTTATTAGGGAATGTTTAAATAACCACAGACACCAGAATGATATAATTTAACAACAGAAAAAGACAGGAATTGCATTGGACCCGCCCCCCCGACGACGCCGGCCAATAGGAGAAGACCTCAGATGACAACAGGAAGAGCAAGCCAAGAATCGGCCCCTTCTACCTGCTGACCTGGACTGACCGGTCGGATGAGGAGAGCGCCTCCACTCGCACATTTCATTTTGTACACCATCGCATCTTTTGTGTAATTAAATGCTGTTAACTTTTATAAGCTTCCCTTGACTCTTTTCAGTCTCTCCTGCCTTCAGGGTTCAGAATACACTAACACTATATACACACACACATTAGGTAATGGGGCACAGGTGGACACAATCAGGGGCGGGAACAACAATCAGTCTAACAGGTGACATACGGACAGGAAGTACAGACACCTGGAAAGAGAGGGTAGAGTCATTAACATAATAAGACAGATGGACAAATACTAAAAACACAACAACTAACAGGATACTAGCGCTAAAACCTTACAGTACCCCCCCCTTTTACGGACGACTCCAGACGTCCCTGGAGCCCATAGTTTGTCAAATCAGGGACTTGTCGACAATGAAGCTGCCCGGGATCCAGCATCTTTCCTCTAGTCCATACCCTACCCAGTCGACCAGGAACTGTCTTCCTCTACCCCGCTTTCTTTCTGACAGTATATTTTCCACTGTATAGACCAGTGGTTCTCAAATGGGGGTACGCGGACCCCTAGGGGTACGTTGCAGTACTGCAGGGGGTATGTGAGATTTATTTTATGTTAATGAAAAAAACAACATAAGTAATGCATTTAAACAAACTGCTAATAGTAACTGCTTTATTCAAAGGTTTACAGTAATTCTGGATAATAAAATGGGGAAAATAAACGGGGTGCTCTCTAGTTTAGCTAGTTCCAGAGTAGATAAATAAGCTAAGTGTGTTTGGTCTATCTCTTCGTGTATTTTGGTCCGCTCCGTCACAGCGGTGGAGCTGTGATCATGCAGAGCTGCGTGTTCTCCGTCAGCAGCAGCTGATCTGATCTCTCTCGTGTCGGGTTATACTTCACTCATGTTTATGTCCAAATCTATCAGATCTAGGTAGTTCTACTTAATCATATGACTGCCTGCTTATCAAAGGACACCTAAACAATAACCGTTGATTGGCAACGGCGTGTGGCCGCAAAGTATAGCGCAGCATTATGCATTATGTTTATTTGAGGGGTCAAAATCCCATGGTCATAAAATGCTCATATTTTTTTCCTCTTCATTCCCCACGCCCCAAAATAAATAAAAATAACAATTTTAGGCCCATGTTTCTCACTAATTTGTAAGTACAACTTATTAAAAAGATCAGTTCAATGCAACTAATGTCGTCTTAGTGTTATTGCATGATGTTAAAATTGGTTTGCCATGAATTTAGTGATGGATTGTAAACATTTGAAATGTAGCATTTAAGTGTTTCTCAGTTACAAGGTTGTTGTTTTAATAAATCAGACGCTGATGGTGCAGCGCTGTACTGTACCTCTTTATATAGGCATTTCTTCCCTAACAAATAGTTTCTGCGCTGAAAAGGGGGTACTTGGCTGAATTTTCTTCTCAAAGGGGGTACATTATTGAAAAAAGTTTGAGAAGCACTGGTATAGACGATACCTCCGTCGATGACCTGGGGAGGTGGAGGTGTTGTGGAGGAGGGAACCAGTCTGCTCTCTAAAACTGGTTTCAGCTTGCTGACATGAAACGTGGGGTGGACCTTGAGGGACTTTGGAAGACATAGGCGAACAGCAACAGGATTAATAACCTTTGAAATGGGAAATGGACCAACGAACCGGGGAGCCAGTTTCCTGGAGGCGACATGAAGAGGAAGATCCTTGGTGGACAACCACACTCTTTGACCGACCTTGTATCTTGGAGATGGACGTCGTTTTCGGTTGGCCAAACTCTTCATGCGGGTCGCACTTCTCTGCAGCATCTGTCAAACTCCCTTCCATACCCGACGACGGCGAACCAGAGCATTTGCTGATGGGACGGTATCTTCCTGCTCAAGCTCCGGGAAAAATGGAGGCTGGTATCCATGGACAGATTGGAAAGGAGAGATTCCGGTGGCTGATGTGGGTAAGGTATTGTGTGCATACTCAACCCAAATCAGATGTTTGCTCCAGGTGGTAGGTTTCTGGGACACCAAGCATCTCAGACAGGTCTCCATTTCCTGATTCATCCTCTCCGCTTGGCCGTTTGACTGGGGATGGTATCCGGCTGTCAGGCTCACAGTGGCTTGGATCAGGCGACAAAACTCCCTCCAGAAACGTGAAACGAATTGTGGGACTCAGTCTGAAACAACATCGCTTGGGAAACCATGGATACGAAAAACATGGGACAACCTGGCCTGTGCTGTTTCTCTGGCAGTAGGTAATTTGGACATGGGGATGAGATGTACCATTTTGGAAAAACGATCAATGACTGTGTAACCTGCCGAAGGTGGAAATCCTGTCACAAAGTCCAATGCAATGTGCGACCATGGTCTGTTGGGAATGGGCAGAGGTTGGAGAAGACCTGCCGCAGCTTGACGAGACGTCTTGTTCCTAGCACACACAGGACATGCTGCCACATATTTTGCCACATCCTTCCACATAGCAGGCCACCAGAATCGGTGTTTCACCATAAAAAGGGTCCTCTTGGTTCCAGGATGGCAGGAAAGAACAGATGTATGGGCCCAATGAATCACCTGAGAACAAAGTGTCGCAGGAACAAACAGGCGATTCTGAGGACAACCTCTAGGGACAGGATTCTCCCCATTAGCCTGTTTTACCTTTACTTCAATGGGCCAGGTCACACTCCCAATCACCCGGTCTGGCCGCAGAATGGGTTCTGGAGTCTTGGGAACTGGCTCAGGGTAAAATATTCTGGAGAGAGCATCCGGTTTTCCGTTCTGTGAACCAGGTCGATAAGATAGAGTGAAGCTAAATCTGTTAAAGAATAAAGCCCATCTGGCTTGTCTGGAGTTCAAACGCTTTACCCTCCTGATGTACTGTACGTTTTTATGATCTGTCCAGACCAGGAAATCCTGCTCCGCTCCCTCCAACCAGTGGCAATGGTTGGAGGCAATCTTCACAGCCAACAATTCCCGATTTCCCACGTCGTAATTCCTCTCAGCAGAAGATAGCTTACGTGAGAGATAGGCACACAGATGAAGTTTGTTGTCCCCCGCTGACCTCTGGGACAGTATAGCTCCAACGCCGTTGTTGGAGGCGTCTACTTCCACCACAAACTGTCGGTGGCGATCAGCTACAGTCAGGATGGGGGCTGTGGTGAACCCCCTCTTCAGTTCCAGGAAAGATTTCTCTGCATGTGGATTCCACACAAACTGAACATAGGGAGAGGTAAGGGCATGGAGAGGAGAGGCAATGGCACTGAAATTGCGTATGAAACGTCTGTAAAAGTTAGCAAACCCCAAGAATTGCTGAACTTTCTTTCTGGAGCATGGCGTTGGCCAATTAGCCACGTCACTGACCTTAGCTGGGTCCATTTCCACCTTGTTAGGAGAAATCACAAAGCCCAAAAATGCCACTGAGTTGACATGATACTCACATTTTTCGGCTTTCACAAACAAATGGTTAGCCAGGAGTCTTTGAAAAACAAGGTGAACATGGTTAACATGAGTATTCTCATCTGGAGAAAAGATGAGAACATCATCAAGATACACAAAACAGAAAACATTCAGGAAATCTCTTAACACATCATTAATGAGAGCTTGGAAAACAGCAGGTGCATTACAAAGTCCAAAAGGCATCAACAAATATTCGTAATGTCCCGTAGGTGTATTGAAACCTGTTTTCCACTCATCCCCCTCCCGGATGCGCACAAGGTGGTAAGCATTCCTTAAGTCAAGCTTGGTGAATATCTTAGCTCCCTGTCACAGTTCGAATGCCGTAGAGATGAGTGGAAGGGGATATCTGTACTTAACTGTGATCTGATTTAGCGAACTGTAATCAATACAGGGCCTCAATGTTCCGTCCTTTTTCCCCACGAAAAAGAAACCTGCCACTGCTGGGGATGAAGATGTCCGAATCAAACCAGCTTTGAGTGAAGAATCGATATATTCCTTCATGGCCTCCCTTTCTGGCCCAGAAAGAGAGTACAACCGTCCCTTGGGAATAGTAGAGCCCGACAGAAGGTCTATGGGACAATCGCACGGTCTATGGGGAGGCAATGAAGTAGCTCGAGTTTTATTAAACACCTCCTTGATGTCTAAATAACACAGGAACGTTAGACAAGTCAGGAAAGTCAGAAGGTTTAGAAAAAGTGTCACTGTTATTCCCTGACCCCTGCTTAAAGTTACTAGATCTGTGCAACCTACTCAACCCTGTTTCACTGGTTAAACATGAACGAGAGCACTCATCGCCCCACCCTTTAACCTTTCCTGTCTGCCAGTCAACGTGAGGGCTGTGTTTAACAAGCCAAGGGTACCCCAAAATGAGAGGATGTTGAGCAGAGTTAAATAAATGGAAACTAATTCGCTCACGATGTTCCTGATCTATTACTAATACCATGGGCTCAGTGCGATGAGTAACTGTACATAAAAGGCGGCCGTCCAAAGCACTAGCCTCTAAGTGCTGATCTAAAAGAACAACCTTTAAGTTTAAACTTTTAGCCAACTCCCAGTCTAACAAGCTCTCATCAGCCCCATAATCGACTAATGCATCCTGAGTCATAGTATTATCACCAAGTTTGATTTGTACCTGCATTAATTTTCTGACTGGAGAGTCAAAGGAAGTCACTCGGCTCACCAGCGTCTTCCTTCCTGCTGATGAGCCTGATCTTTTGCCGAACAGTCTGCCGAAACATGACCCTGCTGACCGCAGTAGAAGCACCACCGCTCCCGTAGACGGCACTGACGCTCCTACGGAGTGAGTCTGGCTCTTCCGAGCTGCATCTGTTCCTCCGCGGCGATAGGGGGCGCTGGTCGCTCTGGAGATGAAGTCTGGGAATTCCTCTGCCAAGCGTAGTATTCCCTAGGTAATTCGCGTCTGAAAGGTGGAGTGGATACTGTATTCGTTCCTTTTTCCCCGCTCTCTATCAGCTAGACGTTGATCAACCCGGATAGCCATAGCGATGAGTGAGTCCACATCTTCAGGCAGCTGTAATGGAGCCAACTGATCCTTTATGGCAGTGACCACCAACTGGCGGCCCGCGGGCCACATCCGGCCCGCCAGACATTCTCATCCGGCCCGCACGACGGGGTGACTGTGACTGTGTGGTTACTGCGTTCGCCCCCACCCATTTTTATTTTTACAACGTCTCATGAGTAAGGTGCAGTACCGGAGTCCAACAGAGAGGCAGCAGCTGCGGGACAGTAGACTGCGTACTGCGAAACCTTCCCTTCCTTGAAGAAGAAGAAGAAGTGAGCCTTCGTTGTGAAGAGTCTGCTTTGTGCGCTCCGCACCACAGCAGCAGCCCCGCTGCGACAGAGTCCAACAGAGAGGCAGGAGCTGCGAGACAGTAGCTTAGAAGCAGGGTTGGGTTGTAACGGAATACATGTAACGGCGTTACGTAATCAGAATACAGAAATCAAGTAGGCTAACTGTATTCAGCTGGTGTTACATTTGAAAAACGAATAATCTGATTACAGTTACTTTCGTAAACCTGAAGTGAATACATTTTGGAATACTTATTGGAATTATTGGTGGAAAAGTTTCCTCACAAAATGTAATATTCATTACCGGCAGAGCTGTGTGCACACTGCACAGCGCTGCAGCGTGTCTGTGAGCGAGAGAGAGATGCAGCGTGTCTGTGAGGCCCCGCCCCCGCACGCAGATGAGAGAGAGAGATCTCTTTTAAAATATATTGAAAGTTAGAAACGGAGATGGTTAGATAAAATGTGCAAGATAACGTTGATGTAGCATTTCTTTATTGTCGAAATTATGACATTTATAACGGGATAAAATCAAAGTGAATGGCCTGCTGCTGCTGAATGCATGGGGCAAGTGACTGGAAACAGTTTTAAAAGTTATTACATCGTTTCAGATAATAATAATAATAAATAATGATAATTAATAATGATAATTCATTCTATTTAGGGGCGCCTTTCAAAGCACCCAAGGACACCTTACAATTCATAACATATTCTAAGGAAAGGTTTACAGCAGGTGAATGCAGTCCGGGTGATTTTTTTTATGTGGGGTGCCAATGAGAGGGAGCTGTCCAGAATGACACCAAGATGTTGTGTTTGTGCTCTTGATAAGCCATTAAAACAGTAAAACAAGTGTCTCCTGTTTAACAAAACATACCCATCTGTTATGGAAAAAGAAAGTATTCCAAAAGTATTCTACAAGTAACCTGAACACGTTACTTTTTTAAGACACGTAACTGTAACTGTATTCTGATTACTTTCAGAGCATGTATTCAGTAATCAGTAACTGATTACATTTACAAAGTAACCCTCCCAACCCTGCCTAGAAGTGATCCTTCGTTAGCGTGAAGAGTCCCCCCCCCCCGCTGGCCCGCGATAGTGTCTATTGGATACATTTTGGCCCTTGGTCAAATGTAGTTGGTGATCCCTGCTTTATGGGATCCGCTAACCCATGCAGGAAAGCATCAAAGAGAGCCGCTGAGTTCCACCCACTCTCCACTGCCAAAGTACGGAAATTGATTGCGTAATCCGCCACTCTCCTCTGCCGCTGCTTAATGTTCACCAGGGCTCTCGCTGACTCTCTCCCGGGTGATGTCTGATCAAAAATCTTGCTCATGGTATCCAAGAACAGTCTTAATGACTGACAAACAGGCGAGTCCCGGGACCACTCCGCTGTTGCCCAGGCTTCCGCTCTACCTGTCAGATGAGACACAATAAAAGCTACCTTAGGTGGGAAATGCTGCGGGCTGGTGTTTGAAGTGGAGATCGCACTGCACCAGGAAGGGACGACAGTTTCCAGATTCTCCGGAGAATTTCTCTGGCGAAGCGTTGCAGATCGTAGGCGAATGCATGGGTACTTGAACGGGGATATCAGCAGACCCGACCCCCGCTGGACCGGAAAACTCTACCGCAGGAACACCAGGATTTGGCACGAGGTGAGTGAGTATGTCACGCATCTTCTCAGCCAGTAGGTTTATTTCCGTTGACACAGTAGCTTGAAAGTTGTCTTGACGAGCATTTAAATCCTGGACCCCTTGGTTAATTGCTGACAGCTGTCCCTCATGTTGGTGAAGGAGTGTACCCTACGCCTGCAGGGCCGTTCTTAACGTTGTAGAATCGGCTGAGTCCATCTTGTTAGGTTGGTTCGTTCTGACACGATTGGCTCATAAGAACTCAGATGCTCGATTCCGTTGCTTTGTAATATTCTTTATTTTAAAGAATACAAAGCTTTTCAATAATAACTTATAGGATCGACTAGGACTCTCCATAGAATCACTAGGTTCAACTAGGTAATGCAAAAACAGGTCTCTGGTAAACAGGCATGGATATGACGAAAAGACAAGACGAACCAACAAAAGACAAAGGGAGAGAAGTACTATATATACACACACACACATTAGGTAATGGACAGGAAGTGCAGACACCTGGAAAGAGAGGGTAGAGTCATTAACATAAGACAGATGGACAAACACTAAAAACACAACAACTAACAGGATACTAGCGCTAAAACCTTACAATCACGTTACCCTCCGTTGTGGACACTGCCTTACTCCCGGCTGACTCGCCGCCCTCGCCCCCGGAGCAGCAGTCTTCGTCGCCCGAAACTACGCCGCCCCTCTGCGGCCCGCAGGTGCCAGGATACCACGGCAAAACAGAGCCTGCTCAGGTATATATAAGTACCCGCCTGTACAGTGGGGTTAGGCGGTCATTTTGCAGCTCGTGGTATAAAAATAGACAATGGCTAGAATATTCATGTGAAAATAGTGCCATATTCTGCCATGCCTGTAGAAATGTTGTGTCAAAAATAATGCATACAATGCCTTCACCACGAATGACTACAAAAATATCTCATATCCCAAGCTTATCAACAAGCTAATGTTGCAGCTGAAATGTTCTCCAAGTCAACCTCACATGATGATGTGATACCAATTTTCAAGCACAGTAAATATTCTCTTCCCAGAGTATATGATGGGACCAAGGTGATGATTTAGTACATGGTTTTAATAATAATTTTGCTTTTCAATGTTTGCCATTTCAAACCATGAGCTGGTTCACATAATATTTGCCTTGATTTACAATATGTTCTCATTTGTGTTATCAGTACAGTTTTGAAGCTTCTGTGCTTTTCTTTGCCATAGTCCACTTTGGACTATATGAAATATTTCAGGATTGCACTTTTAACTCACTTGAAATGTTCTCACTTGCTTGGTTTCAAAACATAACAAATGCCATAATCTGTTCATTGGGGACCATCAATGCTATTTTTCATTGCTGTTGCCGGCCACTATTGCTCATGTAAACCTACTACTGCTGTGCCCCCTGTAATCTCAGAGGCACCCCGAGTCATTTTGTTCTGGAACCGGGCCTGTACATGGCCATATACTAAACAAAATACAGAGCCCATTCCGTGTCCTGTTATTGTTTACTTCCTGTCTGCCTTCTTCTGGTGATTTATCTGACGTCCAGCGCTCCGTCTTTTAACCTCTTTTCCTTTCTCTTTCTTGATCCTCCTAAGCAACCTTCATTATAGTCCTTGACAGCGGTCTGTACTGGATTAACAACGTGTCACATGTTTGAGTATTCAATTAAGCCGTGTAATACAAGTTGTTAGTAGCCTTAAGGGCCTACACAGTTGTTATGCTATACCACATTGCCCTTCACTGGATGTATACAGTATGGTTACCTTCCAAAAGTTGACCAAAAAGAGTGATTTCGTCAGCAGTGATTTTTAGCATGCCAACTTTCTCAGTGGAAGCTAGCTGAAGGGCTTTCTGTTCGAACCACAGTGACATCTAGAGGTTGTTTTGTGCATAACATGTCAACCAAATGGTAGAGCTGGCTGAATCAAATGGAGTTAAACTTTTTTCTTTTTTTTTTTCAACAAGATATCAAGACACAAAATGTGCTCTACCAAATGGTGGCGCTAGCTGTTAAAGTGTTCAGAAAGACTGCATCAATGATATGCTATATATATATATATATATATATATATATATAAATAATATGAATATTTGTATTAACTTCAACCAAAGTCAATTTAAATAGCGGGCAAACATGGGTTAATTGCCATGGATGTGGTGTTTGATATAGTTTACGTTCAATTTCAACTATTTTAGGCAGAAAAACTTATATTGACTCAACCCTTTTTAATAATTTACTATTTAGAAAGGTTTTTGTGAGAAATCATTTCAAAAGTAAACTTTGTTTTCCTTTTTATATTTAAATTTGAAATGTTTGCACACAACATTATTAATGTATACATTTTAATACATTTTTTAAATAATACATCTATTTATTTTATTGTATTTCCTTGAGGCTGGGGAAGATATCCAGCATGTAGTTCAACATGCAAATGTTCTAATACAAGTAAGTATAACATGGAAAAGGAAATAAAATAAGTTTAATAGGAGGATGTGGATTTATTTTCTCTCACCTTGTAATTGCGCAATCAAACCATCTATAATTTAGCTCTGGCCTTCACTCACAAAAAAACATTTTGTTGAATTGGACACATTTTTCGAAACTCTATTGACTGACATGCAATGACTGGGATTGATGGAAGAATCTGTGAGGAATGAACTAGGAGCAGAGAAATAATCATATTTTAAAAGACAGCAGCTTCATAAGAGGCCAACAAGAGTGACAAGGTGTGTCAGTGTGCTGAAGGATAGTTCAGTCAGACAACTCACGTGTTTCTTTAACATGTTTATTAGAAGCAGCATATAGTTGAGTTTGGCATCTAGGCTCGGGTCTCATCACTCTACAGATATACATAGCACGATGAGTGATGATTACATAACTAACCCCCAGAGCCTACAGGTGGAAGCTGGGGTGGAAGCTGGGGTGGAAACTGGGGTGGTGGTGGGGCAGGCAAGCAGCAGTGACGTACAGTAGCTGCAGCAGAGAGAGAGATCTGGCAGGTTAAATAGAGCGGCGTATTAGGAGAACTCTGTTTGGTTGGTTGTAGAGTGGCAAGGGGTGTTATGTATGAATGCAGCATAAGTGCTCGAGTTGAGTGCCTGAACTAGCTCGCAGGCTTCGCCCCATTTGTGACCAGCTATCCAGGCCAGTCTCTAAAGACTTTCCATGGTTTAAAATGCTGCTGCTGGAGTACTAGTGCTGATATCATGTCCACCATCCTCTTAAAATACTCTGTCCAACAATATAAGCCTCATGAAGAAAAGTGTTTTAACGCGTATTCAAAATAGTAGAGAAACATGCATTCTTGTACTATGGAGGGGACATTGACAGAGGATTACTCAAAAAGTACACAGTAAAAGTACTTCATAGTATTTGTGGGAGTAGTTTCACTAGTACTAAGTCCAACAGTGTCAGTTTTATTAAGAACTTGTGGTAACAAATATTTGTATCGATCATCAAATATAGAAGGGAAAAAAATGAAGAGCTGCTGATTTGAAAAACAAACTTGAGAGACGGCGGAGTTGACCGCAGTGCAGAATCGCTGCATAGTTTACATCTCCTAACAATGTTGTCCATTTTAGACAGAGGCTTATTATATTTACAGCCCTTGATAACATTCATTTTCTGGGCTCAATGTGTGTCTTGGCCGTTTTCGTTGTGATCGCTGAATTCACCTTGTTTATAATATCACCGTTCCAAGCAAACGAGTGCTTTTTGTTTTAAAATCACTTCCACGTGTTTCTCCCCCCCGACAATGAATGTATTTGTGTAAGAGTGAAAATATATGTATGTAAAAGGAGAATGTATGTGCGTGAGAGTGAACATTGTATGTAAAAGGAGAATGTATGTGCGTGAGAGGACCAGTATGAATTACGGCCTGTACGGCCCCTCATACAAACTTGTGTATTCCACTCTTAGTAAACACAGTCTGAGGGTGAATGTTTAAAAGTGCATGTGTACATAATGTGCATGTCTCAGTGCAGAAAAGGCATTTGAAGTAAGATGCTTCAACTTCAAATAGTAAAACTCCATTGTATGGAATAGGTCCCTTGACCACAATAGGAAAGACAGAAAACCAAAACATGAAGATGAATTTCAAATGTGATATGAATACAAAAATCTAAAGAAAGTCTTGTTTCATTGTTACCTGGCATCTAATTATGCAGATAGCGTTTGGTTTTTAAAAAATTCTTGAGAATCTCAAGATTTTTTGCAACCACTTCCATACCTTTTTACCATTGCCATTACCGTTGACCAAATGACTGCTCAATATTACAGATGTCTCTAGGTTTGAAAATTGTAACATTTGAAAATATGAGTTCACTATGAACAACATCATAAGTCTAGACATTGTAATGTGGAAATCATACGTCTTGTATCTGAAAAACGATCAGCAAGGTGTCTCTCTGAAATACATTGATACATCTGGGTGTTAGAAAAATCTTTCTCGTCACCGTCTTGAGTTTCAATAATCAAGATACATGTATTTATTATTCTTGCAATAATTACAACTAGTTCCCCCTACAGTGTCCTTAGGCGCTTTCACCTTTCCCAGGAATAGTTCCGATAGTTCCTGGGATTTTGTGTTCAAACCAAAAAGATCTGGAACTAGAACTTAGTTTTCAGGATCATTTTCACCCCTTTTCAGTCCCTGCTAGAGAGGTGGTACTTTCCTGGGGAGGAAAAGGTCCCAATTTCCAAACTCCGAAAAGTTTTGTGAAGCCGCCATTTCATTTGCACGCATTAGCATTATTAGCATTAGCCCAGCGCACCAACGGAGAGAGACTAACTTATGGCAACACAAAATAAAACGTGGGAGCGGTGGAGTGATGAGGAGGTGTCGGTGCTTCTGGCGATTTACTGCCACCCGGACTTCGGATGGCAGTATACGCCGTGAAGTTGTTTGCGGCCTGCCAGTAAACCCAGAAGTGACATCAGCGGCTTCATTTGCGTAATTCTCCCTCATGGACTTATTCCGGTTTAAACGCAATCTACTAGATAGTTCAGGAATTAAAGCGTTCCGGGGAACTTAGTTCCGGGAACTATTCCTGGGAAAAGTACTTGGTGAGAAAGCGCCTCTTCACTTGCTTATACAAGAAAGGGTGTTTCACAGTCACAAGATGGAGAAATACCGGTTCAAGGAAGTATTCAATTCTTTTTTCAGATTAGCTAAGGCCCACATAAGAAATGATCATGCTTGTCATCTGCCTATCTCCCTAGAGGCTAAACATCATGTTTAACATTGTTTAACATTGCTATCATATGCCTATAACAGCCAGTCATGCTTATCTTCTAGGAGGTCATACATCCTGCCATATACACTGTCATACACTAAGGCCTCTGTTACCACTCGCACTTCCGTCCTTCAAAGAGCACATTCAGTATTGGAAAGTCAACATGCTTTGTGCTCGTTTATTTTATTTTATGGATAAAACAAAGAATTACAAAATAATAACTCTACCTTTTGCCATATTGATGATGATGCACAAAATAACTGTGTGCATACAAATGCATAAATTAAACTCGAATTAAACTCCACGAGTTGTGGCAGTTTATAAAGAGATATAGCTTTGCTGTTGTTGGTTGCCATTTACTTAAATTAATTGAAACTTTTTCTAAACGGATTCAAGGGGAAAGGGTGAGTATAACTGGTCATTTAAAGTAATTATTTATAGGGGGCAGGGGCGGTTCTACAGGGTGGCACGGGGTGGCAGCTGCCACCTCAGAAAAATGCCTTGCCACCCTAGTTGCCACCTTAAATGTAGGCAATGAATGTATTAATGTTATGACCTGGCTCAAAAGGCCACAACAAAAAGGAGACACACCATGTCAACGGTTATCAAAATATGTTTATTTAAAGGAAACAATCCAAATTAGCCAAATTAATTGAAGTGCAACAATAAGTAAGGCATGAGATGTGGACGTCAGTGGTATCAGTAGTGTAAATGTAGGGTGAGGGTTGTATGAATATGTATGTGTGAGAGTGTTGAAGTGCACAAAGTAAAGCAACTAGAGTAACCACAACATATACTCAACAAAACCGGGGCCCTGTACGGGAAAGCAGAGAGAGCACAGAGAGGAGCAGAGAGGCTCTAAATAGCTGCAGGACACCAGACCCAGGTGCCCTGAGTTACTGCAATCAATGCAAACACCAATCACCACAGCACAGACAGGACAGCCACCTCCTCTCTACTGATGCACCCACAGGGGCATCACAATTAATAATATTTTTGTAATGTTGATTATAACTGTTGGTGACATTTCTCCATAGTTCGTGTAAACGTTTTACTTACTCAACAGTTTAGAATTAACTCCCCCTCCCAAATAAAGAAACAAATGGTTGCACCCGCCACGGGAAAATCGTGTCAGGTTCGTCGTCTACTAGCGCTGTTGCGCCCTACTAGATAAAGTCCACGGAGTCGATCGGAGTGACAGTTGGCCCCAGCAACTGAAGGTGGATCAGCTTCCCCTTGGAGCATTTCCCCTTTCGACTAGTTCTGTTTTTACTAAAGACGAGAGCTTGAAACAAAATATGAATAAAACGCTGCTGTTTGAATCGATAGCGTTTAACAGACGGTCGCTATTACAAAATACTACGCAGACAGCGATATCTGGGAGATTGATCACTTTTATTTGCTAAACTATGCGGTGCTGTAAAAAAATACATGGCCTGGCCTGTTAAGTGGCCTGCTGGCTTGAAGATTTTTTTTTTTTATGTATATTGTGAACGCAACGCTGCGCAAATGTGGGTCTGACTCTGCCTCACAGAGGGTGACTGGCTGTCTACATGATGTGGCCTGCCGACATAGCCACTTTCATAGATCATACTAATGCCCTCGATTGGTCTCTGTGTGTCATTCAAGCTCGGGAGGGTGTGTGTTAGTGTATGTGTGGCGTGAGCGAGTGAGATAAAGCGCGCTCACCGGTTACGTGTATTGTTGTTGTTAGCATCTGGTGCTAGCTAGCTGCGCTAACGGATATAAGGAGCTTTTTCAACAACAAGGTGGAGGAGAGTCCTCTCCTGTCAGACTGAGAGACTGATAACTACAGCTCAGGTGAGGTAAAGGACTCTCTGAGTGTTTAGATAGTTAACTGAGTCTAAGTTATCCCAGTGGGTCTCAAACGGTTTGGTCACCATGTATGTAAACACATATTATTCCATTTGAGGGGGGAGTGATGAGTAAAATATGCATGAATAATAATTTAAAAAAATGTTAACTAGGTGAAAAAAGGTAAGATAAACTATTAAAACTTGTTGAGAGCTAAACCTAGAGGAGCAGGGTGGAGAGGAGGGAGACAGGTGAGGCTGGTTCAGAGGCCCAGACACACTCACAACTATAAATGAACCAAAAATAAATAAATAAACAAGTTTCAATGTGTTTTCATATTGGATATGGTATGTTATTGGTTAAGGCCATGTTTTTATGATTTTATGATTATTTAAATGTATACAGTTGTGTTTCATATGGGTGTAGTCTCTTTATTTCCCCCTCAAAATGCACCAGATTGATGCATTTAAGTCCAACATTTAAAGAAAAATCTGTTCACATAGGTTCCTAAATAAATGTCCATATGTTTATTTTTGGGTAGTAGATTTAGAGGGCTATCACTATGGGCAGCAACGCTGTAAAAATTAACAAATAAATCTAGCAAAATGGCACAAACTGGTAGTGGCCTGGCTGGTTGTGTGAATCCCGGCCTGACTTATTGTCCCAGTCCGGCCCTGACTCCAAGTAGGGAATGCATCCTTACCCCAAGTGAAGGAGTTCAAGTATCTCGGGGTCTTGTTCTCGAGTGAGGGAACAATGGAGCGTGAGATGGGCCGGAGAATCGGGGGCAGCGGGAGCGGTACTGCAGTCGCTTTACCGCACCGTTGTGACGAAAAGGGAGCTGAGCCAGAAGGCAAAGCTCTCTGTCTACCGGGCCATTTTCGTTCCTACCCTCACCTATGGTCATGAAGGATGGGTCATGACCGAAAGAACGAGATCGCGGATACAAGCGGCCGAGATGGGTTTTCTCCGCAGGGTGGCTGGTGTCTCCCTTAGGGATAAGGTGAGAAGTTCGGTCATCCGGGAGGGACTCGGAGTTGAGCCGCTCCTCCTTCGCGTCGAAAGGAGCCAGTTGAGGTGGATCGGGCACCTAGTTAGGATGCCACCTGAGCGCCTCCCTAGGGAGGTGTTCCAGGCACGTCCAGCTGGGAAGAGACCAAGGGGTAGACCTAGGACCAGGTGGAGGGATTATATCTCTTCGCTGGCCTGGGAGCGCCTTGGGATCCCCCAGTCAGAGCTGGTTGATGTCGCCAGGGAAAAGGAAGTTTGGGGCTCTCTGCTGGAACTGCTACCCCCGCGACCCGACCACGGATAAGCGGGAGAAGATGGATGGATGGATGTCTAAGTGAACACCTTGTTTCTCTTGTGGATTAAGAACACTTGTGTTAGGGCATGATTTAACAATAAATAGGTTATATGTTGTATATATACAAAATACTATGTACTGTCCGCTAGGGCTGTGCATCTTCACTGGTCTCACGATTCGATTACGATTATCCTGTCTTCGATTCGATATCCCGATGCATCACGATGCATTACGATTCATACCAATGCGTTGCATCCTGAATTTTCTATATACATTCAAATACATAAGAACTCCCTTTTTATTATTTAGAAAGTGCTTCAGAAATCAATAATATAAATGTCTTGACATTAATTTATAAACCAAAATAAATCAATTGCATTGCTCTAGCATCCCTATACAGTATCTGTGTGTGAAATTGTTCCATCCTCAAAAACTAATGCTTCTGCTGTCTAGCTGCAGATTCTAGCAACGGTCTTCTGTTAAAAAAAGGACACTGAATGTCCTGAATGAGGCATCACAAACATGACTTGAGTCTGAAGACAGCAGACACCAGGAGCATTTACAACAGCATATAAAAACAAAAATACTGCATGTACTACATTTTCTGTCTTACTGTTGCATAAATCCCTTGATTGTATGAGATTAAGTTAGCTTTATCATCTCAATCAGTGATTAAGTGAATAATAAAGTTTCTATCAGGTTACTATCAGCCTGTCACTCATTATTTTCTGGGAGGGGGCGGGGTTTGGAGCAGCAGAGAGGAAACGGTGATCGCGGAAGCTTTTTCCTCCTGCCTTCACAAACTTTACACACGTATATATCATCTGAAAATAGCAAGAGGACATTCATACTCTGCAATCCAAGATTTAACTAAATCCACCAAAAACCTGACATGATTGTAACGCAAGTATTTCTTTAAAACATAAATCCCTGTGTGTCTGAGCCGCAGCGACACGGACTCATTCAGAGCGGGTTCTTCTGCTGTTGGTTCTGGACTGGTGTTCTTGTGTTGGTGGATGAAGCAGACTGCTCCGTGTTGGTATCACTGTGCTGCTGTCACATCTGTTCCCTGATCTCTGCGTCACCGACCGATTTGATATTAAAGTGACAGAAAAAAAAACGTTATTGTAAAGCCGCGGCCGTAAAATCAGGAAGCAACGTTACTACGCTTTAATCGATTATGTTCTTTCACTGCATCGATGCAGAATCGTTCACATCCGCATCGCGATGCCTCGTAGAAACGATTAATTTCAACACCCCTACTGTCCGCCCTCCCATACCACCCTGGCATGACCTCTTGCCCCCCCTTTGCCACCCCATGTAAAATGTTCTAGAACCGCCACTGATAGGGGGGTCCTCATTTTGAGGAAACCTAGGTACAAGAATAGTGTTGTTTACATTTGGTTGGTAAGATTTACTTGTGTTGAGTTCATTTTAATTCATAGTTCAGATATTGATGTCCTCATCCTTCTTCTTTCTTCACCATCTCCGTCTCTCATTTGATGACATAGTGCAGATGGAGCCATGACTCATGGATCCAGCACTCACTTTAATTACCGCCGATGTAAACACGCTTGTCAATTATGCTAATCTGAAACATAGCTGAGACAATAACAACAGATGAGCAACAGGAAGAGGACCAACAGGATACCTGCTTCTTGGACAGACCTGTCTCTCAAAGCTTCACACGAACATCACGTAAGCCCATTTGGAACGCTTTAGTTTTATTTTCCTATGTGCAGTGCTTCCTCACAGGCTGGATCCTTTCGAGCGGGAATGTATACAACCTCTGTTGTTATCTATGAAGGCAAGATAATCATATCTGGAGAAGTCACAGATGTTTTGCTCTGACACATTCAATTGGTTCCATGCTAAAAAAGACAGGAAATAATCATTGCCTTAGGTTCTGTATGTTTCTACTTTGGTTTTATAAGCAAATATGTAAATAACACATGCACCTGCTTTCAAGTCGCACATTTATTTCCCATTTTTCACGTTGCCAATATGTCATCTGTTGCATAGTCTTCTGATAGCCAGGCTCCAGGGAATACTCTTCCCTTACTCACCATACACCTTAACATTAATTCTTCCAGATGGAGCTACTAGTGCAGCGATCAGGACAAATTAATTCCCAGTTTCCCTGGTAAACACAGTGAGTGTTTTCTGGAGTGGATGCACATCTGCCAGGAAATTAACTTCTGTAGTGTCGGGCAGCTTTTTTAAACCTGTGACACCCGAGAACCATGTATTCCAGTGCTTTAAATTGGACCGCTGTTGGTTGGGGCCTAGTGGCACCATCATTCTTTGTTTTCTCTAAGCTAAAGTTAGATGTTAAAAAGTGTCTAACCCTAACTTTATCAAAGTGCAGCTGTTGTCTAAACTTACATTTGCCTGGTCCTCTGAATTTGAACCACAGTCTCTGGGTTCAAACTCCCCACCTCTCGATGACTCACATGGGTACAGAAATGTCCTCCACAAGAACTACATTTCAAGATAACGTAATCCGAGCAAAGATTGCTATTCTTTCAAAACTAAAATCGAAGAACATATCAGCAGTATTTGTAAAGTGTAGGAGACATGGTAGGGCGAGCAATAAAAAGAAACCAAACGAAGTTGCTCCACAATTTCTTCACATTTACCAGCTTTGAACTTCTACTGATTTGTAATGATAATCTGCTTGATATAGGTGAGAAGGGGCACCTGCTTCTCCTACCCATATCCGCAGCAGGTCTCCAAGGTGAACAGCCTCTGGCATGTTAGATCAAGGTACTGACAAACTACTGACTGATAAAGTCTGCTTCCAAGACAGAGGAGTTGTGTCCCATGTGCAACCAAAAGTCAACATTGAGTTATTCAAACTCAACCTGTTAAGCCCTGTGCCTGTTTTTCAGGTCTCAGGCTCGAAAATGACATTCCCAGAACAAATGACTATATCTTCACTTCTAAAAAGGCTAAATTAATAATCTTTTTTCTCAAAGCAAGGTTACATCTGTGAGTTGGATGTAGAAGTGTCAGAATCAATATAGATGTTTTTATTTTATAGTAAATTCAGATTGAACATAGTAAAAAACTGTAAATTATAGTGTCCGTCCAAAAAAAGAAATTATAGTAAAAAAACACCCTTGAATGATGGGTTAGTAGACTACAAACTTTAGGAATCCAAACTATAACATATAATAAGTACCCTGTATCAAGATTGATGCAAAACAAGTGAAGTTTGACCTTTTTAGAGATATTTAGAAAAAGAAACCCAATTCTGGGGTCATTTGGGTGCATTTTCCATATCTCTGGCCCCCCTCGTTCGATGTTGATGATTGACATCTCTTTTTAACCGTTAGAGCCAATAGAATCAAGCGGAGGTTCCTAAAATCCATCTGAACATTACCCATTGGTGAATGAGTGCTGCACAGCCAGAATGCCCAAAACCGGAAGCTGTCATACACTCTCGTAGCAGCTAATATGAAATCTCCGTTATTGACATTAATATGATGATGGATTATCAGTAATCATTTCAAAGTGACACAGACACATTGGATTAACCTTCAGCAGCGTTTTTCTCGTTTGAATACCATTGAACACAACTTTTGATCAGAAACAGCTAAAGATAAGACATATTTCCTGATTTTACTCCGTGGGTTTGCTTCCCCTGCCGCGAGTTTTGATCGCTCAGTGATGATACTTATACCCCTATAATCTGTGGAATCTCAGTTTGCTAGATAATATCTTGTTTGTGCAGATCCGATAAGTATAAGTATTTTTTACCGTGAGTTCTGTGCTAAGTGCGTTAGGATTTTTTCGCTCAGGGCTCATTTAGACGCTTCTTTTGAGACTTGTGTTTTGTTTCACAAAAAATGGTTCATATCGTCAGTTAGCTGAGTTTCTTCCCGTTAAGTGGGTATGACACATTAATAGGTTTGTAAATGTTAAGAAGCCCTGAGACACAGTTTCATGAAAAAAAACCCGGGCTGCCGGGTTTAACAGGTTAAAAGCATTCTGGTATCCATACATGAACCATATGGAAATGGTTGTACTGAATATAAGGGTCTATTATTGTACTAACACATGTTTGACGAATGTCAAACACACTTAATTGGAAAGCCCTTTCGTTCTAGATGTTCATTTGCATTCAGTAAAACAGAAACAAAAGCAGCTCGTTGCATTGCGCTGATGAATACCACGTTTCCTGAACCATGAAATTAAAGCATGTCTTTTTATTTCCAGAGTAAAGAATTGACATAGACATTTGAAGAGATGTGGAGAAGGAGAGGAGGATTTGGTATGAAATGTAAAGATACCAAAATCAATACAGATGTTTAGGCCTGCATATGTGTCAATGTGTCAGCTAAACATCCCTTAAAAAATGTAAGGTTTTGAAAAACACATAGAAAATGCAAGGTGGCGAATATGAAGTAGATAATTATGGATTGATTGGAAATAACTCGACACAACAAGGAATAGTCATCCTGAACTTGACTGAACCTAGCTGTTTGGATCGTTGAAGGCAATTATTTATTTTTGTGGAGAATTGTTGATAAATGCCTAAAATAAGGTATGTGGTAAACACAGGTTTATTAAATTATTTATGGTTGTATTTTACCACATCAAATATGCCAGGAAATACTCTCAATGATTTTATTTCTCTTAGCTTTTTACTTCTGTTGATTACATTTACACTTAAAACATTATAATAGTTGGGTTAATTTGGGAATATATTGTTGCCTAAAATACGTCTAAGTATGATAAATGTTTAATTACCATGGACCTTATTTAAATAATCCAAAATCCAATTGAATAAACCCATCGTTTTTTTGTCGATGGACCAGTGCTATGCTAACTTCCAGGTCAGGCTAAGAAAATAACTCATCCCTGCAGCACTATTTTGTGAACTGTCTTAGATTATAATATTGTGTTCGGACAGGATTACAGATATAGATGAGTATCTAATACATGAACAGTGTACCTGGTTCAATTCCATTCAAAAGGTAAATATTCAACACATGATAATGTATAATCCAGAATGGAAACCAAATGGAAATTGTTGCTTTAATACAAATACATGTACTGTTGCATACCTGGGCCTTTAAATCCTGAATCCTAGCAGTATTGGTAGGGTGAACACTAACAGAAGTAAGTACATGTTCAGCCTTGACTCATATTTGCTCGCCCAGGTAAAGATACATATTGATTAAAAAGAAAAGGAAACCTCTTGCTACGCTAACCAAACACCCACAAACACAAAAAAACCTTCCTTTTTTACTTAAAGCTCTCAGGCGTCCTCTCCACGTCCCTTGTGCTGTAGCCTCGTAGCTTTAAGCAGCCCGCTTGATTGCCAGAGCCCTCAAACCTCGTCTGAGACACGATAACGAGACGTCACAGCTTTACACTCAGGTTTTAGAAGGAGAGAGAACATTTGTCATTTAAGCGTCTCTCCGGTCTGAGCGTCTGTCAGACGCGGCTCCACTCTAATGGCAAGACGGATCCAATTACCAGCCGTGGACATCTCTAACAAGGTGCCAGGAAAAATCTGCCTGGACAAACAATGCCCGCGCCCAATAATGAGAGGCCCTCATTTGAGTGATTTGAGTAATTCTCTCTGTTTCTTCCTCTTTCCTGCGCTACAAAATATGCACTTACTTTTATTCATCTCTTATTTTTACTTTCTTTTTCAAAGTTTTGAAGATAAATGAGAAAAGAGGTACACACGAGGATTAGCATAAAACTTCTGACACGGCACACACACACATGCAGACAACAGAGCTCACACTTTGGAACGGGTGATTATTAATCATGCCGGAGCCAAGCTTGTCAATACAAATGATACCAATAACAGTGTCTACAGAGAGAGAGAAGCACCTTCACAAGCAGCTCATTTCGCCTCATTCTCTCGCATAGCTAACCAGGCCATGGATTGTCAATGGCGCGGCCTGGGATCAATGAGCCACAGCTCTGCGCGTCCTCATCGATTTCCCAACTCCCAGATATCACAGCGACTGTTCATCAACAAAAGCACTTTGTCCTTCCCAAATAATCAGATCGAAGAAGCTCCTCTCCTGAGACAAAGTCGCTTGAGTCGCTACGCTGCCTCCTCACCCCCCCTCCCCTCCTCCTCTGGTTCCCTCCCTCCTTCCATGTGTACTCGTCCTCTGGGAAACCGGAGCTTTTTGTTGTCAGATCTTCCTGTGTGCGAGATGCATGCTCAACAAATGACTGCGTGCTGGGAACTTGTGTATGAATGTATAATCTGAGCAAGGAAAAGCAGGTACGAATCAATATGCCTCGCACAGATGAAAAAGCAGAGATGTGAAAACTACAATAGGTTGTTGTAAAATTATCAAGATGTTTTTGGTCTTTTTCTGGATTTTTATTATGAGAGTAAAGGAACATATGTTGCCATTTAGGAATTTGTGTGTAGCTGTATATGGAATGTATTGGTAAAGCTTTGGATTACAGACACATTTAGAGTACATTTTATATTTAATTTTTTACAAAGGCTTTGTCATTAACCTGTTAAGCTTTTTTTTTCACGAAAGTGTGTCTCAGGGCTTCTTAACATTTAATAAACTATGAATGTGTCATACTCATTTAACGGGAAGAAACTCAGCTAACTGACTATACACAAGTCTCACAAGAAGCGTTTCAATGAGCCCTGAGCCACTTAGCACAGAACTCTAGGTATACATACTTTATTACTTATCGGATCTGCACAAACAAGCTTTGCTATTAAACTGAGAATCCACAGATTCCAGAAATATATCATCACTGAGCGACTAGAACTCACGACATTTGAAGCAAATACAGAAATCACAACACGGAGCTTTAGGTAGCCAACACAGCAATATGTTTTGCCTTTTGCTGTTATTCTGATCAAAGGTTTTGTTCAATGGCATTACAACCTAAAAAAACGCGCCTGAAGGTTAATCCATAGGTTAATCCAATGTGCCTGTGTCACTTTGAAAAAATTACTGATAATCCATAATTCAATTTTTATGTCAAGAACTGAGTTTTCATATTAGCTGCTAATGATAGCTACCAGAGTGTATGACAGCTTCCTGTTTTGGGTATTCTGGCTACGCATCACTCTCACTCCTTATTTGGTAACGTGTGTGTATGTGGAACTTTCTCTCGATTCTATTGGCTCTAACGATTAAAAAGAGATGTCAATCATCAAAGATCGACCAAGGGGGGCCACAGATCCACCCAAATGACCCCAGAAGTGTTTTTTTTTTGTGCTAAATCTCTCTAAAAGGTCAAATTTAACTTGTTTTGCATCAATCTTGATACAGGGTACTTATTATATGTTATAGTTTGGATTCCTAAAGCGTTTAGTCTCCAATCCCATCATTCAAGGGTGGTTTTCACTATAAGTAATGTTTTTTTTTGGACGGACACAATCATTTACATTTTTTTACTATGTTCAATCTGAATTTACTTTCAAATAAAAAAAATCTATATTGATTCTGACTCTTCTACATCCAACACACAGGTTTATCATTGCTTTCAGAAAAAAGATTATTAATTTACCCCTTTTTGAAGTGAATTTAGGGTCATTTGTTTTAGGAATGTCATTTTCGGGGACCTTGCTCCCTGCGTGTGCCTTTCTGTGTATTTTGCATGTTCCGATTAAACGAGTCTCCCCCAAATGTTTCTTTTGTGTCTATATCTACGCCGGGATCCGGAGTCAAGGCTGATCCTCTTGCTGTGGTCCTGTGCCCTGGATCCTCTATCCTGAGATTAATTTGTGAACTTTGGGTCGTGGCTGGGCCTGTCTCTGCGGTCCTGCCTGGGTCTCGTCATGCTGCTTCCCTGATGGCTCCCACAGGACTGTTGACATCCTTGTGGATTCATCTTCTTATTATAGACACATGCATTTCCTAACATTCGGTCTCTATGCTGTCAAATGTATTATCTCTTCGATTTACACATGGCATCTATTGCACGTCTGTCCGTCCTGGGAGAGGGATCCCTCCTCTGTTGCTCTCCCTGAGGTTTCTCCAATTTTTTTCCCCTTAAACTGTGGGTTTTTCTCTGTAAGTGTTTCCTTGTACGATGTGAGGGTCTAAGGACAGAGGGTGTCGTTTTCTCATACTGATATTCTGCACAAATTGTGCTGTTGTATTTGCTGTATAGTGTCCTTACTGTAAGGTAATTATTATATGTACAGCACTTTGGCTCCACCAAAAATCGTTTTAAAAATGTGCTATATAAATAAAACCTGATTTGATTTGATTTTCGAGCCTGAGGCCTGGAAAACAAGCTCGGGGCTTAACAGGTTAAAGTTAAAACCAGTTAAAGGTGGGGTAGGTAAGTTTGAGAAACCGGCTCGAGATACACTTGTTGTTATATTCCATGGTATGCTCTTAACATCCCGATAGCAATGAATATCTTAAGTGCTTTGACAAAAAATCCATAAAAAATGTCATCTGTGGAAGCCGTAGTACTGTAATGGCGCGTTTCCACTGCAGGCCTCGCTCGGCCTCACTCGGCCTCGCTCGGTTTGGTTAGGCCTTATTTGGCCCGGCTCACTTTAATGCTGCGCTTCCATTACAGTTTAGGAACTGGGGTAGTCACTATAGTAACGCAGTGTAGGCGGAGCCGTGACGTCATCTTCAATGGGCGCCCCAGAAAAACAACACAGCCGTTAGCTGTTAGCACTCAGAGCTCACAGCTCTTCATATCTGTTCAGAAACTAGACAACAGTTAAACAAGTACAAACCACAGACTGCCTGTGTCATGGCGAATACAGTCGCTGGTTTATTTATGTCTGTATAGGCCGTTGTTGTGAGTGTGGACGGTCGGAGCATATACGTTAGCTTAGCCAAGCTCCATTTAGAAAGCACGCATCTGCTGTCCTGATTTCAATGGGGAGCTCATTCCACCATCTTGGAGCCAGGATAGCAAACCCACGTGTTTTTGCTGATGGGAACTTGGGTCCCCCTCGCAGCGAGGGTGCAGCGCAAACAACCCCAATGTAAAGTGAATGAGGCTCTTTTGTCGTGGTGCACACACGCATTTCTACAACGTCCTGCAGTGAGCTTTTATTCTATAAAACGTTTTTAAAATCTACTTTATAGCTTGTAGTAACTCACGGGAGGCTTCTTTTATTTTATTTGTATTCATAATAATTTTTATTTTTCGTCAGAATGTATTATGGTGCATTAGTTACGGTGCATTGTGTGTAATACAACTGTGATTTTTATTACATTAGTTTGTTTTTAAGGAAGGCCAGAGCTTCAGCTGTGTCAAATAGATTGTTCCCTTTAGTTAAAGGGCACCTATCATGCAAAATGCACCTTTGTACGTCTTTTATACATGATTATGTGTCCCCGGTGTTCCGGGGAACTCACCAAGTGTCAGAAAACACAACCCTCTCTATTTTCCTCCTTCGCCAAATCTCTAAAAAAGGGGCTGCAACGGATCTGAAAAAAATGGATCCACATTCCGACACTTTTCTACGTCACAAAGACGTACTCCGCTTATTGGTCAACTCTCCACCTATCAGGGGAATGAGCCACGGCCACGTGCATTGCCAAACCTCTCATTCGCATATAGGCTATCGGCAGGCTACCCCAGTCACATCTGTGTTTTTTCCTGCTATTGCCAGGATGTCTAAGCCAGTTAAACCACGGACATGTTTATGAACTTCTCTCAAGTCCAACACGGATATGCCTCCAAACTAATGCTACACCCGGGATCAATACCAACCATCCGGGACCAGGCCAGTGAGGACACATCCAATTCTGAAGCTGTAAGTTTTTATTTAGCGGTGTTTTTCCTGATAAAGCTATATCTAGCATGTAGCATGTAGCTTAGCCGTATCAATGTCGCCTCAACCCCAACTAGTAATCGGTTAGGTGTTTATATGTTCTTGTAACATTTTATTTTGTACGCTCCGCAGTCTTTGCTTTGTCTTTTATTTTAATTATCAGGCATTTGCGAACATGTTCTGACTGCCGTAATGGCGATCTGTGTGAAGGCTGTAAAGCCACGCCTAGCCTAGCCGATAACACAAGTATTTATTCTCCTATGTATTAGTATTTTGTATCCTCTAAAAAATCATATTGAGTAAGTTATAATAACAAACGTAATCTTCTGGAGGTAAGTGCCGTTTTTTCCAGCGTTATGTAAAAGCTTTTGTGATTGTAGTCTGTAAGAACGATCATATATCATCGATCTGTAAGCTAAGCTACGCTAAGCTACGCTAAGCTAATGAGACATGCCGTTTTTTTGCAGTATGTTTACTTGTTTGCGCACATGAATATAAATGGGGGTGTGTTAGGATACAACACTGTATGTATGTATGCGAGGGGACACACACCACGAGTAAAACGGAGCTAAAGCCCTGGTATGTTGTTGTTGACATGCATTTACTAATCTAAACCACTTTTTTTGTTGTGCTTTTTTTAACATTGCACAGGCTACGTGGCCAACTTGATGGACCTCATCTTCGACCAAGTCTTTGTGGACCCTGCACCATTATGAGCAACCTGACAGGGAGGAGGTCATCGCCGGGTATGCTACACGGTTCAATTTGGCTGCTGTCTGAACCCAACATAGACATTTCACGGATCAGAGGACAACGCAGGCCGGAATCACCACTCTGATCCTGTGTCCATGGAAGCCCCAGCACCAGCTCACAAAGCTCCTGTTTTTTATGGGTTCAAATAACCGTTGATTTTGACAATAAAGTTCCGAGTTGATATCAAATGTGTCGTGATTATTCATGTTTGGATGGGTAAAGAATATTCTGATTTCAAAAGCATAAGGTTGTGTGTGGACTTTTTTTGTCATACACATGGGTGCGTTATGCCATTGCTGTGTAGTATATAATAGTACATGTACAATGACAGAATGAAAGATTGCATAAAGCCATATACACCAGTATTTATTTCCATGAACAATATTAGCATTCGTTTTACAATTTCAGTCAAAACAAACCACTCAGTGCTCTATTTGCCTCAACTGTAGTCCAACTGTGTTCAGCTCTGTAAATATTCAATGCATTCTGCAGGGACAACACATTTAGGCACACAATCCAGGATGGTCCACCGTACAGGTTAGAGTCCTCAAGTTCCTGCATCCGTCTTTACACCTAGTGTGATAAACATATATTGAATGACATGTGAAAAATGTATTCTCTAAACAGACAACTTAGTGAAGCTAATGTTACGTGTGGTATCTCCATGCAGCACATGCTCCGGTTCAGAAGGCATCGTGGCGCAAGTTGCACATGTACCCCTTTAGAAAGAAGTCAATAACTGAGCTTTTAAAACACATGAAACACACATTGCTGACAACTGAGGTGTTGGAGTTATACTTTTTATCACCCTATTTTATTGAACTTTCCAACGGTTGTTGCACGATGTTGGAAGAAAAGGACTGTAAACTATTAAACGCAATGAGGCCATTGTATATATGCTGAAAATATGAATGTCTCCCTTTATAAATATATATATGTATCGCTGTGTTTGCGTTCCAAACTCTAAGTTACAAACTGTACACATTGCATTCTTGCTAATTAGCCAAAATATGAACGGAATAAGTAGCCACCATCGTAACAAACAGAGTAAAAATAAATAGGGACAATAGCTTGTCAACTAACCATTCAGAAACGTCCTGCTGCAACCGAGATGTTTGCACCTCCACCAAAACCTCCGCTGCTTCAGTTTCTGGATCAAATTGATAATATGCTTGAACACATGCATTGCTCTGAGATGACATGTGTATTCCACACTCGTAATCACAGCAAGCATGGTAACGTGACTCTCGCCGGCTCTTCTGCAGGGGGGCGTGGTCAGCTGCTGCTCAGAATTTTCATAGGCAGGTTTGGAATAAAGCGAAAATGAGCGAAACGAGGCATGGCTAAAAAATGATCTGTTTAGTATTTTGAAAAATAAAATGTATAAATATACCTTATATAGGTATAGTCATACACTATATCATTTAAATATAGCATGATAGGTCACCTTTAACGTTTTTTAAAAGAACATTATATTCCTATTTGATCATGTCCCCTGTAACTGACCGCTACGTTATTTTAATATGCATGGTTAGGGGCGGGCGTAGGTATGGGTGTGACGCTGCGAACCCCGGAATCATAACTGATTTAAACTGTTCCCAGGCAACGAGGTCTAGCCTGTGCTACGGACCTCTCAAACATACATGTAAGTTACTGAATTGCCACGAACATTGTGTTATATAATCGATTTATATAGGTTTAAATTGAAACTGTGTGTGTTGTTCCTTGGCTCAACTGTTCATAGTGCCAAGTGATATAATAAGATAAGGACTGCCATGCCTGACGTCGCACATATTGCACCCTCGGTGAGCGGAGCGAGGTACGTTACAGGGACTGTATTACAAGTGTTTGTTTGATCCGTGAATATATATTTGTGATTTAATCAATGATTTGTACTTGTTCTATGTCTGTATATATTTTAGTTTTCACGATGATTGAAAGACCATTAAAGAAACTGCATCCGTCGAGACTCTGCTGTGATTATTGCCGAGGGCAGCTACAGTGAAAACTCGACTGCATGAGCCATTCACCACGTCGTGCCGGCTCAACCAGCGGATACGAGATCATCTGACGTCCTGCACATCAACGTACGGAGGCCAATGCTGCAGTAGGAGACTTTGGCTGACTAAAAGTTAAAGCCAATAATAAATATAAGAAAATAGTCAATGTTAAGGTGGTAAATCGATTTAAAGGGACGGGTGGCGCAGTGGTCTGTGCATCTGATCATCAGATCAAGGGGGGTGCTGGGGAACTCCAGTTCGAAACCCGCTCCTGCCGCCACTGCGTCAGGCCGCTGTGTCCTTGGGCAAGACACTTCACCCGGATTTGCTCCTGTGGGTATTGTCCGCAGTACATGTATGATACTAATGTGTACTTGTAAAAGTGCCTCGATGACTTCGAGGCGTGAAGATGGACGGTGTGGCGCAGTGCACTGTGCAATGATCATCAGATCAAGGGGTGAAACCTGCCGCTGCTGCGTCTGTAAAGCCGTTGTGTCCTTGGGCAAGACACTTCACCTGAACTTGCTCCTGTGGGTATTGTCCACAGTGGTGACCATTGCATGTATGATATGTGTAATGTGTATTTGTAAAGCGCTTTGAGCATCTGGAAAAGCGCTATAATAAATGTAAGGAATTATTATTATTATTATTATTAAAGCTGTCTGCTAAGCTAATTCATTGTATGCACAATTAATGAGCTCAAGAACATCCATATCATATCGTGCAAAAATACAGTCGTAAAGCAGAGAGCTATATAGTTAAAGAGGGCCCTTAACCATCTATGTCATTTCATAAGAACTTAATTCCCAAACGTGTAATAATGTTTAAAGGGTAAAAATTGTCTGACTGTAGAGCATTAGCAGTACTATTGTTTGTGACATTTTGTATCATTCATGTTTTGCTCATCTTAGCGTGTCCAAGTGTAAATGTCTGATGTGAGTGGTATATAGTTAAAGGTAAAGTCACCATTCACTTAAATTGAGTTTAGACATAAAACACTGTAAGACTATAGTTAAAGCACAAACAGAGGAAAAAGGGCAACACAATGTTACTACCTGCTAAAGAAACAGACAAACCCCCAGAGACACAAGTCTAACACAAAAATCCCTAGAGCTGCAAGAAAATGAAGCTAAGAAAAAAACGAAAAGGCATTCAATAAAGCCTACGACTCTTGGAAGCAGACAGCAAGAGAGGTTAGACTACGACTGAAAGATTTCTGCTCAGCTGAAGACCTAAATAGATGCACAGAGGACACAGAATCCAAATATGTCATAGTACAGCAACATTATGAGCCCATTCGACGCAACCATACCACTACTCCAGATATTGCCAAAAAAATGGATGCATGTGTCACTCTCACAGCTGAGATTCGTGAATTACTCAGTAAAAGGCAAGAGAATATAGATGAGGTTTTCAATGACCAACTTGAGAAGGAGAGAGTGAGGGCGGCGCTAAATAAGAATGAGTATGGCTCTGTCTTTGGAAACACGAACACAGAAACTGTAATCTCAGAGTCATCACGAGAACCAAGTAACATCTCCAGCTCCTCTAGTAAACGTGCAGATGCAGAAGCAGACCTTGCAGCCAAACAAGAACAGGCAAAAGCTACACAAAGTTTACATGGCCAACAAGCAAGACTCGATAAACTGGAGAGTGAATGGAAACTCAAGGAAACACAAATGCTGGCAGAAATCAAACAGAAGGAGGCTGAAATGAAGTTAAAGCTAGAAGAGGAACAAACAAGGTTACAACAGCTACATGTAGATAATGAAGTAAAAGTAGCAGCAGCTCGAGTGAGAGCGTACAGAAATGTTGATGGGTTTGAAAGTTGTGAAGAAGAGGTCGACCACACATCTCAACATGGTGGCCGAAATACCGACCACAAACCCCCCCCCCCCCCCACTAAATCTACAAGCAAAGCCATTCCGGCTTCATCCTGCACCGCCTGAAGCGCCAACGTCTCAGGAAGAAGTCAGCCTAACCCAGGCAAGCTTTTTTACTCTGAATTGTCTACCTGTCCCAGAACCAACAACGTTTACTGCCGATCCTTTGAAGTTCATAGACTGGAAGATGTCCTTCATGGCCCTCATTGGAAATAAGCCCCTCCCAGTTGGTGAAAAGATGCTCTATCTAAAGAGTTATCTCGCAGGGGAGGCGCGCAAGGCTGTAGAAGGATTTTTCTACAGAAACTCAGAAGATGCATATCACAGTGCCTGGGCAGTATTGCAAGATAGATATGGAAACCCCTTTATTGTCCAAAAGGCTTTCAGAGACAAGCTCATGAAGTGGCCCAAGATAGATTTAAACGACCCCATAGCACTCAGAGAGTTTGCAGATGTCCTTCAAGGTCGTGTTGAAGCTATTCCCCATGTAAAGGGCCTGTCCATCCTAAATGATTGCCAGGAAAATCACAAGCTTCTCCAAAAACTGCCTGAGTGGATGGTTCACAGGTGGAGTCTGATTGTTGTTGAAGAGTTAGACAAATTTGGAGACTATCCAAGTTTTGCACGTTTTACAGAGTTTACACAAAAGGAAGCTAGAATAGCTTGTAATCCCATTGTATTCCCCCTCCTGATGAAAAACACCAAGACCACAGCTGAGAGGTTTCTCAGGAGAACGAAAGCACTCAACACCAGTACTGAAATGAATGAACCCACCTCAGAGACATTTGTAACTTCAAACTCAAAACCATGGCCACCTTGTTTAGTTTGTAAGGATGAAACACATGGTATTGCAAGGTGCCCAACCTTTACAGCAAAGACTACAGACGAAAAGAAAACTTTGATTCACGAAAATAACCTTTGCTTCGGGTGCCTAGGAAAGGGGCACATTTCCAAAGACTGCAAAAGGTGACACACCTGCAGCACATACAGTCGACGTCACCCAACCTGCTTACACATAGAAACAGACAAAAGACCTGCAGAGACATCAGGCAAATATTCTGCTGCCACAGGAGAACATACTAGTAAGGAGATCCACAAAGCTATGTCCCATGCACTGACACAGCATACTTCTGCCACCTCTAGCATTGTTCCAGTTCTGGTGTCGTCAACAATGGATCCAGATAGAGAAATTCTCACTTATGCCCTACTGGAAACACAAAGTGATTCAACCTTCATTTTGGAAGATTTAGTTACTGAACTAGACGTGGACACTCAACCAGTGCAGCTGAAAACTCAGTACAATGACAGTGGCTAATACAGTCATTGCAAGTAAGACTGCCAGTGGTCTTCAAGTTCGGGGACTCAACTCTGAAGCCTATGTCAAACTACAGCAGACCTACATACGAGACTTCATACCAGTTGAAAGGTCTCATATCCCCACTAAAAGAACAGCACTCCAATGGCCTCATCTCAAACACTTAGCAAACAAGCCACCACCACTTCAAGACTGCGAGGTAGGATTGCTAATTGGTTATGACTGCCCATCAGCGTTGGCTCCCTTGGAAGTTGTCACAGGAGGCGAAAACGAACCTTTCGCACAAAGAACCGTGCTTGGATCGAGCATCATTGGCTCAGCCAATCCCCATTTGGATAGACAGGGACACCAAAGCTTCGTACATCGAGTCACAGTGAAAGAGATGCCAACACCATCAGCCACCGACGTGCTGAAAGTCTTGGAATCAGACTTCAATGAAAAATGCTACGAAGACAAGTATGTGTCCCAAGATGATGTTCGCTTCATGCAACTCCTTAGTGACAACATTAGGCAGAAGGAAGACACGTACTCGGCCAAAAGGTGGCGACGAGTGCAATACCTGACCGAACAGTTCTGGAGTCGGTGGAAGAAAGAATACCTCCAGAACGTTTCCTTAAGACAAAAGTGGCACATACCCCGGCGCAACCTGAAGGTTAACGACTTAGTCATTATCAAGGAAGACATGCTTCCAAGGAATCAGTGGCAGCTAGGGTGAGTGGTCGAGACAACTGAAGGGACCGATGGTTTGGTTCGTCGAGTCAAGGTGCAAGTTGGAGATCGGAAATCAACAAAGAAACAAGATTACACCTCCAAAACCTCGATCATAGAACGTCCCATTCAGAAGCTAGTTTTACTCATTGAAGGTGAATAATTGGCTAAAATACACTTGCATCAGACATACTAGTAAACATGTTTGCTAAGGCGACAAAGCTTATTTGTGTGTGAACCACCATACCTTTAAGTGTGTTTTATTTTTTGACGGTCTAGAAATCCTGTATGATTCACCCAGTTTGTTTACCTCGTTAAGTTTGTTCATCAGGACAGGATATGGTGGAAGTGTAACTGACCGCTACATTATTTTAATATGCATGGTTAGGGGCGGGCGTAGGTATGGGTGTGACGCTGCAAACCCCGGAATCATAACTGATTTAAACTGTTCCCAGGCAACGAGGTCTAGGCTGTGCTACGGACCTCTCAAACATACATGTAAGTTACTGAATTGCCACGAACATTGTGTTATATAATCGGTTTATATAGGTTTTAATTGAAACTGTGTGTGTTGTTCCTTGGCTCAACTGTTCATAGTGCCAAGTGATATATTAAGATAAGGACTGCCATGCCTGACGTCGCACATATTGCACCCTCGGTGAGCGGAGCGAGGTACGTTACAGGGACTGTATTACAAGTGTTTATTTGATCCGTGAATATATATTTGTGATTTAATCAATGATTTGTACTTGTTCTATGTCTGTATATATTTTAGTTTTCACGATGATTGAAAGACCATTAAAGAAACTGCATCCGTCGAGACTCTGCTGTGACTATTGCAGCTACATCCCCTTTATTGTATTACGGAGAGCAATGTGAGCGTCCATTCCCATTGGATAACGGAGGATTTTACACCCGGAAGTAAGTATTCTCTTTACTGTCGATTTATTTTACAGTGATATCTGCATTACTCATGAACTCAAAAACACCAGATTATCCTTGTTGATTACACAACATTGATTGGTTTAAATTGTGTACAATGCTTTTGTAATTTTCCCCTTCGATTCGGAGAAACAAATATTTGTTCAGTTTAGGATGGCCTAAGACACTACACTACCCAGAATCCTCAGTTATCGTTTGGGACTATACCATGTGCTTTGCTTGACATTATTATACATCCATGGACAAACCCCCCCCCCCCCTTAGGTCACAGGCTCCTCCAACAGTGCAACACAATAAATAAGATAAACAGAAAAAATAGTGCAAGTCAATACAAAAAGTAAAATAGTAAAAAGTGAAATAGTGCAATAAGAGTCTATACAAGTGATTGGAATATATGATATATTAGACAAATCATTTCTAAGTAGCAGCCAGATGAATGTTATGGATGTTATTTCAAAGTTCAGGTGTTTAATAGTCTTATGGCCTGTGGGATGAAACTGTCCCTGAGTCTGGCGGTTTTAGTCCGGATGTAAGATAAAATAAGATGGTACTTTATTGATCCCAATTTGGGACATTGTTTTTGTTGCAGCAGCATAAAAGACAAGGCATTTTACAATAAAACAAAACCACAAATAAACAAGAATAGAAAGAAAAGAAAAGAAAATAGAAAATATACGTGTTGAAATAGAAAACACACATGTAGATATTATATATGCAAATATACTTATTCAAAAATATATGACAATGAAATATGGAATATCAAATATTGAACAGATTATATATGTGTAAAATGTACAGCGAGGTCGAAACGTTTTTTTTCATATGGAATGCAGTTGGAGCTCAACCAATCACAGAGCTTGAGGCAACGCGGAACAATAGCTGAGGATTCTGGGTAGTGTAGTGTCTTCGGCCATCCTAAACTGAACAAATATTTGTTTCTCCGAATCGAAGGGGAAAATTACAAAAGCATTATACACAATTTAAACCAATAAATGTTGTGTAATCAACAAGGATAATCTGGTGTTTTTGAGTTGATGAGTAATGCAGATAGCTGTGGGATTAGTTTTGTATCATAAAGATAAAGCAACACTTTTTCAGAATAAAGCAAAACTATGAGTTTAAAAGAAAAAAATCTAAGTCAAGCAAAATAAAATACATTTCAAAAATAAAACTATAAGTTTCAAACAAATCATTTGTGTAATCATGTAAACTATACGTATTTTTTCTTTGTTTTAACATAGGTTTTTGTTTGCAGTTCTTGTTTCTTCTTTCTCAATGATCAGACTTTTGCTCTCGCTGCAGCTCTTCTCGTTTGCGCTCCCTCACTTTTTGTTTGAGATTCTGACACAAACATCCCAGGTGAGCGGGACTTTCAGGGGTGCATCCCCATTGGCTACTCAGTTTTTGAGTGACAGCCCACTATACCACAGATCATACAGTGCAACTCATGCAGCAAACTCCGGAGTCCACTCGGCCACGTTAGTGTCGGTGTCTCCTGAGGAGTTTTCATGAACATATCGGACTCATCTTATGGATTGCTGTGCTTGTACTTGTGATGTGTAATTTATACTTTATTCCAACTTTAAATATTGTAATACCTGAACACACTGCTGCTGTTAAATAATTGCCCAATTTGGGATTGATAAAGTGTCTGTCTATTAATTTTATAGATAAAAAACACATCTATGTATTTTCAAGCTAAAGGTGATGCACAATATAAACTGTATACTGTTATTTTTCAAAGACACGTTACATTTCAAAAGCATATATTGCTATGTTTAGGACAAACAATTAAAGACTGCTTTAATCGAACAAATTCTGCAATATAAAAGTGGCAGATTTGCTTTATGAAACAGACCAGACCTAGGCTGCATACCAACACAATTAGGAACATGCTCACATCTTACTATGTTGGTCTGAAGAGTGAAGCATTCATACACAATGGATAAAACTGTGTGGTTTCATTCTATATCCTGTGAGAAAATGATATATATTTAGCATTAAAAATTGAACATACTATTCCTAGCCTGAGGAAGATCTGAATAATCAACAGATTTGAGTGGAATCTCTAACATTTTCATGTAGAATAAAGACAAAAGAGTGATTATACAAATTACATTTATTGAAATTTGAACCAGAAGAAGTCTCAAAGAATGTTTGAAATAAAAGGACATAAAACGTGGATAATAATAAATCTATTAAATGTATATGTAAAGACATTTGGTCAAATGAAATGACACTGAGCCAGTGATAACA
This sequence comes from Harpagifer antarcticus, assembly GCA_902827135.1. NCBI lineage: Eukaryota > Metazoa > Chordata > Actinopteri > Perciformes > Harpagiferidae > Harpagifer > Harpagifer antarcticus. Next base: position 85,518 of record CADEHL010001010.1, read on the forward strand.
GTAACGCCAGCGTGGATGAAGATGGTGCAGTTCTTTCTTCATGCCCCCCTCCGTGCTGTCCCCTCAGAGGAAGTGGGACCACGGGATAAGACTCTGGACGCCACGCTGTCTCAATGATCCACACTGTTAATATGAGAGGAAAATAAATGTTTTAGGAAATGAAAAATATGAAGTTAACAAATAAAACACAGCTCAGGGGCATCATGGACGGTAGGTTTTCCTACAAAGTTAACTCAGCCTCCATTGATTTTCATATGAAATTAGCGTGTTAATAAAATAAGCTATCATAGCTTATACTTGCATATCTAAACAGAATCATGAAAACCTGTTGGTAGAGTCAGGCACACAAGTCCGTTTGAGTGTGTGCGCAGGTGTCTGAACGCTCACTCACTGCTAGCTATGTAGCTAACTGTTAGGCTACTTAGCTTGCATTGTTATGGATCTAAAAGGTAGCAAAAGCTAACTTTCATAGCACAGCTTTACTTCTCACTTACCACAATAAAGAAACAGACCGTATAGCACAAACAACACAAATGATCAATACTTACGTATATTTTCACTTGTAGTATTATAATAATTGAAATGCTGGTTCTTCTGGGGTGTTCTATCCGTGCTCAGCTACCGCACCGCAGCTGCCTGCACTGTACAATCGCTGGAGGACTGGGCTGTCACTCAAAAACTGAGTAGCCAATGGGGACGCACCCCTGAAAGTCCCGCCCACCTGGGAGGTTTGTGTCAGAATCTCAAACAAAAAATGAGGGAGCGCAAACGAGAAAGCTGCAGCAAGAGCAAAAGTCTGATCATTGAGAAAGAAGAAACAAGAACTGCAAACAAAAACCTATGTTAAAACAAAGAAAAAATACTTATAGTTTACATGATTACACAAATGATTTGTTTGCAACTTATAGTTTTATTTTTTAAATGTATTTTATTTTGCTTGACTCAGTTTTTTTTTCTTTTAAACTCATAGTTTTGCTTTATTCTGAGAAAGTGTTGCTTTATCTTTATGATACAAAACTAATCCCATAGAAATCACTGTAAAATCAATCGACAGTAAAGACAATACTTACTTCCGGGTGTAAAATCCTACGTTATCCAATGGGAATGGATGCTCACATTGCTCTCCGTAATACAATAAAGGGGACCTGATCAAATCGGAATATAATGTTCTTTTAAAAAACGTTAACTAAAGGGAACAATCTATTTGACACAGCTGAAGCTCTGGCCTTCCTTAAAAACAAACTAATGTAATAAAAATCACAGTTGTATTACACACAATGCACAGTTTTTTGAGAACAACAATTCGTAACTAATGCACCGTAATACATTCTGACGAAAAATAAAAATTATTATGAATACAAATAAAATAAAAGAAGCCTCCCGTGAGTTACTACAAGCTATAAAGTAGATTTTAAACACGTTTTATAGAATAAAAGCTCACTGCTGGACGTTGTAGAAATGCGTGTGTGCACCACCACAAAGGAGCCTCATTCACTTTACATTGGGGTTGTTTGCGTGGTGCAGACACGTAAATGTAACAAAGTTCGTGACTCCACCACGCAATGCGGTGTTAAGGAGTCGTGGTGGAGTCACGCATTCTGGTGAGATCAGGTTGGTTTAACCATGTCCTGGATGTAGGAAGGGCCAGAACCATTCGCAGCATGGTATGCAAGTACCAGTGTCTTGAAGTGGATTCTAGCAGTTACCGGAAGCCAGTGGAGGGAGTGGAGGAGCGGAGTGGTGTGGGAGAATTTAGGAAGGTTGAAGACCAGACGAGCCGCTGCATTCTGGATGAGCTGCAGAGGTCGGATGGCACATGCAGGTAGACCAGCCAGGAGGGAGTTGCAGTAGTCCAAGCGTGAGGTGACGAGAGCCTGGACCAGAACCTGCGTGGCTTTCTGGGTCAGCTGGGGACGTATCTTCCTGATGTTGTACAGCGTATATCTGCAGCAGCGGGTTGTAGCAGCGATGTTTGCAGTGAAGGACAGGTTGTTATCTAGGATCACACCCAGATTCCTTGCAGTCTGAGTCGGGGAAACAACAGAGGGGCCGATGTTGATTGTCTTTGATTGTCATATGGATATTACCTTAGAAACATAGTTCTTTAGAATATGTCATCTTAAAAAAACACTATTTTCCCTTTTTTCCTCTGCTTAGTCTCATTGATTTTGTTATATATTGATTTTTTTCAGTAAGAACATCAATATTTTTAAAATAAATCACACCGTGATATAAGTTATTTTAATAAACAGTTATCCCCCTTTCCCTATTATGCTTTACCAAAGTAATTAAAGGACTACCGTAATTATGATAATTAAATACAACACAGTACCTTATTTTAGTTTGTATCCCTTTATTCCTTTTATTTTCCTTCTCTCACCGTAAAGGTACCAATGAGATATTTGATCTATACCCCTTACTGGATTATTTTTTCAGAAATGGAAATCTACACTCTACATTACTTTGTATTTCTGGTGGAGACCCCAAAAGTTGAAACAATACCAAATATGTGACTGAATTGTGGGTTAATGTGTTTAAATTAATGCAAAAAACATGAACATATACAGTATATTTCTCAGTGTACACAGCATATTGTTTTAGAGAAGAGGAAAGGCATGGAATAAAAGTTTTGTTTCAAAAAGGAAAAAGTATATCATTGGGTTAATTTGTCCAGAAACAGTAGCAACAATAACATACGTTGTATTGTTCTTATATACATGGGACTATATTAATTCTAGTTTTTAATTATATTTTGTTTAACAGTCAGTGAACAATGTCAGATGGATGAAGTGATTCAGGTGAGGGCATTTGCATCCATAAGACCTGGCACTTTGGACAAACCACATTTTTAATACCTCTCTCTTACCCAATGGAAACGCTTCATTCTTGTCAATTTGTGAGATATTAATAGATGGGGCTATGGTGACCATTCATAACTCTGGTTTAATATTTTAAGAGGGTCTTTGGGCAGGAAAAGGAAGGAGGTAGAAAATAAGCGAAAGAGGAGGAGGATGGTGGGGGGGGGGGTAGGGCTTAACTTGCTGACCAAATTTGATCAATCGCCACTGTCCTGCCTCTCCACTCAGACAATTAGAAATGGGAATCTTAAAATCTGGAGCCGTTTATCATCACAGGTAACACAGGGAGCCGGGTGTGTGTGTGGGGAGGGAATAGGTGTAGATGTTCCGGGGCAAGGCATAATCTAAGTTTCTCTCACTGTAAAGATTTATGAGTGTGATGTATGCTTTATAGAAACACACAAACACACACACACACACTCATGGTTTTTCTGAGCTGTAAATAGTTTTTCAAGTTAGCTGATAAGCATCAACACGGGCAAAACTAAACCGAAAAGTTTGTAATATTTCTATCAAGACAGTGGTGCAACTCAAAGTAATTTTCTCACACACACACACACACACACACACACACACACACACACACACACACACACACACACACACACACACGGAAACACATTGGGTGTTAGTTAAAGTGACACTCATTAGGCACCTACTTAATAACCTGACTCCCCGCTTGACATTAAACTCTAACTCCTAATTGTTTTGATTAGCTGATATAATTGGGATACCTAACTGTGCTACTGTAGAGTGTTGCATAAAGTCACCAAATCACACAAAAGCGAGGAAGGGTGAAGAGAAAGAGCAATGTTATACAAATGAAATGAAGGTCTTTGATGGCTCAAGATGTTATTTAGAGAAGAGACTTGTGTGGTTCTAACTAAGGCTGGAGTCAAACCTTTATAATTAGGAGACATGAGGCTGTATTGCCGAGCGGGCAGGCTCTAATAGAGGTGTCACATGTGAATTGCTAAACAAGTAGCCTGAAGCTGGCTGCCCATTAGTTAAAAATAAAGTCCTAACTACTTGACGTTAGACGCCCCCAAATTTCTCTATGTGTTACAAAATAATGACCAATGGCTCGCAAAGTGCAAAACTCGCTCCCTTCGTCAAATGAGCCCATCTAATATTTTAAGGTTTTCTTCATACTTGAATTATTTGTGGAGAAAGTTGAAATGCAAGAGAATAATGGAAGGATCAATAGAAAGGAAACTCTCACCGGAAACAAAAATAAAGTGAATTTGTTGAAATGTCTCAAACTAAATATGTACATGCACACGGTTAGTGAGAAGCGGCCTCCGGGAAAGATGTATAGTTGTCCCTTAAATCCACAGGTGGAGGTAGCATGGCATTGTTAAATGGATTGAAAGCATTTATATCACGCTTTTATCCACATCGCTTTACAACGTGCCTCTCATTCACACACTCAATGGATGGGACCAACCTGGCCCAATGACCATCAATGGGATAAACCATTCTGAACTGTAGATGCCTTAGAACAAGTGGGAATGCTAAACAAGTCTGTGTGTCATCTTTTCCCAAAGGCCATGCTTAGAATTATATGGTTACTTTGCAAATTGCTTTATTGTTACACCATTCCAAAATGCCTTTAGGATGAGAGTATATATCAATATATATCTGGTGTCTGTATTGTTCAGTGGAGTTTTAGTAATATAATACATCCAACAGGGATATGTAATGGTGACATGTTAGTCAAATGTGATTAGCTCATTCACCTGACCCTAACCCTTTATAACATATTTCCTTTATGCAGCATTTTAAACCTAAACCACAATGTTTTATAGAGTCTGTTCCACTCATCAGCTTGTAGAGCCATTTGTGTTTTAAATGCTACCCACGTGCACACCTCAAATGTAGTTTGTCAATACAGAGTCTGTGATTTCCGGCCCGATTTGACTTGTAGATGCAGGAGTGCGTGCGGACGGACCCTCAGTGTACAACGTCTCTGCTCCTCATCATGTCTGCTCTCCCCGAGGCTTTGATTCAGGCAATTACCGAGCGACTGGAGACTCTTGCTGACATTTGTCTATCAACGGAGCTGCGAATCACTTCTCTAATTAGCATCTGCGGAGACGGGTGGAGGGGAGGGCGGAGACAGGTGGGGGAGAGGTAGAAAGGGAAGGAGAGAGACACCCAGACGGAAAGATGATCAAGAACCTCGCTCGGACAATTAGGGACGGGGATCGTGATCTTTTTCCCCCCCGCTGAAAGCTCCTCACACACACCCACACACACACCACGTTCAGCTCTGTATTTGCCATGCAGACGGATGTTGGTATTTATTCAAATTTGTTTGTGGCCCAATCAGTGCGGGATTGCGACGCCGTGCTTCCCCAGTGCGAAGATGGATTCTTTTAGCCGTTCTCTTCCTCTGAGCGCCAGGAACAAAGCAGCATCTGCACCCAGGAGATAGCCTGGGATAAAATATGTATTAGTTTCCCTCCAAAGCCCCCCCCTCTCATACCACTTTGGATGACAAAAAGCAGAGAATGAGAAAGAGAGAGTATGGGGAGTTGTGTGGGAGATAGTGTAGATTTGAATCTACTGAATCTACTTACTGGGGGAAATAGCCGGCCTCTGTGTGCGACAACACACTTGCACATAAACACCCCGACAAACAGCAATATTGTGAAACGCTGCAGCGATATCCCTACTTTTTATTCCTATGCAGCGCCTCGTGTTGCCACGCCACCCCGTGTCTGTAAGTAAAACCATTCAGTCGAGTGAAACCGTCCTGATTTCCCTTTCTCTCTTCTTCTTCTTTTCCACTCTCTGTTTTTCTAATTTCTTCTCCTTCCTCATCTCCTCCTCCGGCTGACAGGCTCTGGGTTTTCAGGAGAAGAAAGCGGGCATTAATTAAGACAGTGCCAGCTGTAATTTTCTTGGGAAGTAAATTTCTGCACAACTAAAGGTTACGGGGACCTTTTCACTGTCAGAATTTACTACAGCCTGTGAATGTTAATGCAGCTAATGAAGACATGCTCTCAGAATCTGAACTTAAAAAACTACCACCAGGAGGAGAGGGCGAGAGGAGGGGAGGGAGCGTGGAGAGAGGTGGAAATTAGGAAACTGGTTATAGAAAAAGAAGTGTAGATGCCTTGGAAGACAGTGGAAGTTCTGCTAGCTAACGGATCATTTTTTATAATCATGATTTGCCTTCATTAACAATAGCTTTAGATGTGTCTTATTACTTCATTATTATTTATCACAAAAGTAATAATTCATACCACTTAAAGTATTGTTTATACACATTGAAAAAACGTAAATCTGTTAACATAATACATTTAACTAAAATCAATGTTTCAGTGGTTTCAGTGTAGGGTAAAGAGGATCAGAAATACAAACTAATCTAGAAGAATGCTTCAATTAAAACAAGTGACTTGTGAAATGTTTTGGTGTAAATTAACAGTTGCAATTACAGCGTCTCGTTTTCACACGTTAAATGTTTTTCTTTCCTTGTTTGTTGCAGGAATGAATCCCCGACCTTGACCTAGAATGAGGAGGTGTTTGGCGGACGGAGCGAGTGTTGTGGTCGCCTCTGTTTACCTTGTTTCAAATCTGGAGTCCATGATGAATGAAGGGCTCTAAATGGCTCTGATCTAGATAACACATCCTGCAGCAGCAGCAGCAGTGGCCAGGTGAAAGGCGTGGAGAGGAACTACTGCATGCTGGGAGATGAGGTAGATGAGCTCAGAGGTTGGGAAACAAAGGAATGCTACAAGGAAGTTGTGTTTTGGTTGATATTTGTGTTGTAATCAGTTTATGCTGAGTTCCTGATAACCAAGTGTTTAGTGATGTGCAGTGCTATGTCTTTAAAAAGTCTTCGTGTCTTTTCTGTGAAGATTGACCAATGTACCAATTTATTTCATTTGAACATACTTTGCATTAGTAAGGAGTGAGGACGTATCTGTTTAGAAGACTACAAGTAGAAACATGTATATATAATGAAGGCCCTATTTTGCTTCATGGGGTTTCCCTTTCGTGTTGTGTGTTATGTTTTAGTGCATGATAATGGTCTGTGAAAGGTTAAAATCCAAAGTTCCTTCCAAAGCGAGTTCCTCTCCCACAAACTCCAACCATGTTTATTTCTGGAACATAGTGACATCACTATGTAACACTCACATTTCTATTGGCTAGCACTCCAACACATGTGAACAGCTAAGGGGCGGGACATCTCTACGCGGTTGAATGAGCAGAATATGTCGTCTTTAACCGGATACAGACTGCATCATTGGTTGACCTTTAACTAATAATCAAAAGTACACGAGGTAACACAAAACAAAAAATGACTTTTTACCAACCTCAAATGGTATCTTGCCCACAGTATTGATAATGTAAGTCGCTTTGGATAAAAGCATCTAACAAGTAACATATAAAGTAATGTAACAGACAATGTAAATAGACAACAAAAAACATATACATTCAAAATATGTTTGAGAAATCTTGACAGAATCGACACACATTTGAAGTGTTTGATAGAAACCTCATGCTAACTGAATAAGCCTTTTTCAAAACAACCCATTTCATTTCCACATCATGATCATAGTGTACTTAGGACCCATGAATCCTATCATGTGACTTACCTGTGCCTGATACCTGGAGGGCATCTCTCTCTGCTGGCAAACTAGGTGTACGTATTATTATTTTGAATAACCCTAATTCCCTATAACCCTAACCCTCTCTTCGTAGAGCATAGCATATTATTTGTCGAGTCGTGACAATCTTTCCTTAATGCAGACTTTGAATTGCCTGAACTTAACCAGACTTCGGAAATATGTGACAGATCATATAATGTCCTCAGAAATGATGATTATTCTTTCAAAAGGGTTTGAGGATGTGTTGGCCTTCCTTCAGCCATGGCACAAGGAACATTTTGATTCAGAAGAGCCACTCCAGAAGGCCTTGGGGCAACTCAAACACACCTCTCCCTGTTAACCAAAGGAATTAGCAACAATAATGCAGACAGAAAAGGCAGAAGCATAGAAAGCAAGTGAGGGAGAGGTGGATCAATGAGAGGGTCAGAACGCGGCAAGGAGCCGGCAGACCTGGAGAGGTCCTGAAGAAAAGTCATATTCAACCCGAGGCTAGAGAATAATTTCCCTTTCCCTCAGATCAGTTTAAAAAATCTCCTGCTGTCAGAGCTTGGCAGATTTATACAAATTAATGGCCTTTAGTTGAAAATCTCCCAGCGCTTGGGTTATTAATTGTTAAAGTGCATACATTAACAAAATGAGCAAAAAGTCATTTTCATAAATTATCTCAAGCCAAAGAAAAAACCGTTGTAGGTGAGAGGGATTGTTGCCGTGGCCTTTATACGGGCTGAGTGTGATACTTTAAGGAAAACGCAATGCGGGGAGGATGATAACAGACCGAACAGAGAGAATTAAGTTTAAAGACGAGTGATGCATTTATGATTTAAAACCTCATTGTCCTCTTTCTGCTTCCTTATTTGTCCTGCCGTTCTTTCTTTCATTCTCCGTGTGTGAAAGCCATTTAAAGCAACACAACCAGGAGAGTCCATCTCTGTGTGTGTGTGTGTGTGTGTGTGTGTGTGTGTGTGTGTGTGTGTGTGTGGCCTAGCATTACTATACTTGTGGGGACCTAAATCTGTTTACACGGTCATGTGTGGGGACTCGCCTCCCTTATGGGGACAAATTGGAGGTCCCCATGAGGGGAATCATTAATTTTAGGGTGAAGACTTGGTTAGATTTAGGGTTAGGGTTAGGGTAAGGTTTAGGGTTAGGGTTAGGCATGTGTTGGTTATGGTTAAGGTTAGGATAAGTCTCCAGGAAATGCATGAAAGTCAATGTAATGTCCCCTGAAGTGATGTACACATGGTATGTGTGTGTGTGTATGTGTGTGTACGCGTGTGTGTGTGTGTGTGTGTGTGTGTGTGTGTGTGTGTGTGTGTGTGTGTGTGTGTGTGTGTGTGTGTGTGTGTGTGTGTGTGTGTGTGTGTGTGTGTGTGTGTAAGAATTAGGTATAGTTGTGTAGCTAGGTCCTGACAGGTCTGGTATCTCAGTCCTGTCTGCAGTCTGAGATGAGATTTTAAATACGGACCAACATTCAGCTGAGCCTTCACTTAAGTCTCCGTCTCTCAAAAAGAGAAGAAAGGCGTTGTTAAAAAGTTGAATTAGATATTTGGTGGCACGGCATATACATTTAGTTCTACACTTTACAAAAAGACAGCTGGACTAACATTTGACGTGTTTCTTTCTAATATTTGCATATAATGAGAACACATTTAAGGGTAATAAATCAACTTAATAGTGTCTTAATTAATTGTTTCATAATGCATGGGTTTCAGTCTGTATGCTAACCCTAACCATACAGTATAGTTACCATACAGGTGTGAGGGTGGTATCAATCTTCTCATTCAAACGTAGAATGATTCTAAATATACATGTTGTTTGCCTTGTTCAGCAAGTCAAATGAGATCCCATCCTCAAAGGTGGTTGAGTTCAACCTTTTTTTGTAATAAAGTATGTACATAATTGTTTTGTGATTAGCTACATTTAGTTTTGTTAGCTTGCAAATCGATGCCCATATCATAAAAAATACATACTGGTTTATGAAATGGCATTTTACCACCTTCATTTTCCATTGATATCCATCAAAACACGTGCACTGTAGCGATGTGATGACTGCATTGTAGAAAGAACAATTCCATTTGGGTTCAGTGAACCACACGTTTACAAGAAAGTCAGACCAACTATCTGTCATGACAGTAGACCTGTCATGACAGATAGTTATACATATATATATTTAAATTCAAGCAGATGTATTACTTTAAGCCTTGTAAAAACTTTATAAATGTGTTTATTTTCCAATTAAGTGTAATTAATACTTCTGTTATACAGTATTTTTCATAATTTCTGTGAACTTTGATGCCATACTCTGTAAAAGTTTCAATTGAAATGACATCATTGTACGGTGGCAACAGGTGCAAACCCTTTACAAAGGCCCAAACACTTTCCATTAGGAGAAATGCACCTCCCTTTCAAAACGATGCAAATATTAAAAAAACACATTTAAATGAAGAAACATCTTCACCAAATTGACAACACATTCAGAACATATTGACCAACTTGAGGAAACATGCTTAGGGTTTACTAAAAACGCTGCATAAACACAATGCTGCAAATAAAAAGCGCTGACGCACACAGCTGGCACTCGGGGATTATAAAGTAACTGTCACTGTTGGTGGAAACTTCCCTAAAATGTTAACCGGCTTTATTTGAACGCATCATTCCTTGGATATTATGCAGATCTTCTACAGCATCGTTACAGCTTTGATTTTAAAACCACTATACTATTCTTCAAATGGAAGTGTTTTGGGTCATTGCGCATTAGCACCGTAATATATTTTAATTACTGTAGTAGCTTTATAAATTAATGCACGGACATTTTATTAAGATGAGTCTTTTCTTGCACATACCTTTGGAGTATTTGTCTCTAAACTCAAGCTATTTCTCCTTAGAAATACACACACACACACACACACACACACACACACACACACACACACACACACACACACACACACACACACACACACACACACACACACACACACACACACACTCTGGTCTGAGTGATGGGTACTTGATGTGTCACTGGTCCTACTGGGGGAGGATAGAGAAAGAGAGGGGCAGGCGGAGAGCAGGATGAGATGTTATTTCCTAAATTTGGCCCCTAGGACAAAGGAGCGGCATGTTTGATATTCATCCATCCGCCGGTGGCAGACTGGCGGGGGAGCCGGTGAAAATCTATTCACTATGATAATGAACAAATTGTCATACATTGGGCTCTGTCTCCCCTTGACAGTGATAGTTATCAAAGAGAGAGATCGAGGCAAAGGGCGAGTGTGTGCGTGCTCCACGTGCCTCCCAGATTGTCTCCGTTCCGGAGCAGTGGCTGTCGTTAGAGAGACGAGCCTCCTGGCAGGAAGCTCCTGTCATGTCACAGCCTCACACTTAAACGCTGTCACACCTGATTGATACGTACAGCGCTGCGTTTGTTTGTGCATGTGTCGAGATAAATTGTTTTGATCACAACATTTAATTATACAGACGTTTCTTCCACTACCTGCGGAACATTGTGGGATTTTTCTCCATCATTCATATCAGCAATCAATAGATAGGATGTTGTTTTCCTAAGGGAAGACCGCAGAAGAACATTTCCCTTTTTAAGTCATGAATTTAGATTTATTTTACCACACAAAGGCAAATAAAAAAAGGTGGCGCTCGGGTGATTTTAAAGGTCAAATGTCATGGCTTTTATGGTTTCATACTAAGATCTAGGTTGCGGTCGAACTGTCAATTTGGTGGCAGCCATGATACGAGCTATTTGGATTCTCTAGATCTAGATGATAATAAGGAGCTTCAATACCTCCTTTAAAATCCCCTTTAGTTTAGGATACACTTGACCATCCTATACAATAGGATTTACATTTACAGTGACGCAACATTCGGACGTTAGCGGAAACAACCGATCATGAATGAGAAATGCAGCTCATGTAAGTTACGGTCCTTATTAAGCATTTTACAACTTATGCCATAACTTGCTCAAGTGTTTTATATGTTTTGAACACTATATTAAACCAAATGGCCGAATATGACGTTAGGTTTATTACTATGAAATGATCAAATAAAGTTTAACAGTGTTCACTGAGTTGTGTTGGGTTTCTAAAACTTTTTAAAACATTGTTTGAATGGTGATAAACAAATATTTGGTTGTGTATGCCTAGCAACTTCTGCAAATATTGCATTACATTTTAAATGTAAAATACTTTTGTTGACAATTTGACAGCAACAACAGAAACAGTAGTATTGTATTATTTGTCCATGATACTGTACATGTAAGGCATTCAAAGTCAAGTTAGCACACACGGAAACTCAATGCATTACGATACAAGTGATTTAATGTCTAGTAATTATGAGTTAGAGAAATAGGGTCATAAAAGATGTGTCCTGGCAACATAGACATACTAAACTTCTCTGATATGATAAAAATAGACATCAAGTGCATTATGATGTCACTCATTTAATGTCCCCATCAAAAGTGTGTCAGCTGTTATGTAATTTGCATGCAATTAGCAAATAGATGCCCACGGGGCCGAGGTCGCCCGGAGTGAGAAGAAGAACATGTTGCTGGATCGGATCACAGCTCACATGCAGCGCGGAGACAAGGTGCTCACTGGAGGGATTCTTTAATTGGACAGGGCAGATTGTACTTTACCTGAGGACGCCTTATCTATGCTGTATAAGGTGTACAGTTGAGTCTGGACTTAGTGAACTATGAAAAGGTTTGAAAAGGAGGGCAAACATGTATGTAGAAGTCATATCAATAGTATGATTTAAGATTTATAGGAAGAGTCCTGAGAGAGATGCTTTACATTTGGACACTTGAAAGTCAACATTTATGGTTAAATGGGACAGTTTGGACGAATACTGTGAACATATTACTTTTGATGTGATTTTGGAAGATTTCTGCTTCATTGTTGACACAGCTAATGGAATTATTGTTGTAGGTATATCACAGTCAAATCTCACTTGGGAAAAAGTGTAATGGCTCTCTGTCTCTTTAAATGAAATGCAAGCGGAAACTTCTCTAAAATGTTAACCGGTTTATTTTAACAACGTGAACGCGTAATTCCTTGGATATTATGCAGATCTTCTACAGCATCGTTACAGCTTTGATTTTAAAACCACTATACTATTCTTCAAATGGAAGTGTTTTGGGTCATTGCGCATTTGCACCGTAATATATTTTAATTAGTGTAGTAGCTTTATAAATGAATGCAAGGACATTTTATTAAGATGAGTCTTTTCTTGCACATACCTTTGGAGTATTTGTCTCTAAACTCAAACATGCAGAGTCAAACATATTACATTATTAGGTATAAAGAACATGCACTGAATGGCTGGTCACTAGCATTACATTCAGATATTAGAGCCCTGTATGCCCACCATGATGCCCTTGAAAGTGTATAGCTGCCGTAAGTGGGTATACTCCAGAGAGCCTATAGTAAATTACCCTAAGGAAATAGCAAAAAACAATAGTATTAAATGCGAGACTGGTGGCTCTGACAACGCTTCGCCTGATTCTATACATTAATCATCCTAATGCCTGAACTTAAACATTCTGCATTAATAAATATGGTGTGTGTGTGTGTGTGTGTGTGTGTGTGTGTGTGGGGGGGGTTATAACATAAAAACAAGCACGTGATGTCAAAATGAGAGACTCCACACCTGCACTATACATGTTTGTAAAGATTGAAAAGCTTTTACAAGGAAAGAAAATTCCTTTCAAGGATTCTTACCACAGGTAACAAGGGTTCAATCAATTGCTGTGTGCCTTTGAATATTATATGTATCAAATGTCAAAACCAAAAACTCATGTTTTATACTAAACGTGTTGATACCATACAACATGTTATCTGATCATGACCATACTTACCAAATCACCAAAGTGCTAGAGAATGCAAAGTTACAGAATTCCTCAAAAATACGCTTTGTGTCTTTTTAAGGGGAGTTCCAGATGTTGTTTCACCATCCAACAAGCATGTTGGTTAAAGCATACTGATGCCTCAACAGTCATCATTACATGGCAAGCAGGTAATGATGTTTCTGTCTGAAACAACTGGACTGACCATTATTAAACTTTAGGAAGCATGAGCTAAGGAAGAACACAGTGAATTGTGGAATGGATCCAAATCACGGGTCTGATATCATTGGAGGGTATTTCTGCTGTATTCTTGTAAACACCCCTCAGGTTGGAAACAGTCGATGAAAATGTTGTTACAGGACTTGCAGTGTTGACATTAAATAACGCAAAGAAACATGGTTGACATACGTAAATGTAGGGTTGATTGAACTGAGCAATAACATACAACACCTTCTGACTTCCCAACTCAGAAAATGGGACAGCCAGAGCAGCATGTGAAGGCACCATTAGCCTTGATAGAGCTCTGCAATGTTTGAGTGCAATTCCAATTCAGACATAGTTTATTTTGGGCTCAATGGTTATATCCATTAGAGAGAGATATGGCAGGACATCAGGATGGAGAGAGGGATCCGGGGTCAGAGTCAAACCATGTAAAATGCTCTTACATGGTTAGCATTTTTGACGCCTATAGGCTACTACAATGCAGACATATTTTAAAGTGATCTCTTCCTGTGGTTGTACATCAAAAGTAGCAATAGTGAAACAAGAAAAACAGAACAATTTAAACATGCGTTGCCCAGCCAGCGGTCTCTCCGAAGGGGAGGTGATCAGTCACTCGTAAAAACAAGCGCCCCTAAACAGAAATCTATGACACCGCTCTGATCTGCTTAACAGACAAACGACAGGAGAAACAAATGCTTGCAGCGCTCTACCTGCATAGAAAGGCAGTGGGTGGGTGTTGTAGAGGAGGGGGGGGGCAGTCACTGATATACATGCCGTGCCCTTAAGGAGATGACGGCCCCTGTCACACGGCAGAGGGCCCCGCGACACGCCGGGATATAAATCTACACAGGAGATAAAGAAAGTACATGATGAATTAAGCCGGTGCATATAAATTCTTAAGAGCCTCCATTTTAATGCCGGTCATTATTCAACAAATTTTTCTAAGAAATGCCACATGGGCAGGAACAAGTAATTAGGGGGAGAAAAGTGAAACTGTCACCCGTAATGGTTTACTCCGCCGCCTCACCTTATCAGGGGGAAGGAGAGAGAGAGGGAGCTCCATGGGGCCGTACTGTAGCTACCTAACTGCCATTAGGCCAATTCTGAAGACTAAGTGTTCGGGTGCTGCAAATCTACCCCGTCCTGCATTCAAAGCATTGTTAAAGGGGATGTTGTTTTCCTTACCTGCTCTTCTATCTGTCTCCCTCTCCCTCTTTTTTTTTCCTCCTCTCACAAATCGGCCAAGGCCTCAATAAATCTGTGGTCACGGGGGATATTGTTAGTGTTGGCCAAAGTACTATTAAAATGAAGGGGGGAAATTTATGGATGACACTTTGTAACAATTAATCAGGAAATGTTGATTAATAAAGTTGGTCGGTTATTCTCCTGAAACCGAGGGAGTCTACGCCACATTGTCAGGCTGATCATTTTATTCATTATTTTTGATTAATGTACCCAGATACCCTGACTCTAAGAGAAGAGGAAAAGAAGGGAAAACAAATTTATATATATATATATATATATATATAGTTGGGTTGGGGGGGGGGGGGGGGGGGGGGCACTTCTCCTCTATGCAAAATCATAAATAGTGAATGAGTGTGTATACTGGTATAACCTTGGCCATGGTAAAGAGATTCGAGGAGAGGGTACAAGGAGGGGGGCGGGTTGAATGTGCGCATTCAGCAAAATAAACTGCGAGTGGGGATTAAGGAAACAAAATGGGAGGGGGGGGGGCAGTTGATGAACATCACCTCTCTGGACCTGTCCGTCTTCGGCGGACACCCGTGATTAATTAGTTTGTTTAGATACTCAATTAGCTCAGCCATGCAGAGAAAGGCATGGAAAGTGTGTGTGTGTGTGTGTGTGTGTGTGTGTGTGTGTGTGAGAAAGCGAGTGTGGAGGGATGAAGGGTCAGAGAGTGGAGACGTAGGGAGGGGGGGTGAGGAAAAAAGAAACAAAGAGAGGAGGGGGTTGAAGGAGTGAGAGATGGAAAACTGCGATATGTGAGCAAACTCAGGGAAAAGTGAAGATTCCTTAGGTATGTTTCCAACACTTGATGCAGATAATTCTCTTGTGGTGATTTGAAGATTTCATCAGGGGTTTGAAAACTTTCTTACACCAGGGATTCCAAAATGTTGCATTGCCTTCCTGCTGTTGCATGGATAAAACACAAATGATCATCTACCCACATTCTGTTGGTAGGATACAACAAATATATGTACAAGAAACAAAGGAGAACAACATACACTGAACACAAATATAAATGCAACACTTTTGTTTTTGCTCCCATTTTTCATGAGATGAACTCAAAGATCTAAAACATTTTCTATATACACAAAATAACCATTTCTCTCAAATATTGTTCACAAATCTGAAAAGATCTGTGATCGTGAGCACTTCTCCTTTGCCGAGATAATCCATCCCACCTCACAGGTGTGGCATATCAAGATGCTGATTAGACAGCATGATTATTGCACAGGTGTGCCTTAGGCTGGCCACAATAAAAGGCCACTCAAATGTTCAGTTTTATCACACAGCACAATGCCACAGATGTCGCAAGTTTTGAGGGAGCGTGCAATTGGCATGCTGACAGCAGGAATGTCCACCAGAGCTGTTGCCCGTGAATTGAATGTTCATTTCTCTACCATAAGCCGTCTCCAAAGGCGTTTCAGAGAATTTGGCAGTACTTCCAACCGGCCTCACAACCGCAGACCATGTGTAACCACACCAGCCCTGGACCTCCACATCCAGCATGTTCACCTCAAAGATCGTCTGAGACCAGCCACTCGAACAGCTGCTGCAACAATCGGTTTGCATAACCAAAGAATTTCTGCACAAACTGTCAGAAACCGTCTCAGGGAAGCTCATCTGCATGCTCGTCGTCCTCATCGGGGTCTCGACCTGACTCCGGTTCGTCGTCGTAACCGACTTGAGTGGGCAAATGCTCACATTCGATGGCATCTGGCACGTTGGAGAGGTTCTCTTCACGGATGAATCCCGGTTTTCACTGTTCAGGGCAGATGGCAGACAGCGTGTGTGGCGTCGTGTGGGTGAACGGTTTTCTGATGTGAATGTTGTGAATCGAGTGGCCCATGGTGGTGGTGGGGTTATGGTATGGGCAGGCGTATGTTATGGACGACGAACACAGGAGCAATTTATTGATGGCATTGTGAATGCACAGAGATACCGTGACGAGATCCTGAGGCCCATTGTTGTGCCATTCATCCATGACCATCACCTCATGTTGCAGCATGATAATGCACGGCCCCATGTTGCAAGGATCTGTACACAATTCCTGGAGGCTGAAAACATCCCAGTTCTTGCATGGCCAGCATACTCACCGGACATGTCACCCATTGAGCATGTTTAGGATGCTCTGGATCGGCGTATACGACAGCGTGTTCCAGTTCCTGCCAATATCCAGAAACTTGGCACAGCCATTGAAGAGGAGTGGACCAACATTCCACAGGCCACAATCAACAACCTGATCAACTCTATGCGAAGGAGATGTGTTGCGCTGCGTGAGGCAAATGGTGGTCACACCAGATACTGACTGGTTTTCGGACCCCCCCAGACCCCACCGATAAAGCAAAACTGCACGTTTCAGAGTGGCCTTTTATTGTGGCCAGCCTAAGGCACACCTGTGCAATAATCATGCTGTCTAATCAGCATCTTGATATGCCACACCTGTGAGGTGGGATGGATTATCTCGGCAAAGGAGAAGTGCTCACTATCACAGATTTTTTCAGATTTGTGAACAATATTTGAGAGAAATGGTTATTTTGTGTAAATAGAAAATGTTTTAAATCTTTGAGTTCATGTCATGAAAAATGGGAGCAAAAACAAAAGTGTTGCATTTATATTTTTGTTCAGTGTAGTTATGTTGTGTTTCTGCTTAAATGAGAAGCGGTTATCTAATACAATTTGTATTTGAGATCAAGGTAGAGGCAACCTGCCAGTCCACATCAAGTTCAATAATGTTCTCTTTGGCCTTAAAGTCAAAGTTTGTTCTAAGTAATTGAAATAAAGATCTGGGACATCAGGTAAATAGATGCTCTTCGACTTGTATTATGAAAGGTTATATAAACCAACTGAAAAGAGAATTCACTGTTTAGTGTTGACATGTTGGGCCTCCTGTGCTTACTTAACACAATTAGATGATTATCACACAACGGAAAATATTTTAATTAAAGAAAAGCGTGAATCCGGGGTGGACTGTTAAAAGGTTTGCTATATTTACAGAAATCAAGGCCATGTTGGACATCATCAGCTACCAGGTTGACCACATGTTGCATTTACATGTAGCATAGAATCAGTGGTTGCTATCCCATTGATAAGAACCACAACCAGGGCCGTTTCTAGCTTTGTGGGGGCCCTATGCAAGATGCTGTTTGGGGGCCCTAGTTTTGACAGTTTTTTAACTACAATGGGGGGGATTCCAAAGCCTTTAAGATGATCTGTGGAGATGCATCAATCTGTTACACTTTAATAGGAAAACAGGCTAATTTCACGAAAACCAAGCAATTGAAAATTACAAAAAAGGAACAATAAGGCTCCTCTATGTCAATAAATGCAAGAGATGCAGCATTTTCTCAACAATGTTTAATTTACATTTATCATCTTCCTCAGACGTCACTCATTGGGTGACAGCCCAACGATGATTTGGACTTTATTACCCCAAAAACCCAAGCCACAGCTTTGCTATCATTGCAGTTTATATCCTACATTGGATTTTTAAGCATATAATGCTTCACCAAACACAGGAGGGGGCTTGGCTGTCTACAAATAAAGACGTCTCATTTGAATTCTCCCCAAATATATTGAGGCTGAACCTGAACTTTGAATTCTCTGCTCCCATCATAATCTTGGCAATCTTGTTAAAAATGTGAATGCAGAATTAGAAATACTATGTAACTGGTTTGCAGTTAATACATTATCCCTTAATGTGGTCAAAACAAATTACATGTTATTCAATACAAAGTCTGAGAGTAGACATGACTGCATTATACAGATTTGCAATACCGAGATAGAAAAAGTTGGTGCATGTACATTTTTAAGACTGCTTGTTGACTCAATTGGAAGCACCTTGTAAATTATCTACAGACTAAACTGTCAAAAACAAAAGGTATTTTGTATCATACTAAGAACATTCTTGAAGAAAGAAATAAGTAATAATGAGTAATAACTAACTTGTGTCTAATATAATATTGAATGTGGTTTCGTAAAGTATTTAAAAAATACCCCACATTGTACAGGTACTGGACAATCGGACCTTGTTCAACAAAGATCATCAGACAATTGTTTTGTCTTTTAAGGTACAGCCGCCGCAGAGAGTCTGAGTTTGAAGAAAACACTAAAATGTTATTTAGTGTTGTTTAATCAATCAATGAATGAGAAAAATATGAAGGACTCTTCATAGAGCCACGTCCACACAGCTTTAAAGTTCTAGGAAGCTGAAGCATTACATTTGTGTCAGCGCCTAGTTATAGTTTTTAAGGTATTAGAAAGTTGGTGTTCTGGAAGGGGTTTAGCATTCGATCAATTCCCTTGGGATGCTATCAAGAACTGTATTACAATCAATAGTGTATGTGTGTTTAAGTTTCCAACCCTGCTTCAAAGGTCCATCATACAAGATAGGGGATCTATTGGCAGCTGCTGATAATAACATCCATCATTATGGTTGACTAATTGTTGTCTTTTTGTCCTCTAGGTTGCACTGCCACGTCTACAGTCGCGCAGAATGGGCAGAGGAAACATGATTGGGCCTAGTGTTAATTTCGTCAGCTATTTTTTTATTTAGTTTTAGTCTTAGTCCTGTGTTAAATTTCCTTTTTAGTTTTAGTCATATTTAGTCACCTTCATCCTGTTTTTTGATTCGTGTTCAACAACACGATTTACTCCTTTTTTTTCGTGTCACACAGAACGATTTTAAAAGCAATGTATTTCTATTGGTAATGTGTTTCGTGCCTGCACCACGTCTTTTTGTCCGGTCGGGTCTTGGAAGACCGGAAGCTGTGTGGTTGATAAAAACATCTTCTTACTCAATATCAAGCCACGATTATTGTTTTTATTTTAAATCGTATAATGTCGGACTTTTTTTGTCGACTGTGAGGAAAATAAATGGGATACTGAAATCTGTATTTTTAAAAAATCTTTTTTTCCTTCTAATTTGTTATTTTTTTCTAAATAACACACTGTTATTTACTCAACAATAACACACAATTATCCTTGTTTTTATTTATTTGTTTAATTCCATAATCTTGGGCATTTTTGGCGTCCGTCGGGAACTGAATTTCAAAATAAAAATAACCGGAAACAGACGTAGGCCTATAAGGGAGATTTCAAGCATCATTGTTTAGCCGCAATGCACGTAGAGATATGGCTGTTTATGCGATATGAAATCCGAATTTTTTTATTTTTAAAAGAAAATAATACATTATTCCGAGTGTTCTTGCTTTTCTCTTTGAAAGTCATCACATAACGGCATTGTAATACAAGGTTCGGCTGCATTATATATTACAGATCTGCCGTAGTTCTTTATTTATAGAGCCCTGATGAGAAGACCTTTGGAAAAACTGGAAGAAATGCCGCAGAAACTGAATACTTGACGTGGATCATAAATACTGTATATCAGCAATTAAACAACATCTTACATTTCTCTTCACACAATACGTCTCCTTGCAGTATCAACACTAATTCGGCTGACTTTTACATTTGATCTAATTCGTAGATAGGTTATATTTACACCATAACGGTGCACAGCTGATATAAAAGGACTTGTAGTTTTTAAAGATATTACTGATTTTCTTTGAATGTAAGAATGTAAATACTGAGTCTGAAATAGTATAGCAATATGCTGTAAAATTATGTGAAAACATGAATAAAACTACACATCTTCAGATGTTGTACATACATAAGTGTCCTACACTAATAATACAAAGTTATTATGGCTGTGTGTACCTTGTGTGCACCGCCTAGTGGTTAAAGCACGTTATTAAATTATTGTTTTTATGTGTTATATTTGATGAAAAAAATATTAAGAGTACATACTTTCATAGGGGGAAAGTAGGTCAATGATAGAAATATAGAATATAAAAAATCAAGAAGATACTATAAGTGATCTCTACAATGAAATAGGTTAGTGCAGGATGTACAAAGATATTAATAGGAGGATGTGCAAAACAGAAAAACGAATTAACCTTTATTTAAACATTAAATAATACTTTAGATTAAGGTCTTCTTTTAAATAAGAAAAAAGCTTTGGGGGTATCTAGAGATAAATATTAAGCCTGACAAAGTACTTAACGTCTAATATATTGCTTTCCTGCAATGTTAACTATGTTGAAGCACTTATTTTAACTGATATCATACATATGAATTATACTCTTATGTATGTAGAAAGTGTAAGAAATGTGCAGAATATGACAGTTTAATGGTGGAGGTATACACACATATTGATAGATGTCTTGTAATGCACTGTTTAGGAACCTCAGCTGCGACCCAAGTTTTTCATTCATTGCATAACTACACCATAGTTGTGTATATGATATGTCAATAAACCTTTGGAAATCTTGAAATGGATGTGCATAATAGCCATAATATACAGTCTTTAATGAACTATTAGCAGAGAATAACGAGTAATGAATATACTTTATTACTCATTTCCATTCATGTCAATTGCAGATAAATGTTTAGTCTTCTCAAGCACCAACTATCAAATATCTCTCCTGTTTGTTGGCACTTCACAATCACCTTCCCTGAATTTTACTCAGGTGTAACTAAAGTCTGATTTAAGGGTTGTTTATATTTCACAGCGGAATCTGCAAAGTAACTCAAATAAATGTAGTGGAGTAAAAATACCAGGTTAACCTCTGAATTAGTGGAGTAGAATTACAAAGTAACAATGAGCTCTCATGTAGGTATATATTAATACTGCGCATTATGGACACAAGCGATTTTCACCCATTTATTAATTATATGTTTTACATTTGATAACACCAATGTGTTTAATACTGGCAACTTCTAATTGTGGGAAAAACGAAAATGTTCAGTAGAGACGTCCCATAGAACATTTTGCGAAACACAATAGCCAGCATGTGTAGTTCTGGGGGGGGGCGTTCGATTCCAGTTTTGGAAAAGTCTGGCGTGGTTTCGTTCCATTTCAAACAGCTGTTTGACGGTCGGCGTAACCTTGGCGCACTGCCACTCCAACATCCAATCCCAGAGCTTGAAGATTAATCACGGGGACAGTAGTCCTAAATGATAGCTGGGGATTATGGGTAGTGTAGTGTATTCGGCCATCCGAAACTCCGAAATGTATTTCAGATTTCATATCGCATTAACATCATATCCCTATGTGCATTGCGGCTAAAACATCCAATCAGCAAGCTTAAACTATAGCTGAGGATCTTGGGTAATCAGTTCAGTGGCTGTGTATCGCAATGATGCTCGAAATTTCCCTTATAGGCCTACGTCTGTTTCCGGTTATTTTTATTTTGAAATTCAGTTCCTGACGGACGCCAAAAAAGCCAGAGATTATGGAATAAAACAAATAAATAAAAACGGATAATTGGATAATTGTGTGTTATTGGTGAGTAAATAACAGTGTGTTATTTAGAAAAGAATAACAAATTAGAAGGAAAAAAAGACAGATTTCAGTATTCTGAGGCTCTGAGCCATTTCTTTTCCTCACAGACGTCAAAAAAAGTCAGACGTTATACAATTTAAAATAAAAACAATAATTGTGGCTTGATATTGAGTTAGAACATGTTTTATGAACCCCACAGCTTCCGGTCTTCCAAGACCCGACCGGACAAAAAGACGTGCTGCAGGCACGAAACACACTCCCAATAGAAATACATTGCTTTTAAAATCGTGATGTGTGACACGAAAAAAAGGGGAAAATTGTGTTGGTGAACACGAATCAATAGATTAAATGTTGTGACTATAACACGAAATGCCGTGAGACTGGGCTAAACATGGACATGATACATAGTAATCTGACATCATGTCATACAAATCTAAGTAATCCAAGATGTCCTGTTGCATGCACATACAGAAAGTGTATTGTCTGAAATACAGCTCTGAACTCCAGCAGCAGACTGAACCTTTTCCCAAGGGGAACACTAAAGTAAAATACAACTGAGTCAAATTCCTTCCATAGTTTGTATGTTTAGAGATGGTAGCGGACGTTTGGAATTAAACAAGACTGACTGGAATTCTTCAGAGTATTTTTTTAACCACTGTGGACAAAAAAATACTTGCGATTCCTTTTATTAAAAAATGGAGATTACTCAAAGTGTCCTTTAAAATGACACCCTGGGTGCCAACAACCTATGAGTAGCATTGTCTCCACTTCTATTAGTGCACACGGATTTTTCTGATGTCAGATGCAGCGTGTAGAATTATTAGACATAATGCATGTTTAGTGCCTTTCAATGTATGGGTGAGATATTCTCTTTGTACATATGTGTGAACTCAGTACTGCCCTGTGAGCGGCGCCAATGAAGCACGTCTGACTCGAGAACAACTGGACATTAATTATGGACAGTTTTCTTTCTCTGATCAACACAAGCTTCATATTGGGGTAAAACACACTGATTGCATCATGGTAAAGCTTGAAAAGGCTAATGCTGATTAATGTATGTCAAACAGTCCATGTGCACGCCAAGATCCTTATACGGTCACGTTCAGTCAGGAGCAATGTGGTGCCAAGAAGCCCTTTTTCACTTTATCACATCGCATTTGCTAAAACAACTGTGAAAACACAACTGAACTGTTCTCTCCAAATGTCTCTTCTCCTTTGTTCTCCCGCTCTGCACCCCTCCCATCCACTCTCCGCAAGCTGGGACAAATGGCTGCTCTGGGACAGTGCGTGCATGTGTGAGTGTGTGTGTAGAGAGAAGGGGGGGGTGGGGGTGTCTCATTGTGTTACGTGTGATAAACTGCTTTGACAGCAGAAATGTTTGTGTGACAAGCGCTCTGCGGTTGGAGTCCATTAGCTGCCTCTTTTGAGTCTCCTTGACGGGTTTTCACTCTCTCCCCAACACACACTCTCTCTCTCACTCACACACACACAAACACAAACACACACACACACACACACACACACACACACACACACACACACACACACACTATACAAACAAAGACAGCTTGCACTCTTGGTGCTTGTGTCCTAGCAACATGTGTCTCAGAGCATCACTCTCATGTGTTTGTGCGTGTGTCAAGTCCTAAAGCATTCAAGTGAGAAAGTAGACACTGTTACAGGTTAGACTTGGGAATAATTATTCAAATAGATTTCTACCTTCTGACAAGTAAATAATACATTAACGTCACACCGCTAAAAAATATTGCACCCGATTTATTTTGTTAAGCACTTTATAAGAACATCTTTGAAAGCGCATGATAGTGATTATCATTATCTGGTTTAGAATAACATTTTTTTCCTTCTAGTGTATATGGACTGTATATATATGTATTACTGCTTCAGATTGTGCAAAAGTAAAACCAAAATATCCCAAATATGGGATCTGCCCTCTTAGGATTTTGAAACATAACAAAGTCCCGCCCACAAACCTGCCCAAGCCGAATAAAATAAAACCTTTCTTATTTGATGTAAAAACAATGTTTTATGGTTATATAACATTCATCAGATATAGCAGTGGGGTATGTACCAATAGTTCCCTATAATTGAACACAGGGGAAATATACCTGATAAATAAAATATGCAATGTTTTTACATGTGCAGTCTATACTTCATGTTTCAATTACAAAAGTGGTTGTGGACTATGGATATTGATATGTCAGAAGTAAAAAAAAGAATCCTGAAATGCCTGTTATCAGGAAAGCCAGGTCATATTACTTTTTCCTGAAAATCCCAAAGTGCAATATTATAAACGTTACTGGCATGTGACACTACACATACACTGCCCATAATAACGTAATATTTTGTAATCTTTCGATTGTGTAGGCAATAGTGATTTTCATTGACAAGATACTGTCGAAGTGTCTTCCATGTTTCATGTTTCATAGGATCAGTCCAATATGAGCCTCCGCCTCTGTGCAAATCGTTCCATTCCCGGAGTCAAAATTCCCCTCGGACCGGCGCTCGTATAGCCGCTGTCTGGCGTTTAGCCCGGCCTCCCTTTCCAAATGGGCCTAACCTTGAGGGACTTGTTTGACCCCCCCCCCAACACACCTCCCCCAAACCCCCAATGTGTGCACAAACACACACAGATACACATTTGTTTCCAAACCAAGAGGATTGAATAATTGATGCCTATCCTTCTGATGCATTTGTTAAGCTGCACGAGTAAGACAGGCTCTGTCAGATTGTCTGTGTGTGTGTGTGCAACCCAGTCTCACAAAAAAACGTGTAATAACTACGTTGGTCCACAACTTCGGACGTAGTATTTCTACAAAAAACGCCTCTGAAATTGTAAGATCCCTACGTTTTTTTCATTCAATCAATTAATTCCAATGGCTGGCGTCTATGTCACGTGATCTTCAAATTTCTCCCTGCAGAAAAAAAAAACATGTCCGACATTCGTTTTATCCTCGGTGGAAAATGCCTATTTTAAGGTTAGTTTGGCCATTAAAATGCTTTTTGATGTCATTTGATGCGAGAAATATGAGTTGTTATTTCATATTATTTGTGCAGTGGATGTACATGATCTTTAGTTTGCTAGTTATTACGAAGATTACTTCAGGAAATTGTGTCCATTGAACGTTTTCATTGTTACCAAGGTGGTTGCTAGGGACGCTGCTATCGATATTATTTATGTTATGTTGTGTAACTGTTTAATGGTGTAATCTTTATTGCTACCCCCCTTCCCCGTCAATATATAGTGTTGGTCCACAGCGCAAACGTATTAGTTTAACAAAATCCGCATCTAAAATTGTGGCATAGATACTTTATTTTCCCCGGTGCAATTCTCCAACCCAGTCTCACATCTCACATCACATCGTCATAAACAAATACCGGAAACATAATTATACTCTTATATAAGATGTATGTAGATATTATAAGAAATGTGCAGAATATGACAGTTTAATGATGGAGGTATACACATATTGATATATGTCTTGTGATGCACTGTTGAGGAACCTCAACCTCACAGAGCTTGAGGACTATCACAGGGTTTGTCAAGCGAAGCGGAGAGAATACTTACTTCCGGGTGTAAAATTCTCAAAAGCAACTACTATGAGCTGCTCCGACCCTCGGTTCTGACGGACTCCAACTTGTGTTTATTAATCAAACAAATAAATAAACACAAGGATAATTATGTGTTATTGTTGAGTAAATGGAGAATTGAACAAAATAACGTAGGCTTTCTATGTCACAATTTTAGATGCATATTTTGTTAAAAATGTTAATATGTTTGCGTTGTGGACCAACACTATATATTGACAGGGAAGGGGGCAGCAATAAAGATAACACCATTAAACAGTTACACAACATAACACAAATAATATTGATAGCAGCGTCCCTAGCAACCACCTTGGTAACAATGAAAACGTTCAATGGACGCAATTTCCTGAAGTAATCTTCGTAATAACTAGCAAACTAAAGATCATGTACATCCACTGCACACATCATCTGAAATAACAACTCATATTTCTCGCATCAAATGACATCAAAACGCATTTTAATGGCCAAACTAACCTTAAAATAGGCATTTTACACCGAGGATAAAACGAATGTCGGCCATGTTTTTTTTTTCTGCAGGGAGAAATTTGAAGATCACGTGACATATACACCAGCCATTGGAATGAATGGTGAACAAAAACGTAGGGATCTTACAATTTCAGAGGCGTTTTTGTAGAAATACTACGAGTAACCCAAGTTGTGGACCAACGTAGTTATTACACGTTTTTTTGTGAGACTGGGTTGGGGAATCTGACTCTACTGGTCCGTGTATGTGTCATATTCAGTATGTCTTCCAAAAAATCCCCCCCCCCACTCCCCCATCATCACAGAAAACATAGTGTCCCCTCATGACATTCATCATAAACTCCATATGTTGTTTTCCCCCCTCTTTCTCCCTTCGTCTGTCTCTCTGGTTTCATTCTCCCAGAGACCTAGAACTGACAAACACACAAACCATTTCTGATGTGAAACAGTGGACCAGACGAGCTTTTAGACCTCTCGCACTGACAGTTGAGGGAATAGAGTGTGGAAGGCTGTGGGGGGGCATGCAAGTTTAAACAGACAATAAGAGGAGGGAGAATAGTTTGTGTGAGAGAGATGTTGACATATACAAGGGGGCATTGAATTCCTTTTGTGTATTTTCAAGTCAAATGTTTTTCGCTTCTGTGGTGGCAAAACTGTGTTTGTGGCATGGCATGGCACCGTGTCTTTTGTGTATTCTTTGATGGAGAGAACTGTCATAAGAAAAAATGATATCAGCCTTTAAAAGATACAGGCGAAACAAAGCAGCAACGTATTCAGATTTCACCCTTGAAACACACACAGATTTATCATGGGGAAACTAAAGTTTTATTTAAATTCAGTTCACATTAAGTTAGGTCAGTAATTATATCACGTCAGTACTGGTTTTGGTCGCAGTGAAGTGGTAAACAAATGCAGAAAACACCACTGGTTCATCCCAGCATGCAGCTGCTGAAAATGACAACAGAAAGACAACAAGAGGGGAAGGCAATAACAAACATTCATCAAAACTACAGGAAGGATGAGGCTATTCATTCTAGAGGCAGGGAAGAGAAATATCATCAATATTTGACATTGTTTTATGGAGAAGCCACTTGATTTCGTCCCGGGTCCTGTGCGGGTGACCAGCAGCAATCAATTACCATTGACAAGATTTGTGTACACGGAAGGCCTTTGTACTTTGTTTCGCTCTGCCCTGCCTCTGTGAAGTTCCCTCCTCAGAGATCACGAAGCAAGTCCTCGGTGAGTGCTCCATCTTCCCTATGAGTGCTTGGCATCATTACTCTGAGCCTGCCAGTATAAAGAGAATATCGGACTAATTATGTGGCGTGGTGGTGTAATTCAAAGTGGTAGCAGGGCTGCTGAAGTCCTGTGTTGAGAAAACAGATGTTTAACAGATTAATGTGCAAGGTACATTTCAATTTAAAATACTTTTTTTTGTAATGCTTAAAGCCCCTCCCACACTGTCCCGAAATTGACACCCGATGGACACACGATAAAGGAAATGTTCAAATTCGGCTCTGATCGTAACAACATCGCGCCATTCGTGAGGGCATCTTAAGCCATCGTATGACCGTCGGTGGAGTTTCTCAGGCTCCGTCAGCAACTTCATGAGCGGCAACTTCGTAAGGCACTCGTGAGGGCATCTTGTCGAATCATGTCATCTTCGTGTTATCATCGGTGCCATCGGGCATTCGCCCTCACTCTGATCGGGGCGAATGCCCGATGGCACCGATGATAACAAGATGCCCTCACGATGGCCTTACGAAGGGCAAAATTGACACACGAATTCAACACGAAAATGAACCTTCTCAAGGTCCTTCGGCAATTTTTTGGCATGCCAAAGATTATCCCACCGCTCACGAAGTTGCTGCCGGAGCCTGAGAAACAACACCGACGGTCATACGATGGCTTAAGATGCCCTCACGAATGGCCCGATGTTGCTACGATCAGAGCCGAATTTCCTTTATCGTGTGTCCATCTGGTTGTTTTATTGCACAACAAAATCATGTAAACATATTATGTAAATAACCCAATTTGTGTTCTGTGAAACTGAAAAGGATATAATATATTATTTTGAAGGAGAGTTGACGGGAAGTTGTTGTTGGAAACAACATTACGGAGAAAACATAATATTTTCTACATATAAAGACGGATAAAGTAAAGAACAAAGTCTGAAGATATCAGTACAGTATCATAGTTTCTGTAACATAATTGTTTTTGTTACTTTCGTTGCATGTCTTAAATGTAATGTAAATGTTGCCTTTGTGTGTGGTCCGGGGCCATCTTCGTGCGAAATTCACAATTCCATATTCGTGTGTCCATCGGGTGTCAACTTCGGGACAGTGTGACAGGGGCTTTAGTGAAAGGGTACTTGCAGAACAAGACCTCAAAATGCTCAAAGTAATAATGCATTACATGTTATTAAAGCAGGTGTAGTTGAATTAAGATATAGGTGTAGCCACTAGCTTTTCATGGTATTCAAAGACGTATTACATAAAATGTACCCTTCTTTAAAGACGACATATTCTGCTCAATTTCATGTTAGTATTTGTATTTTGTGCCTCTACTGGGACATGTCTCCATGCTTTAATGTTCAAAAAGCTCTTTATTTGGTCTCATACTGCCTGTGCTGCAGCACCTCTTTTCACCCTCTGTCTGAAACCAGAGCCCAGTCTGCTCTGATTGGTTAGCTGGCCGGTTCTGTTGTGATGTGTCAGCCGCTTAAAAATGTCCCGCCCGTTAGAATATCACGTACAATGTGTTGAATCTGGCCAATATAAGTGCAAGTGTTACGTAGTGATGTCATTATGTTACTGAAAAACAAAAAGAGTCCAATGGAGGCGTTTCAGGCAGGGAGGAGTGTGTGGGAGAGAAACTCCCTCTGGAGGGAAGACAGGGATTTTAGTCTTTGCAGACCATTTACATGCACGAAAACCTATAGATCACAATACAGAAAGGAAAACCCCAAAAAGCATAATAGGGCCCCTTTAATTAAACATTTCACGATGGTCCCAGATATTTTTCATGGTTGACTGCAACATGATTGCTACCATTCAAGAAAATCCCACATACATATATTGGCAAATGCATACCTTGCTAGACAATAACAATGATGTTATAATTCTGCATAACTCTAGTTTCATTCAATGACGATGTCTTTTAAAATTCAAATACAACGTTTTTGAATAGTCCTAATTCATATATGATGGACTCCAATGTCTGTACAGGGCAACTAGGTTAGACAATGTAAACATTAGGAAAGGATTCGGTAAAGAGTGTGTTTTTGGAAAATAAAACTTTTATACTTAGGCCATGCAGCTTCTTTCAAAAAGGTTTGACCACATTCCGATCCACAATCGGACCTCCGTACTTTCGGCATGGGCACTGGATGTAAATCATGAGGTGTGGAATCACCCATAACTCTGATGGATACCGGGTTGGAAAATATCATGACTACTCCACAGTTATTGCTGTAGTTTACAGGCAAGAGAAAAGGTCATTTACAATTGTGGGTGATGTTATGCAGTGGCTCGTCTGGTCTTCAACCTTCCAACATTTTCCCCACACCACTCCGCTCCTCCGCTCCCTCCACTGGCTCCCGGTAACTGCTAGAATCCACTTCAAGACACTGGTACTTGCATACCATGCTGCGAATGGATCTGGCCCTTCCTACATCCAGGACATGGTTAAACTGTACACCCCAGCACGTGCACTCCGCTCTGCATCAGCCAAACGACTCGCTGCACCCTCGCTGCGAGGGGGACCCATGTTCCCATCAGCAAAAACACATGGGTTTGCTATCCTGGCTCCAAAATGGTGGAATGAGCTCCCCATTGACATCAGGACAGCAGAAAGCCTGCACATCTTCCGGCGCAGACTGAAAACTCATCTCTTTCGACTCCACTTCGAGCGATAGAATTACTAACAAAGCACTTATATACTAATAAAGGACTGGCTTCTCTATAGCCAGCTGAGTAGCACTTGAAATGTTTGGCTCTATGATACCTGATGTACTTATATGATTCTGTTTTCTTCAAGGTTGTGTCTTCCTGGTCGATTGTACTTATTGTAAGTCGCTTTGGATAAAAGCGTCAGCTAAATGTAATGTAATGTAATGTTTCAAGCTGCAGTTGTGTATGAGTCTCACGAGTAGATTTGCAGAAAGGCACTTGTGCTCACTGACGTGCATATAGGGCCAATGGCTTTATTTAAAGAAGGGCTCCTGCTCAGAGTCATGTTTTTGGCTGGAAAGATGTCTGCTTCAACAAAATATAGATTACGGGTGGCAATTTATTTTAATGTCAGCAAAGTTGATGTGAAATTTGAGTGTCTATCTACACGACTGGTCAAATCGAGATGGCAAAAAAGACAGCGATAGAGAGAAAGGGGATTAGTGGGAAACGCAGCTCTTTTTATTTTGTCTTACTGGTAGACACATTTGACTTCTAAATAACCAATTCAACATGAAGTTCCCATACAAATAAACTGCACAACAATGAAACAATTACGTTCCAACAGAAATTTGTTTGAGATCATGTCCCGGATTACTTTTGTTTTGAACATCTCATGATTTCTAGTCTACAGACTGATGAAGGAGATGGATAGGGTCAAACACACTGATTTTTACCCAGGAAACTGAAACAAATGTAGCCGAACCCTAACCCTAACATTTTGAGTTGTCAAACCCTAACCCCAAGCCACACCATAATCTGTTTTCTGAACCTAACCAAGGGATTTTGTTGCTTCAACATAACATGATTTTGTATTGGATTTAGTTGCGTTTGACTTTACAACGCTAACCACATTTGT
The DNA here is from genome assembly GCA_902827135.1 of Harpagifer antarcticus. Lineage (NCBI taxonomy): Eukaryota > Metazoa > Chordata > Actinopteri > Perciformes > Harpagiferidae > Harpagifer > Harpagifer antarcticus. Next base: position 116,556 of record CADEHL010001010.1, read on the forward strand.
AAATTTGCCACTTTGAATTCAATCGCTAAAACATCATTGAAAGTTACGTTGTATAAGAACGTAATGTTGGAGGATTGGATGATGAGGATGCTTTCTGCCTTAATAATAGAGTAAATATGTTCCAGGGCTGGATCTGTGTTGGGTGTATAAAGAGCAACAGTGTGGTTGTTGACCTTGTTGATGAACACCTTCACAGTGTCTGCTGAAACTGCTGCGACTTCACACAAAAATATAACAGGTAACGATTTCGACTGCACCTTGGCCAATAACATAACATAAATCAGAAAATGAATGAATAAACATATGTACATAGCACTTTGAACGGTTTGGCTTAATTGAAGCGAAAGCGGTCGCACTTAATATGGTCCGGTTTATAGATAGCTAACTTACCTGCAGGATTCTTGCTTTTGAGTTTCTTCATGGTTAAATGTTCTTATTGTAGGTTTCTTTGGATAAAATGAAATGCACCGTCTTTAATGCTTCATCCTGAGCATTGTTGGAATACTCATTGTATGTCTTCTGGTAGTTGAATAACAATACCTAAATCAGTTGCTCGTAACGATTTTCTAATCACATAATACTTTAAACAATTCCATTGTTATGGACCTCTGGGTAGTACAGTAATACTGTCTCATTGGTTTTCCTTGAAATCACGCATAAATAAGACTTCTGAACTTCTGATAACGTTCCTCCATCATGTACACTAATGCAGCACCTCTGACCTGCATTAGCTCATCAACGTGCTGATGTTCATCCATGAAGGCTTAAGTGCTTCATTCCAGTCAGCTTGAAATAAAATATCCAAATGCTTGAGTCCTCTGTTGTTCTAACAGAATAATGTGTAGCTGTTTACCGTGTGTAAGGCTGACCCAGGTGATGTTGCTGAACCGCGATGCCGTTTGTTTCTTGATGGAGTGTTTACTCGGTCATCCCGTCCTACAAGATCTCAAAACTTCTAGAGAATGTTGTCATGGTGGAAAGGTCAGCTCCAGCCTTCAGGACATTTTGATATGAGTTCATATCATACACTTTAATATTACCCTTTTCTAAGCCCATTAATGAAAAATGCACAGTTATGATGTGTAAACACAGTTGCTTTGCTTGTGACAGCTGAATTAACGCAAGGAGGTTTCTGAAAATTTTTGAATTTAGTTCATTTTGGCTACAAAATTGATATTTCTGCAGATAATACCCTGCAGGAAGTTCGACATAAAAGTATTGTGTGTGTGATAGAGTTCTTTCTTTTAGTATTTATATTTCTTACATATATGAATCTCTTTTATTTTTGTCTGTATATCTATTTGAACAAAATCAAATGATTTTCTTTCATTTGATTTGGGATTTTTTGTATATATATGAGTATATACATTTGCTGTCTTTGTCACACACTTGCGTTGTAAAAATGTAAAAATAAGTTTCCAATAAGTTTCCAATGCCAATAAAGTGTCTTAAAGGGAGGGAGAAAGAGGCAGAGAGGGATAGAGGACTTTAATAATGGTGATCTCATCATTAAATAAATCAGGCCAATTGAACAAACATTTGATGAAAAAGCTGATTAAAACAACAAGAACAACACAACACATGTGCCTATAGCTTCACTGTTCTCCCTGAATATGCAAAAGAATGCACTCCTAAACCTAATCAGATGATCTATTCCACAGGGACATCTGCAGTTTAGTTAAACACATGTATTGTTCTCATCACTTTCTTCCCTTTGTGATAGACATGCACTGCAGGATACAATAAAACCACAATCAAAGGAAATCCTGCACTACTTTGTTTCAAAGATCTCACTTCCATCTTGAACATTCCTTTTATACTTACAAAAGAATTCACTGTGGGAGGCAGTTGCATGAACTGATAGCAGAACACAAAATGAGCCTGGGGCTGCGGGGCTTTTTACTTTGTGGATTATGGCGTACTTAAAGCTCGCACATTTATCGTGGCGGTGTTGACTGTGACCCGCAGTAATAGTGGATGTATAGAGAATATTTTTGCATTGCTTCATAACTCACTCATAATGGCTGCGTGAACGGGGCGGTCACTTCAGACTGTTGAGGCTGTAGTAATGTGGCGTCAGGTAGCGGCGGGCCTCTGAGTGCCGCAGCAGTGATTTGTTGCCGGGGGAGACTAATGAAGTGGTCGCTCTGCCACCCTGCTTCTTTTGCAAGATCAATTCGGCGTCAGGGCGCGTACGGCCGCCGCACTTTATGAATGATGGAAACCTCCTTAGGCCATCCATATACCTGAATCCCCGGCATTGCTATGCTACTGCCCCCCCCCCCCCCTCTTCTTCCCCCTCCCTTAGCCTCCTGCTCCAGGAGGCTGGGATTCAGCAATCCTTCTTGTTTGGAGAAGAATGTATTACCGTCAGCTTCCTCTGCTCTCCGGCCTCTGCAAGACACACACTCCTGCATACCTGACTCTGTAGCTGCTGAAGGAGAAGAGATGTGTGTGTGTGTGTGTGTGTGTGTGTGTGTGTGTGTGTGTGTGTGTGTGTGTGTGTGTGTGTGTGTGTGTGTGTGTGTGTGTGTGTGTGTGTAAAGTAACAAGGTAGATTTATTCAAGTACATTTTGACATATTTGGTCATTACTTGAGTATGTCAATGTTTTGCTTGTACTTCTACCCCACTACAATTCAGAGGTAAATTGTGTACTTTTACTCTACAACACTTATTTTGTACCTTTCTTTACTTGAGAGATGCGGATGAATGATGTGAAATATAATCAACACTTAAATCGGACTTTAGTTATACCTCGAGTAAAATCTCTAAGATCCCAAATCTACCCTGCACTATACTGACAAAACATTGCCTTTAACTAAATATAGTCTGTCAACAGGTTCCACAAAATTGGAATTAGGTTAGTTGAAAGTAATAATATTAGGATGAAATAATAAATATTAGGTTCAACTTATTAGTTTCGCTGTCAACTAACCTAATACAGTTATGTGAAATGTGTTGACATAATACATTTAATTAAAGTTAAAGTTTCAGTTTCTTCAATCTCGCTGCACCATTGATAAACACATTAACGCATCAATAATTATAATCAAAATATATAATATATTATTCTGAAATAGGAACATTTGCATAATTAGTACTTTAACTTTTGGTACTTACTTGTGTAAGATTTTGATTGCAAGACTTTTCTTTGAGTATTTCTACTCTCTGGTACTTCTACTTTTTCTCAAGTACACGATGTGAGTACTCCTCCTCACTGTGTGTGTGTATCTCCTCTAATATGATAATTAGCCGGTGGTTTGATGGACTTGACGTGAGGGTTTGGCCTCTCACAGAGAAAAGTTGTTTGAGAGGCCGGAGAGAAGAGGAGCTTTCAAACCGATAATGCATAATGCGATGGATGTTTTAGTCGTGTATGATAATGAAAACGAGATAAAGCGGGGCGCGAGGGAGTCGCTCTCTCTCGCGCCGGCCTTTGATCCCATCCAGTCTGGCTTTTAAGCATCTGCTTCCGTAATGAGGAAGAGTTTACCATAGCCCATGCAGATTCAGGGAGAATGAATTCAAAAGTTAATGGTGTATTTGTCCCGTGTGTTTAAGAGCTGCGCCTCGTTCTTTATGACATTGCTGATCCCCGCCATAAAGCAGGTTGCGTCGAAGGGGGGAGAAAAAAGTATTTATCATAAGTTATAACGATTATCCTAAAATACCCAGGGAGTTAATTATGTCTGTTTTAGTCGGTGTAGGTGCTTTTAATGTGGCGGGATGAGTGAGAGGCCTCGGGTTGATCTCTGTTTCAGTGTGTGTCAATAAGAAGAATCTGTCAGGGGTGTTTCCATATTCTGAGATCACAGTGCAGCTCATCTAAAGGCGTCAGCGGCCATTTGAGAGTGGGGCGTCGTGTATAAAGACGTCCCGAGGCCTGCCGAGAGGTTGAAAGGGAAAAGTGGAACGACAATGAATACTTGCCTGAGTTTTCTGGAGGCTGAAATGTAAAGGCCTCCCCTTTCATTTCTCGCTTAGATTAAAATATAAGGGGGGGAGAGAGGGAGGGGAAATTGAGACAACAGAACGCGAGGAGGACTCGGTGGAGGCGGGAACGGGGGAGCCTTTACGGTTAATCTTAACTTTTCAGATTGATTGGTTCAAGCCCCCTGTAAATCAGTGGCTGCATGGCACTCGTCTTCTTATATGATAATCTGGGTGTCAGCAGCCAAAGAGGTGGAAGGAAATAGGTAGCAGTGAGTGGAGTCGTCCAATTGAGCCGGCTGATAGCTTCCCTCCCTCCCTCGGCATCTCTCACCTTTCCTCTGTCCACTTCCTCCTGGCAGAGAGGAGAAGATGAGCAGGAGGAGTGTTTAATGCTCCCTCTGATGCCGCAGCAGGATGAGCTGAGCTCGCCACCTGCACTGGGAAATGAGCTATATGCGGATGATACTCTTTTTTAGAATATTTATTTTTCTTGTAGACAAGAACCAGGGTCAGGTGTCAACCATGGTGGGATTAATGTATTGTAGTTTTCCAGAAATAATGATTTAAAATCTGATGGATGAGCTGGACAAGCTTGTGATTGATGGCTGATACTAATATTCTTTATAAATTTTAAAATGTTTCCAAATAAAGTGTATAGTCAATGATTTATTCTATTATTTTAAATCGGATACAAAAATAAATCAGATTTTAAATATCTTGAAGATAAATTACACACTTTCAGGTCCCAATATGAAACATACATATTCTTCGTATTATATTTATGTAGTTTAAACCATTTTACCGTAATCATGCGTTGGAAGAAGCCGAAACAAAACATTGACTAATCAACACCTAATTTAGTTATTTCAAACATTGATAAGTTATATCCATAAGAAACGGAGCTTTATCACCGTTATATATTTGACGTTTGTGTTCACCTGACAAACTGAAGTCTACTCAGCACGTTTTTAGCTTTATTTTGGTCTCAACCAACTCCTGAAGATTTAGTATATCTTAAATGCTCTCTTTTGTTGTCTGTCTGTTCTTAAAATCAAATGGGCCAACAACACATCTTCTTTGTATAGTCAATGTGTGGATAGAACTTCTGATTGGACAATCCCCATTGGCCTTGGCCAAGATGTAACGTCTGAACGACCAACAACTTATTTGAGCCATTGTTAAAGGTGGGGTAGGTACGTTTGAGAAACCGGCTCGAGATCGCTAGAATTTGAAAATACACAACCGGAGAAAATCTGCGACTTCCTTACAGAGCCCCTCCTCCAACACACACGAACGCGCACATGACCAGTGAGGGCACGAGATAAGTTTGTGCCCCGATGGAGGGCTGACAGGCAGGTAGGCCATCCAGTTATTTTAGCCGGGCCGGCTCAGATGATTGGTCGTGCTTTTTACAGTATTACGGCTTCCACAGATGAATTTTTTTTATGGATTTTTTGTCAAAGCACTTCAGATATTCATTGCTATCGGGATGTTAAGAGCATTCCATGGAATATAACACAAAGTGTATCTCGAGCCGGTTTCTCAAACTTACCTACCCCACCTTTAATATAGAATTGTTGTATTGGTGCATCATGTAGTTACGAACGCCTGAATATATTATCCAAAATGGGATAGCCTTGCTAGCATTTAAGCATCTGTGCTTGATTGAACACTTGAGTTCAAATGGACAACATGTCACAATATTTTACCCATAACTATACAATACATTTAAATCTTTTATCTCCCATATTCAGAGTTAGGTTTCCTTTTTCAGTTTGCTTCCAAATGTAGCTTACTCACTGTTGCTCTACGTGATAACAGACAATCTATTCCATAACAAATATCATTTTATTATGGAGCTTTGCTTATCTGAATATATACTTACAAACTGGAATCATATTGAGAACATTGACTGCTATTGTAATGAGTTAACCACTTAACTGTTCTTTTCCTGCTACACAGATGCGCACACACACACACACACACACACACACACACACACACACACACACACACACACACAGCTACACACAAAACACACTCACACACACATATCTATGCGCACCACACACTCTTCCCTCCAGTGCACGATGGACCAAGAGATACGGCTTCTCTGCAGCAGCCCGAGCAGCGACTCTGTCCGCTACGATGAAGCCCTCTCCTCCTTTCCCCTGAGTGTTCTCCATTTATTTTCCCCTTTATATATTATTCAAGTTCAAATAATTAATTCAGGATATCAAATCAAGATGTAGGAAATCAATCAAGAGCCTTTTTCAATCTGCCTTTCATTACGCTGAACCCCCGGTCCTGGCTGAGCCCTCAGCGGCGCTGGCCTGCACTTCTATGGAGACACACTGAAACACTTACGTGGCATCCCGTCCGCCGGAGAAGATCTCTGCCTCGCTTCGCACGGCCATGCTGAAGTATTTAGGCTGCATCCGATTGGGTGGTTGGAATTATTTTTGTTTAGCGCTGATATAAAAATGAACCACATGGCAGGCTGGGATCTAATGGTCCAGTTTGATAATGACCTTTTTTTAAAACACTTTTTGGGATCAGTTTCTGTACTTTGCCAAAAACAAGTAAAACAATTATGAAAACAAGGTTTTTTTTCCTTGTAATAAGTCAAACAATCTGCTAATAGAACAACAGAGCATTTGAGATATTTAGCTAAATGAGATCTTGAGATTAACTGGTCAAACTCATTTTGAACACATTTGACCAGAATCAGGAAATGCTGTGTTACTAAATAATCCAGAAATGCTTCAAATATTTTATTTTTCCCTCAAATGTCGTCCCCTTTATTTCAGGCACATTTATCTTATTTCAAGTTGTACAATGAGTGACACTGTTACTTGAAATTAGATTACAAGTTGTTATACAAGAGAACATGTGAAGAAGACTCTTGCGGAATGCATTTGATTTCACTCAAACTTTATTGTGGTGTTCATGCAGCCACTAAAGGAACAACATGAAAAACTCTCCAAAAGGATGGGAGGCAGAGTGCAGAGTGAAGCAGCTCGCAGCCTGCAGAGATAAGCAAGCACACATGTTGTGAGAAGAAAACCATCCCCGGTCACCATACGTATTATGGTCCTCTTTGTGCTCCGTCCTCTGTCGCCGACTTTATGGGAAACACGCTCTGATCCAACTCGGAATCAATAGCCCCGGTCGGATGACACCGAGCTCCCACCCCCCCCCCCCCCTTTAGCCGCTTACTTTAGCTGCTTTTGGTGCAGCGATGACTCTCCCATCTTCTTTGTATCATCAATGTTACTATACAACTTCGGACTGTCCCATTTCCGCGTGGGGAAGCCATTGGCCTTGGCGATGGTCTAAGGTCACAACAACAGTTCAATTGTTATCTGAGCAACTGGTAATATATAAATCATTAATGTGCAGCTGTAAGTATTTAGGTATGCCTGAATGTATTAGCTAACACTTGATAGTCTTGCTAGCATTATAGCATATGTGTTTGGTTGAACAATTGTGTTTTAATGACCACTGTTATGACAAAGCCCCAACATTTTACCCATAACTAAAACACGTTATATTCTTTCTCCCATATTCATATTTTTTTCATGTTTGGTTCTAAATGTAGCTTTAACGTTGCTCTACATGATAAGAATCTTATAAATGACTTTACTAACAGTATCATAACAGATACCATGTTTTCTATGGAGCTTCCGTTATTCCAAAAACTACTTTTTTATTTCACTCATGGCAATTATTATAAAACCAAACATGTACACTTTAAGGAGTTGTTTTTCTTTTCTTTTGATGAGCAGAGATGAAGTAAGAACAGATGTTGTGAAACCGTCCCCAGTGACCAGACAAGTATCGGTATTATCGTCCTCCTTGTGCTTCATCCTCTGTCGCCGACTTTATGGGAAACCCGCTCTGATCCCGCTCAGAATCAATAACCCCGGTCGAATGACACCGAGAGCCTCCCCCCCCCTTTAGCCGCTTACTTTAGCTACATTTGGTGCAGCGATGACTCTCCCATCTGGAAGCAGACGCAATAATGTTGTGGTAAAAACGTCAGTCAGAGAGCAGTAAATGTGAGGAGGGGGGGGGGGGTCGAGGACAGGTAGTGAGTTGTGTAGTTGTGCAGTGCTGTTGGGAGGAGGGGGGCAATTTATTGAAGGAAATGTATCTATATTCGAGTAGCGGCGCTGTGAAGCCGAGATCTCCATCGCGCGGTGATCATTTGCGGTTGTTAAAGTGACACAGTGTTGGTAGGCCGGTCGGTGCGAGGAATGTGGGGGCCAGACCTGACAATTAGAGCTCTGTATATCACACACTCTCAGAGGAGGGGATGGAAGAGAGAGGTCGGGAGGGGTCAGACACACAAATACATACTCAGGGACCAGGATGGGCAGCAATAGATAACATGTAACGGGATTACTGTACGTGATCAGGACACAACTAAAGTACATGTAAATGTGGATTACAATGAATCAATGACGATCAATAGGTACACTGAAAAAACGGAAACATTGACTTTAATTAAATGTATTAGATTTCAAATAAATAATACTAGGTTCAACTTAATAATATTACTTTCAACAAACCTGTTGACATAAAACATTTAATAATAGTCAATATTTCAGTTTGTTCAGTGAAGATATATTGCCTGAATTTTCTTTTTGATTTGCATGTACTTATACTTATTTTACATATCTTTTTTGAATGCAGTAGTTTTATAAAAACAAAAATACTGTTTGTTTTTAATTCATATATTCAACTAAAACATTTTTTTTATGTTCCACTATTCTGTCTTTAATTTAAGAGGACACATTTGTTATCTTAATGTCTTTGTTTCTTCTTTTCTAAGGTCACATTGTTCTGTTGTCTTACATGATACACTTTAACAAATTATAGATATTTATTTTCTCTTCATTGCATTTCATTTCATGTTGAGGCAATCCGAAAGTAATCAGGTCACATTACTTTTATATTTTGATACTCAGATTAGGTTACTGATTACATTTTCTTTAAAGGTATTAGTCATTGTAACAGATGACACTTTTAAAGTAACCCTCCCATCCAAACATGTATAAGCCGTGCAAAGGCAGCGGACATGCAGTTTGAAGCAAGAGGTCAGAACATATGCTGCTGCCCAAACTGTAAACACATGGCTCTCATTGGCAAACAGCAAGTAAGTGCATCATGGAAGATCATTTCACTTCTAAGGCTTGAGACTGATGGCGGAAAACCTTCGCATTGTGTGTTTGAATCATGTTTTATATCATTAACCATCACTTTGTCTGACACGGCCTCAGAGTAATACGATCTAATTGGACAACAGAGAGGGGCAAAGCACATACTAAACAATTCAAGATTCCCGTGCAGGTAAGAAATCTATTTCTATGTCTCACAAAAACATGCACATGCTTAATACGCTCACTTTATTTTCCCATCGAGCCTTTCGGGCGCGTTATCAGACAAAACAAGAGTCGATATGTGTCTGCGATATGAAGGTGAATAATTGTTGTAATTAATGACCTGTGGGTATTAACTGGAGCCATCTGACGGACCTCCGAGGCTAATTCTAGGACCGGTATCGGGAGCATCATTCAAAACAGCATATTAAAACATTCTGGAGTTTCCGTAGTTGCTACATTTTATGCGCAGTGTGTTTGTTTGCCCTTGTGAATTCTCTGTGTGTTGTTTTCCGTTCACGTCCAGTCCCCTTCTCCTCTGTGACTCACACACCTGTCCAAAGTGTCTGAACTTATTCCATGTAAGATAGCCGGAACCATTAGCTTCCTGTGACCTTTTACCACTCTTTTCTTTGCAGCAGTCATTCCGCCTTGTGTGCGTGTATGTGTGTGTGTGTGTGTGTGTGTGTGTGTGTGTGTGGAATAGTGTTTGTATGAAAAAACATGAAAAATGCTACGAGTTCCTACATGCACCTCAAAAATAACTATAAACACTTGTAGATATGTGAAGGTATACTGTCTTATGCAGAGTTAAATGTTACTGCAGCTACACACACACACACACACACACACACACACACACACACACACACACCATGTATACATCACTTCAGGGGACATTACATTGACTTACATGCATTTCCTGGAGACTTATCCTAACCTTAACCAACACATGCCTAACCCTAACCCTAACCCTTAACCTTACCGTTACCCTAAACCTAAACCTAACCAAGTCTTCACCCTAAAATTAATGATTCCCCTCATGGGGACCTCCAATTTGTCCCCATAAGGGAGGTGAGTCCCCACACGTGACTGTGTAAACACATTTAGGTCCCCACAAGTATAGTAATGCTATACACACACACACACACACACACACACACACACACACCACACACACACACACACACACACACCACACACACACACACACACACACACACATGCAGGCATGTATTTGCAATGGATTTTTCTTTTATTTGCTGTAATTGGAAAATAATTCAGGCAATGTCAGGGAGAATCGATAAAGAATTAATGAAAGGAGAGGGGGAGTCATTAAAGGCAATAAAGAGGGAGAGGTTATGATGAAGATGGCATCATGGAGAGACACAGAGGAGACAGCCGCCGCTGCATGTGTGTGTGTGTGTGTGTGTGTGTGTGTGTGTGTGTGTGTGTGTGGGAAATAAAGAAAAGTGTGTATGGAGAGATGTCGCAGAATAGCTTCCCTTTTTTGAGCTGTAAAAACGCTAAAAGCTGAATTAAACGCACAAATGTGATTTATTTTCTTAGTTTTCTTTAGAGAGAATTGAGCTTCTGAAGGTGTGACATTTTAGTTTGAAAGTAGCAAATGATGTATTTTCGAACATGATTTCAATAGCCATTAATTAGGACCATGTACGTAAGACACCTTTTTATCATCATACCCTTTAATAAAAAGCCTGCCTGTTCCAGCGTTCCAGCAGCCGTGAGTGTGTGTGTGTGTGTGTGTGTGTGTGTCACAGTCAATCATTCAAAAGGGTAATTATATGACACTGTAACGCTAAAATACCTGCAGTCCCTTAATAGCATCGGAGCCATCGAGACTCAACCTTAAGCTTCCATCCCGGCCCCCTACCACTCATCTGAGCGCCGTAAAGCTGCCAGAGGAAACAATACTGCCTCTCCGCTCAGCACCGAGGTTAATGGCAAATGGGGCTATGGCTGCCGGTGATATTGTTGGATAAATGATTATTGATTAGGTAAAGGTTGAGCTAATCATTAGGCTTCATCCATTTCACAGACTCTCTCCCTGACCTTTCTGCCTGGCCCTCTAGGATGACCAGGATTTCTCCATACGATGATTTGATCGCCTCGCAGATGGGCGCAGGGGAGGAGAGAAAGAGCGGGGGGAGAAAGAGGAAAAGGCAGATCAGTGAAAGGGAGCAGAGAAGGAGGTTAGGGCGTAGTGTGTGCTCAGATGAGGCTGAAACAGGAGATGATGTTGCGGGTCTTTACATGACGTGGGCTGTGACCACATGGTTTCTATAGCATTAAATAATAAAACATGTGAATATATGTGTTCAGATACATGGGTTGGAAAGTCACTGGCTTTACACAGAATCATGCTCAAGGTGGATTGAAATCAGCAATCACAGGAATACTTTGACATTCAACTCACAAGTTATGAGCTCGACTCCATTTTGTATCAGAACGATGAATACTTCCAATTTATTTCGAATGCATGCACTTCCCATAATACCAATTCCTAGGGAACATGACTGTTTCTTACTTAGTTGAAGAAACATGGTATCGTTTTATGTGATAGCAAAAAAACAAACATATGTTTTCAAAAGAAAGAAAGGAAGTGAAACCCCTGAAATACATAGCAAATATCATTATTTGTGTTGGGCTTATGTCGTATCCAAAACAAACCCATATTCTATTTGTATGGGTTAATGGATCAAAGCATTCCGGCCTTTTTTCCAGATATTCTTTAGGGCATTGCAAGTTCTCATTGTCTCACAAAATGCAACATTTCTTGGTACCATTGTTCATGCTGCATGTGTTTAAATCATCTTTTGTCACAAAGCAATGATATGTGTCGTTGTTCTAACATAGGAAAACAAATAAATACATTAATTAGGGTAGGTTAAACCTAATATAATTTAACTAATATACTGGTTAGGGTTTGGGGTTAGGGTGACAGAAGTTGTTTAGCATTCTATACTCAAAAAAGCTCTCAATATTGTTGAGGACCCATGTAATAGGTCATAAATGATATGTATCACCATTTCTTCAAGTCTAACACATACATCTGTAAATCCATGTCTAAATTCAAGTTCCAATATATGATTTAATTCTCTGGCAGCTTTACAATAGCAACATTCTTGAGTTACAGTGTTTTATATCAAGCTGAGTGTATAGGCTAAGTATTAGATACACCCAATGTGAAACATCCGCTCTGAAACCTTGACATGGTGACAGGGAAATGCCTCGCTCCTAACAGCTCTATTTATTGAATTGTAGCAAATATTCCTGGCAGCGGGAATTTAACCAAACCCAGACTGGAGCTCACATCTGCAGCCAATCAGCTCGGAGAACACCCCTGTGTTCCTGCTCGCCTTCCATTTACTCACAAAGTCCTGCACTGGAAACAGAATGTTTATTTGAAGTAATACTTGCGTCTGAACTACTGGATGGAAACACGTTAGCATTGCTGCATCTGTGCTGGACAATAATCACCAACATGATTTCTGTTTTCTCTCCCTCCGTGTGGATTTCTTTGGTGCAGTTGCTTTTGTATAGGAAGTTCACCTTTATTCACTATGACATGACTTGTGATGCGTTCATGGTACCAGAAGAGAGTTTCTCAACAGCATGAAGTATAGTGTACAGTGCTGCATGTCAAAAACAAATAACACACTGCATATCAAATCTTCCACTTTTTATTGACTTATTTTCCAAACATGTTACAAGACAGTACATGTTGTAACACTCTTATTTAAGTGTGTTGCCTTTACAAGCTAGCTAACTAACAGCAAACAGGACTTTATATACAATTCAGTAATGCTTAAATGATACAGCAAACACATGACAGTGCATGCATGTAGTGCACACATGCACCATGACAAACAGACACTTGTTTTAACCAGCATGCACAAACGAACACACACTTACACAACCAAGGTTTGGAATTATTTTGTAACATTGGACAATTGAATATTTAGTCTTTTCAGAATAAAGACCGTTTAACTTATGAAACTAAAATCAAACCTTCACGGAAACGTGTCAGAATAGTCATGACTTGTTCTTCAGCCAGTGACGGGCCTGATATGGATTTTGATGTCGCTGTAAATCAGTCTGGTCCATATTAGAATATCTCAACAACTATTGGATGTATTGACAAATCATTTTTTATAAACTCATGGTCCCCAGATGATGTACTCAACTCGTCTTTGTCATCCCTCAACACCAACATGAAGTTGACATTTTGGGAAATGAGTCTGCTCTGATTGGTTAGCTGGCCGGCTCTGTTGTGATTGCTCAGAGATGTGTCAGCAATGTCCCGCCACTTAGCCTATCACATACAATGTGTTGGAGCGCTAGCCAATACAAGTGTGAGAGTTAGATAGTGATGTCACAAGAGCATTTAGCTGCACAAAAAACGCTAAGGAAAGGGAAAAGCCCCACACAGCATAAAAGGGCCTGTGTAAGGGCATTATTTCACTAAGAGACTCCGGTATGACAAATAAGTCCGATAGATTTTCGCAATCTTAACGTTGCTGAATCCCTGTAACAAACTTCCCTTTTAATTGGTTATATTTGAGATTCATTGTCCTCTAAGCCTTGATCTGGCACGCTGCTGAAAGTACTTTGACACACTGAGACTAGCTGATGATTCGGAGACAAAGCGCTGTGATCTCTTTCCATATTGGTTTATTTCTCTTCAGGCTATTCCGTAGGTGAAAGTCAATTCATCTGCACTTCTTGTCACACCCTCTCTTTGCCAGGGAAAACAAATCCTTCACATTCAGCTCACCATCTGAATATTGTCACTCTATCCTACCCTCGTCCTCTGTCCTATATTCCTCCCCCCTCCTCCTCCTCCTTTCACCTCTTCTACCCCTGCCGTCTTTCATTTAAATATTTCATCCAGTTGTCTTGCGGCCTCTACGGCTTGCCAAGTGTCATCTAGATCCCAGGGCCTGACACTAAAATGGAGCACGGAAGTCATTTTTAGAGAGTGGTGTGTGTGAGGAAGAGGGGGGAGACTGAACAGGAGGATAAGCAGCTCGGCTGGGGTCTGAGACATCGCGCGGTGATAAGAAGTGAAAAGGTGGAGAAGACATGGGAGTGATAACTAATGTACTTCCTGTGTACTTCCTCCTCTCTGCTGTCAACCCCTCCCGCTGCCAACACCCCCCCCCCTTCCCATTTTCTCTCCTTCAGCCTAAAAGATATAACTGATGTGTGAGTGTGTGTGCGTGTGGTGATCTGACATGTGATGTAAAGTTAGCGTGTGTGCGAAGATGTACATTTATGTGGCTGTCGGACAAACTGACGGCTGATGTGGAGGTGTGTGTGTGTGTGTGTGTGTATGCGTGTGTGTGTGTGTGGACTTACTGATGGGTGATGTGAAAGTGGGGTAGTGAGGGATGACATGGACAGATGAGTGGGGGGTGAGTGAAACTTCTGCTTAGCAAAGAGTGATGTGTTCGCTCTGTTTAACTGATGAGTGTGTTTACTTTTCACCAAAGTGTGTGTGTTGTGTGTTCTCATACCAGGGTAGCATGCTGGTTCCGGTTGAGGTCAAAATGCATCGGATCGTAATGAAGGATTTCAAAAATCACTGCAGCCGCCTGCAAAAACAAGAAGGGGGATGAGATCGTGAGGAAGAGGGAACCATCTGAGTTTCTATTGTCCTCAACACCGAGTCCCGTTGTAGTTTAGATCGCAGCTGTGAAAACACAACGACAAACACGCTTTGGCTTTTAACACATATCTGCCGCCGTTGTCATGTGTACCTCGCCTCCCCCCCCCCCCCCCTCTCCTATGGCTACAGCAGCACAGTACGTGATGGAATATGTTAAGAGCGACACAATCACACCTACTGTACACTTCATCATTATATATGAGGTCCACTCATCCCAGGTGTAAATGAGTGTCTTCTTCTGTCGCCGCTCCATAGGTTAACGGATGATGTGTTTTAGAAGAAGACGAAAGATAGAAATGTATTTAATAAAGTTATTTATAAATGCGTAGCGACTGTGGACACCTTCTCAGTTACAACGTAGTTATAATATCAATGTTAGTAAAGTATGAAATAGTGTTTTCTTGATGACTTTGTGAAATAAAGGGAGGTGTGTGGCGCAGTGCATTGTTGTTCGGATCAGGGGGTCACAGGTTCAAACCCCACTGCAGTCAGCATGTCGTTGTGTCCCTGAGACACTTCACCCCAAACTGCTCCTGTGGGGATTGTCCACAGTGTTGAGTATGTAAGTCGCTTTGGATAAAAGCGTCTAACAAGTGACTTGTCATGTAAAAAAAATAAAATATGGCAATACTTCGTAACTGCTTGTCACTCATATCGTTCTTTTTTCTTTTTCTTTTTAATTGTGGTTCTTGTAATACAATATATAATTTGTATAATGCGTTCAAATGTGATAAGTTATTGGTGGTCATCGCTGAAGTAAGGACATTCCCGAAGTACAGGCAGATATTTTACATTACAAGCTCGTTATGTCACTAGAAGTGGTCAGTATATTTTAAGTTAAAAATATCATATCAGTATCATGGTAAGGCAAATATTGTCGAAGAATGTTTAAGATATGTGAAGAAAATATTGAATATATAATATATATATATAAGTCCTTTACAAAAATCTGTTATGAAGTACACAGAATAAAAAAGTACTTATAAAGTTATACAAACAAAAAAGAAATTAGGTACAGTTGCCCTAAGCATACAGTATCTGATGTTAATCATATTTTAAGGCTCTTCACACACACACACACACACACACACACACACACACACACCCACACACACAACACACACACACACACACACACACACACACACACACACACACACACACACACACACACACACCACACACACTCTTTCTTACCAGTGTGTTTATGTGTGTATGGCGCTTCTGTTCCGCTTGGTAGGCTGCTCACTGACCCCCCATGTGTGTGTTTGACCTTTCAACTCTGTGCTTCCCCGCAGGAGAAAGGCCCTGCTCTCTGATGCACCTTTGGACATCCAAACACACACACACACCCACATACACACACACACACACACACACACACACACTGAACCATCCTTTGAGTGTGTGGATTTAGCCATGCGGGGCCGACTCCGGTCAGGCTTCTGGTCATCCGCAGTAACAGATAAAAGGATATATCACTTCCTCAAATCCCTGAAACCATACGACACACACACACACACACACGCGCACACAAACACCAACACACTAGGCACTGAGCTCTTGAGTCCCCCGCTTAGCACTTGATCCTCTCTCTGGGAGGTTGACACTTCAGAGGGAAAGCCTTCACAAACTCCCCTGGACTACACCCACACACACACACACACACACCCACACACACCCACACACACACACACACACACACACACACACACACACACACACACCCACACACACACACACACACACACACACACACACACACACACACACAACACATGATCAGACCCTTCACGGAACGTACTGTTACACCACAGCGAGGGTCCTAAACCTCGGAGGCCTGTTTCATGGTGAACTGCTGGTCAGCATCTGCTTACTGTCCAACACGCTGCTTCATATTTCCCGGCCGTCAGTCATCATTTGCCCCTTCGACAGACCACATCTCGGGGTCTGAGGTGCGGGGCGACACATCGAGAAAATGTGGCCAGTAAACAATCCTCTGTGTCACCAAATGCCCTCAAGATAGGAGAGCTCGGGAGAATTATTTGAGCATATTGACCTCTCCTCTGCCCCCCCCCCCCCCCCCCCGCGCCATCAAGGTAGGGCAGATAGTCCGGCTAATTCAGACAGGCGGAGAGCAGACGTGGATGTCAAGTCAGCTAGCGTCTTTGGGGGGCCCAAGGGCACCTGACCGCCAGTTTGTAAGGGAGACCACTGCACCCCGGGGTGCCTGCATTTAACACGGCAGCCTATCTAGTGTTTGTTCAGAGGCGTGGACAAGCGTATAGATGTTGGTTCAACATGGGGTCAGGGTACGTTTACGTAAGGATGGTGTGGGGGAGGCGTGTGGACGAACACACAATTCAAGTGCATAAAAGGCTGAAGCTTATTGTAACTGACATGTTTCTATTGTGGATTTATTGTACGTTAGATAGGGGGGATTTATTATGTACTGTAACTCCTACTCAACCATATTTCCTACAAATAGGAGTAGACCATCTGAGTCTGATCTGATTTATCACATTTAGGTGATGAAAACACGCCTATCTTGTTTTGAAACAGATTTCAGTTCATGACAGTATCTAGGATTTCATTTAAATGTAGTGCAAATTCTGACAGAATAGCTCAAATGTGTAAAACAAAGTGCTAATTCAAGCTTGTAGCCATCCATTGCCGTTATCTAATAATGAAGAGTTGTGCTTCAAGCTCAGCAGTAGTTGGCACAGTTTGTCAAGTCGGTAATTATTGCAGAACATGATGGCCCAACAAGAAGGCGAAATAAAAACAGTCTCACCTCAAACAGTGCAATACTTTCTGAAACTCATTTGCCTGTTTTATTCATAAAATATGGAGCCAAGCATTAAAGCTTTTAATACAATATCTTAAAGGTCCCATGTCATGGCCATTTCTACTGATCATAATTCAATTGTTGAGGTCTACTAGAATAGATTTACATTGTTCAATGTTCCAAACTCACATTGGTTTCTCACAGCATCTCTGTATAGTATGTGCATTCACTCTCTGTCCTAAACGGCTTGTTGGAGCTCCTGCCCCCCCCCCCCTCCCTGTGAGCCCAGTGGCCGTCTGCGAGACAGCGAGACACAGCGAGACACAGCGAGACACAGCGAAACCCAGCCCGAAACCCTGTCTCCTAAAAATTATGTTCCCACAGAACTAAACTGCATTCTCAATTACGTTTAGCTAGAAACGTATTTTCTCCCACGTTACGTTCGTTATGAACGTATCTTAAATACGTTTATTTTCTACATATCTTTGCCATTTATTGTCTTGCTTATAATAATGATGATAGTCATTTATAAATATAATTTTAGAGCAGACATTTGAAATGAAATGTTTTATTAAATGTGCCAAGTGCTAGGACTGTCTTAGGGAAGAAAGCTTTTAGATGTGCAGCTCCACTAACTTGGAACAGTCTGCAAAAAGAAAGGAACATTACCAAGCTAGTACCACTACATGTTTTTAAAGCTCGGTTGGATGCTACACAATCAGATGCTGTTGGTACCTGTACATGAGGTTAAATATGTAAATTGTAATCCCTGTACATTTTGCTGTATGATGTCCTTCTGTTGTTTATGTTTTTATGTCTTCTTGTGGAACCTACTGCTGCAGGTCTCCCTTGAAAAAGAGATCATTGATCTCAATGGGATTTTACCTGGATAAATAAAGGTTTTGAATTGAATTGAATTGAAATCAGTAGGCGAGGATGTAATTTCGCCAGCTGTTACTCTCATGAGGAGGCAGAAAATAATAGTTTTAACATGCCAAAAGCTGCTGTGTCGTTTATTGCACCTCAAACATTAAAACAAATCCAGAGTTACGTGTTTCTGTACTTCCTCTAAGAAGAAAGGACAGTAACAGAAGAGCTCTGTGGCTTCAGGCTTGATCGCTTTTCAAATGACAGCGTTGGTTTCCCCAAAAGTGGGCGGGGCTGTAAAGTGACGTAGATTTTACTCTCATCTATTATTCAAAACCATTCTATTTATTCTAACGTAAATTACATGCCAGTGTTTTATCTTTTTATTTTAAATCGTATAATGTCGGACTTTTTTCCCGTCTGTGAGGAAAAGAAATGGCTTAGAGCAGGGGTGGCCAACCAGTCAGAGGTTAAGAGCCACATGTTGTCCATGTTACAGCAAAGAGCCACATCAAACACACAGTCACTGATACCGCTTGTTTCAGTTTTTTGTTTTCTGGAGACAAGATTTCAACCATTTTTGTGGCATTGGGATATATTTATATTAAATCCTCTGGAGCAGAGAGGAGCTGTGGATTATTGTTATTGATTAATGCATCAGTGTTTCTTAGGGTCAAAAACACTAAACTCACAATTTAAAATGAAAGCATTTAGTTTATTTAATAAAAGAGCACATGTTCAATGTGAAAAGTGACAGTAGTTATAGATTATTTGCAATTTGGTGCTATATTTATATATATATTTAAAAAATAAATAAAAAATAATATATATTTTTTAAACACCTTCAATTTCAGGGGGGGGCGCGGGGCTCCGTTGGCGGGGCGCAGCGCCCCTCCAAGACAATGGTAGGGGAAACACTGGATAGTGTTTAATCATCGATAGGTGTTCCCCCCCCCTCATAGGCGATTGGTTCACTGCATCGCAGGTATTATTGTGATTGGCTCTTGGGCCACATCAAAATTAGACGCGCTGTCATCCTCTCATACTCACACCTGACACCACACATACACGCAGGGAGAGCCGGGACGAAAGTAACACGGGACGAAGGTAACAACTTTGACCGGCCAAATGACGTCAGAATGATCAGCATTCGATACTTAACAGACCTACTAAATATCAGGTTTAACTGTCAGGAGTAGCTAGTGTTGTCACGATACCAACATTTTGGTTTAGATACCAAGTCAAGAATTGCGATTCTGATTCTTTTTCGATACTTTTCTTAAAAAAAGGGAAACAGTCTTAATGTAATTATTGTGCTTTATTTCACACCAGAACCATAACACAAACTTTTAAACAATGAGAACAATAAATAAAATAAATGACAAGAATTCGTATTAAATCAAATGAATACATTTCTGACAGACAGGCCTCGTGGTGTCCGTAGGCTTGCCCTCACTGTCAGAGTTATAGCTCAAATACCTCCACATTTCTATTCTGGCGTCTTTTCTGTCAACAAGCCGAGGCCCAGCGGCAGTTGCACTCCCACTTGCAGCCATGCTTCTCGTTTTCTCACATGCTCTGGCAGCTAGCGCGTGCACGAGAGAGGGGAGGGACTTAGAGCGTGCTTGAGGGGGAGGGACTGCAGGCACGGCTGCAGGGAGTGGAAGCAGAGCGCTGAACACACACGGCTCTTATTAAACAGCGCTTTCTCACCGGAGTACTTTCCCCCCGTCATTCTTAAAGTACTGATACTAATGAAACGGAGGAATCGTAACGTTTTTAACGGCAGGGTATCGCGGTACCTTTCAAGTATCGGTACACCGTTGCAACACTAGTCAGGAGTCAGTGTCTCTGCCCCAAACTCACACATATACAATTCTATATGAACTGAAGAGCCGCATGAAACTAGGCAAAGAGCCGCATGCGGCTCGAGAGCCGCGGGTTGGCCACCCCTGGCTTAGAGCCTCAAAATGCTGAAATAACACACTGTTATTTACTCAACAATAACACACAATTATCCTTGCTTTTATTTATTCGTTTAATTCTAAAATATTGGGCTTTTTAGCCATAAATAAAGTCACCGGAAACAGACGTAGGCCTATATGGGACATTTCGAGCGATACACACCACAAACCCACTGAACAGATTACCCAAGATCCTCAGTTTGAAGCTCGTTGATTGGATGTTTTAGCCGCAATGCATGTTGGGATATGATGTTAATGCGATATGATATCCGAAAACACTTTACAAAAGCACATCTGCCGTACTTCTTTATTTATAGAGCCCTGATGAGAAGACTTCTAGACAAACAGGAGAACTGCCGCCAAAACTGAATATGTGACGTGGATCATAAATATATCAACAATTAAACAACATCTTACATTTCTTTTCACAAAATACGTCTCCTTGCAGTATCAATACTAATTCGGCTGACTTTTATATTTGATCCAATTGGTAGATGGGTTATATTTACACCATAACGGTGCACAGCTGATAGAAAAGGACTTGTAGTTTTTAAAGATATTACTGATTTTCTTTGAATATAAGAATGTAAATACTGAGTTGAGAGAATAGTCAGGGGATTTGGGTGATGGGAGACGCATCTATGGAATCACAATTTCAATAGCTTACCATTAAATGACGGATATACCTTTCTGTCTGTGATGTTTTACAAATCAGATATTAATGTGTAGAATAAAACTTGAGAAATAGTATCGCAATATCCTGTAAAATTATGTAAAAACATGAATAAAACTGCACATCTTCAGATGTTATACTATACATACATAAGTGTCCTACACTAATAATACAAAGTAATTATTAGTATGCTGTGTGTACCTAGTGGTTAAAGCACGTTATTGAATTATTTTTGTTGAATAATGTTATTTGATGAAACCAATATTAAGAGTACATACTTTCATAGGGGGAAAGTAGAAGGTCAATGATATAAATATAGAATATAAGAAATCAAGAAGATACTGTAAGTGATCTCTACAATAAAACAGTTTAGTGCTGGATGTACAAATATATTAATATGAGGATGTGCAAAACAGACAAACTAATTAACCTTTATTAACACATTAAAGAATACTTTAGGTTAAGGTCTTCTTTTAAGTAAGAAAAAAGCTTTGGGGGGTATCTATCTACAGATAAATATTAAGCCTGACAAAGTACTTAACGTCTAATGTATTGCATTACAAGACATCTATCAATATGTGTGTATACCTCCAGCAATGTTAACTATGTTGAAGCACTTATTTTAACTGATATTATACACATTAATTATACTCTTATGTATGTAGATAGAATAAGAAATGTGCATAATATGACAGTTTAATGGTGGAGGTACACACATATTGATAGATGGCTTGTAATGCACTGTTGAGGAACTTGTGACCCAAGTTTTTCATTCATTGCATAACTACACCGTAGTTGTGTATATGATGTCAATAAACCTTTGAAAATCTTGAAATCTTGAAAGAGATGTGCAAAATAGTCATTATATACAGTTATTAATTAACTAGCAGTAGAGAATAACGAGTAATGAATATACTTTATAGGGATCTGCAGATAAATGTTTAGTCTTCTCAAGCACCAACTATCAAATATCTCTCCTGATTGTTGGCACTTGACAATCACCTTCCCTGAATTTTACTCAGGTGTAACTAAAGTCTGATTTAAGGATTGTTTAAATTTCACATCATTAATCAGAATCTGCAAAGTAACTCAAATAAATGTAGTGGAGTAAAAATACCAGGTTAACCTCTGAATTGTAGTGGAGTAGAATTACAAAGTAACAATGAGCTGTCATGTAGGTATGATAGGTGATAGGGTACAAATAATGCTGCCAATTATGGATATAAGCGATTTTCACCCATTTATTAATTACATGTTTTAAATGTGTACACACCAATGTGTTTCCTATTGCCTAAACCTCCAGGGCTGTACACAGTTTAATACTGTCAACTTCTAATTTTGGGAAAATTAAAACGTCTTTTAAAACTACAATTCCCAGTAGAGACGTGCCATAGAGAACATGTTGTGAAACACAATAGCCAGCATGTGTATTTCTGGGGGGCGTTCAAGTCCAGTTTTGAAAAGTCAGCCGTGGTTTCGTTCCATTTCAAAGAGCTTGACGCTCGGCGTAACCTTGGCGCACTGCCACTCCAACATCCAATCCCAGAGCTTGAAGATTAATCACGGGGTTTGTCAACGGGACTGTAGTCCCAAACGATAGCTGGGGATTATGGGTAGTGTAGTGTCTTCGGGCCATCCTAAACTGCATTTTTTTTCGGATAAAATATTGTATTAACAACACCACATCTGGCGTCACAGAGATCTTCTGTTACTGTCCTTTCTTCTTAGAGGAAGTACTGAAACACGTAACTCTGGATTTGTTTTAATGTTTGAGGTGCAATAAACAACAGAGCAGTTTTTTGGCATGTTAAAACTATTATTTTCTGCCTCGCAGAGTAACAGAGAGTAACAGCTGGCGAAATTACAGCCTCGCCTACTGATTTCAAATGTGTGCTCCAAAATGATATTTATAAATGACTATCATCATTATTATAAGCAAGACAATAAATGGCAAAGATATGTAGAAAATAAACGTATTTGAGATACGTTCATAACGAACGTAACGTGGGAGAAAATACGTTTCTAGCTAAACGTAATTGAGAATGCAGTTTAGATCTGTGGGAACATAATTTTTAGGAGACAGGGTTGGCCTGAGCACGCACACACACCCACAGCCTGGCTGGGAGTTTGTGTGTGATCTCAGGCTGAGTTCCGTGGTGTCTCGCTGTCTCGCTGACCCCACACCAGTGAGCCAGCTCACACTGTCCGCTCCTCGCAGCAGCGAGCCTCGCAACGTCCCGCCGAGTGTGTGTGTGAGGAAGTCCGCGGATTGGTCCAAACGTAATGGCTCGTTATGTTACGTTACGTCACTATACCCGAAATACGTCACTGTACCCAGGAAGAAAACAATGGAAAAAGAGAAATCTCCAACGAGGCGTTCTGGG
This sequence comes from Harpagifer antarcticus, assembly GCA_902827135.1. Lineage (NCBI taxonomy): Eukaryota > Metazoa > Chordata > Actinopteri > Perciformes > Harpagiferidae > Harpagifer > Harpagifer antarcticus. The sequence goes on from CADEHL010001010.1 coordinate 140,024, forward strand.
GCAGCATAGACAGGTATTTTCTGTGTTAGAGTTTTACTCGCTACAGGGTGTACTTTGAGGGTTTGTGACTCTGCAGACCGTTTACATGCAGAAAAACCTTCATAACACACAAGGGGACGGGTAATAACCAGAAAAGCATGACATGAGACTTTTAAGGTTTTTATTTGTTTTCTGGGATTCAACCGAAGAAATGTCTTGCGCAAATTGAAAATTAGCAAAACAAGAGGTTGATGAAAATGTACCTATTGTGAGCCCGTCTAGACAGCACATCCAACACATTTAAATCAACTGTTCTATATTTTGACCATTAGGGTTTATCTTCTTTAGTTTGTGTTTGGCTTAGTAGCAAATAAGTCAACCTTTTCGATATTTATTCGAAATCATTTCCTGACCTTTATTGCTTTGCTAAATAAGAATGAATCATGCTTTAGTTGCCATGCATGTTATAGTGTATTAAAGACAATGGAAATACATTGAGATTGAATATTTAACAAATCCTTGTGAAGACCTTGAATTAGTCTAGATTTCTACATCCCTTACGGTAACCCACCTCACCCTAACCTACACAACCTATGTCTAACACTTGTTTGACACTCAGCTTATTTCCTTACCCTAAAATTGTTTTGCAATTGTATGCAGAATCAAACCTCCATTGTGTCGCATCGGGGACTCTCATGAGAGAGCCAACATTGGCATTGTCACAGCTAGAAAACGTGCTCTAATTGTTTCTCTTGCTCTGCTTCTTCTTTACTTTCTCTGTATCACTCTACCACCATTAAATGTATCTGTTGCTCTTCCTATTAACAGGTATCTTTTACGGGGTAGTGGTGGGTTGGAGGTGGGTGGGTGAAGGAGGGAGGCTTTGGCATAACAGCTGGGAGAATATCAGAGTAAGATAAACACCGGGTGAAGCTGAAGTGGCTTTGGACTCGGCTCGAGCTGAAGTGACAAGAGTATCGGCCTGTGATTTGTATCCACTGTGTGGAGTGGCTCCCACGCACTCACTATACATCCTGAAATATACGCCATTTGACTCCTGAGTGTTTCTGTAACCTGATATGTTTGTATAGCCAGCAATATCATAATAAACTGTATCACAGTGGAGCTGCTAATGGTAGCAGGTCCGCAGAGCTAATAGCCCTTCATCACAAAGACATTTAGAATTGTCATATTAGGGAAAAGCACGGATATAAGAAATGTAATTCATGATGGATGAATTCCATTTCCATTACTTTGACTTCAGGTATCTGGTATTGTGCATTTTGCCTACTGTGCCTACAATGGCTTTAAAGTAGACTACTCTCACACTCTGGATAAATATGTCATGGTCATGGATAGGATAGAACATCAAATACATACCTGCCCATGAGACTGCCAAGTCTCTAGGTCCTGACAAATCCAAGCCACTTCCTGTATTTACTGCATATGCACCCAGGAAAAGAAGACAGCATGGGATACCTGGAGTTCTTGTGACATGGCAACAGAGGACTTGTGGTACTTTCAAGGGCAATCCATTTCCATTGTGAAGCACTTCACAATTCTCTTTTCTTATCACACCAGCATGTCTTGAGTTTCTCCAGAAGAAGGGAAAAGGAATAGAGCAAATCCCCCGAACTAACTAGGTCTGCCTCATATGTGTCAGAACTAGCTGTCCAGGCAACTATTTCAACTGGACTTTTATATGATAACATTGTACTCAACAAAAGTATTCTCAAATCTTATCTTATATTCTTCTTATAAGTATTATCAAAATCTACAATGATCCATCTACGATTTACCTTTCATTTACCTTTACCTCCAACTGAGACCCGAACCCATTATATTCCTCAGGCAAGCAGCCACTCTACATTGAGTGTCATTGCCTGAGGGTCACGTCCCCTCTAATGAATGAAATATGGGAATTTGCTCCCCCCCCAACCCTTACATTTAGGTTATGACCATATGGTATCAGATTTTCCAAAAGCAGAAAGACAGTTATTTGTTCCTCTAAATATTCACTGTTAAATCGATCCAAAAGTCATTTGATGCATTGCTTTCACCAAACACTTCCAGCTTCACCATGCTGTACACATTTGCCAAGGTTGTTGGTTGTTCTGTCTCCTCTGCACGCATGTCTTCACAAGTTAAACACAGTCTCCTTGGATCATACATAACTGATGCACATGTTATCTATAAAGCAGTGTGTAACTGCTCTTGGTGAGTACATCTGGACTGGTGTTTATCACTCTAACAGGCTGTAAGAAGATCCAAGTTTAACTCAGTCACTTGTCTTTTAAAAACTGGGTCTGTTCTTGATTTGGCCCTATACTGCGTCAGTGTTAACCGACCAGGTTATTGTGTTGTTGGCTTTCACTCATTGTCTGTGGCACATGGTCCTAATTGCCCTGTGTATTTGTTCTGGTTGAGGATAAAACATAGCATTGTGCCCTTTTTTCCAAAACAAGCTCTTATACAGACTTTTGCCATGTGTGTGCACATTTTGACACAAACAAGAGCCAAACTGACCGGTGACATCATTGGTTAAATGCCCTGCTGATTAAAGTGTGGCAGAATTTTAACTTTCTTAACCCTCCTGTTGTCTTCGGGTCAAATCTGAGCGATTTACTAATTTCATCAATCATAACTTTTTAGTTTTACATTCGACTGCATTCAGGCTTTGTGATATCCTTCACAGGAGACATTTCAACATAAACAATTGCTGATCACCATTTCATTGAATTTTGGATGATTTAGTCCATTTTGTAACACCATGGTGTTCCCGGTCAAAAATGCCCTTCATAAAGAAAAGGAATTAGTAACCATCAGGATCAGATAAAAGCTACAAAAATCCCTAACCTTAACCCTAACTTGCTGATGAAACCATTTGTAAATATTTTGAGTCTAAGTTATGCCTAAAGTGGAATATAAGTAAATATAAAATATTAATCAAATGAAAGGATGTTTAGCCTATTATTATTATTATTATTATTGTTGCAGCGCTAGCCAATAGAAGCATGAGTGTTACAACGTGATGTTACGATGTTACAGTGTTAACAAAGGGGTCACATGAAGGAGTTTCAGGCGGGGTGTTGGAGGGAAGCTCCTTCTGGAGGGAACACAGGGATGTTAGCCTTTGCAGGCCATTTACATGCACACAAACCTATGACACACTACAGGACAGGGAAAACCCCCAAAACATAATTGGCCCTCTTTAATATGTTTGAAAGCCAGAAAGGCCTGCTCCTCCTCCCCTTATATATTTAAATCACCTCAGATTAGATGTTTTCAATAGCCCTTAACATTTCTTCAATGCATTCACTTTGACATTGTCCTGTTTTCTCCTCCCATTCCGTTATAATGAAGCTCTCTCTGTCTCTCTACGATCTTTTTTTCTTTTTGGAAGTGATTGGTGTGTCTAAACGAGGAGGGAGGGATGCTTGGGAGAGGCCCGACCGTCTTCACGCGGCACATAATTAATAAAAGCAGCCTGTTCCAATTTAAGAGGCTGATTAATGCAACAGATACATCACAGCATGAAGTGGACCGTCTCTCCATCTCTCTCCTTCTCTGGTCTTGACAGCATAGAGACAGAGCATAGCATTATTAGGTTATGGCACAGTATGCTTATAATAAATCTTTGTAGACTCATTTTTGGAGGATTTTTATATCCAATGTGTTACAGTTGCAATTACAAGAGACTGGTAGTTTAGTGTTTGTCTTTATGCCATGTATATTGAAAACTGGAAACAGTGTTGGGGGCAGAACCCTGTTCATTCCTATAAAAGTTGCTCCTTGTTGCATGAAGCCAGAATGACCTAATTCTTAAGAACAACAATCTATGCCCTGTGGTGATTGACATTATTCACCCACGGATCTATGGGTTGGGGTATTGTTCCGCACGGACATTGGAGTGAGCCGGACTTCCTGTTTCCGCCGGTCTTCGCTTCCCGTGCATGAAGTTGTTTACATGTGTGTTCCGATGCTAAATAAAAGTGTAGCTTATCGCTTCGATACCCCGCTTCCGTCTCCCGTCTCTCGGCACCACATTGGTGACCCCGCCATAAGTTTCGTTGAAGGATCCGAGACTGAACCGAGCATGGCAAGTAACGCCGTTTTTTTCAAACTGCCGGAGTTTTGGGAGACATCTGCGGCTGCATGGTTCGCTCAGTTCGCATGGAGGCTCAGTTCGCCCTCCGCGGAGTGACTGACGACGCAGCACGCTATTTTCACGTCGTTTCAGCGCTGGGGAGCTCCACTGCGACCCGGACGGTGGGCTTTATTACATCTCCTCCTGCCCAGGATAAATATGCAGCGTTCAAGGCTTTCCTGCTAAAGACTTTCGAGCTGTCACGGTCGGAACGAGCCCGACGCCTGCTCGCTATTCATAGCCTGGGGGACAACAAGCCTTCTGACCACATGGAGATGATGCTCAGCCTGCTGGGTACGGAAGAACCTAATTTTTTGTTCATAGAACTGTTTCTTCGGCACATGTACAGACAGCGCTCGCTAACACAGCTATTACTGAGCCCCACGCTTTGGACGAAGAAGCCGACCGGTTCTTCCTGGCAACCCAGCGTTTTGCCCCGGAGGTGCTTGCCCCGACACGCAGCGGTACCTTCCCTGGTACAGGCATGCCACCTAGCAGAAGCTCCGGGGCCGACGTCAGCAACTCCAGCCCTGGCTGGTAACGGGAAACGCCAAGGCCTGCGCTCGGTAGTGGCCGCGAGCGTGGGCACATCCAACCGGCTCCTGTTCATCAGGGACACCCTCTCTGGTCGCAGACTTCTTTGTGACACAGGAGCCCAGCGGAGCGTCCTGCCGGCTACCGTGGAGGACGCTGCCGGTGGAGGACACGGCCCACCTTTAACGTCCGCTAACGACACCCCTATTCACACCTATGGCACAAAGACAGTGGACCTGTGCTTCGAGGGTCAGCGGTTTTAAGTGGGATTTCGTCACGGCTGACATCTCCTTCGCTCTCCTCGGCGCAGACTTCCTGTGCGCTCACGGACTGTTGGTGGACGTCAAGAACAGCCGCCTGGTGGACGCACTGACGGTTGCCCCGTTCACGTGTACGCGCGGCGAAGCGTCATTCAGCGGGCTCTCCAGCTCACTCTCACAGGGCGACAAGTTCCAGCACCTTCTCAGTGAGTTTCCCGACTTGACGCAGCCCACCTTTTCCTCTGCCACTACCAAACACGGGGTAGAGCACCACATTGACACTGAAGGCCCCCCTGTCTACGCGAGGGCCCGGCGGCTCAACCCTGACATGCTGGCAGTCGCCAAGGCGGAGTTCGTCAACATGGAGCGTCTGGGCATCATCCGCCGCTCAGACAGCCCTTGGGCTTCGCCGCTTCACATGGTCCCTAAATCAGCCGGTGGCTGGCGACCGTGTGGTGACTACCGCCGCCTTAACGACGCCACTACGCCAGACCGCTACCCGGTCCCTCACATCCAGGACTTCTCTGCACACCTGGCGGGCAAGCTGGTTTTCTCCAAGGTGGATCTGGTGCGGGGCTACCACCAGGTTCCGGTGCACCCCTCGGACGTTCCCAAAACTGCGGTAATTACGCCGTTTGGGCTTTTCGAGTTCCTGCGTATGCCGTTTGGACTTAAGAATGCAGCTCAGTCCTTTCAGCGGCTGATGGATTCAGCGCTCAGGGACATGCCATTCATCTTCGTCTATTTAGACGACATCCTGGTCGCCAGCTCCTCCTCCGAAGAGCACCAGGCACATCTCCGCGTCCTTTTCGCGAGGCTCAACCAACACGGCCTGATTATCAACCCGGCGAAGTGTCAGTTCGGGTTGTCCTCCATCCATTTCCTCGGGCACCTCATCAGCAAGGATGGGGCCGCCCCCCTCCCGTCGAAAGTGGAGGCCGTGTCTGCCTTTCCACGACCGCCTACAGCTCGGGCGCTCCGAGAGTTTCCTCTGGATGGTGACGTTTTATCCCCGGTTCATCCGCCGGGCGGCCCACACCATGTGCCCGCTGTACGAGGCCCTCAGGGACAAGTCCCCTGGCCAGGCCATTGACTGGACGACTGAAAGGGAGGTCGCTTTCAACGCCACCAAAGTCGCCCTGAGCGAAGCCGCCATGTTGGCTCACCCGTCACACAGGGCCCCCATCGCCATCACCACCGACGCGTCTGACTACGCAGTGGGCGCGGTGCATGAACAATGGGTCGACGGCGCCTGGCAACCGCTCGCCTTTTTCAGTCGCCAGTTGACTCCCAGGGAGCGCAAGTACAGCGCTTTCGACAGAGAACTCCTTGGTCTCTATTTGGCGGTTCGCCACTTCCGTTTCCTGCTGGAAGGCCGGGAGTTTGCGGCGTTCGTGGATCACAAGCCACTGACCTTCTGCATGTCCAAGGTGGCTGAGCCGTGGTCCGCCCGACAGCAACGCCAGCTTTCGTACATCTCCGAGTACACCACGGACATACGACACATCGCTGACCAGGCCTCTGACCACGGGGTCCAGACCCTCAAGGCCTCGGTCACGGGATTACGCCTGGAGGAGGTCACGGTCGGTGACTCTGGCGCAAAGCTGTGGTGTGACGTCTCCACGGGCCAACCTCGACCGCTGGTCCCGTTTTTGAGGCGGTTCACAATCTTTCCCACCCCGGTAGGAAGCCGTCCGTGAAGTTGTTGTCGCAGAAGTTCGTGTGGCAGGGGCTTAAGAGGGACGTGAGGTCCTGGGTCGACTCGTGCGTGGCCTGTCAACGGGCCAAAGTCCACCACCATACTAGGGCCCCTTTTGAACTTTTTGCGGTTCCTGAGAGGAGGTTTGACCATGTCAATGTCGACCTCGTAGGTCCGCTTCCCCCCTCTCACGGTTTCACCTACCTTTTTACGATGGTGGACAGGACGACACGCTGGCCCGAGGCCGTTCCCCTTGCCTCAACATCAGCTTCCGACGTCGCCCGCGCTTTCATCGGCACGTGGGTGGCGCGCTTCGGGACCCCCGTCTGACCTCTCCTCTGACCGCGGTTCTCAGTTCACCTCGGAGCTGTGGAACGCTGTTGCTGTGGGTTTGGGGGTCAAGCTGCACCGCACCACCGCATATCACCCCCAGGCTAACGGACTGTGTGAGCGGTTTCACCGGTCCATGAAGGCGTCACTGCGTGCCGGCTTGACAGACGGCGCGCCGGGGTCAGGTGGTACTTCCTCCCAGGCACGAGGATTTTGACTATGGGTGAATACTGGGGGGGCTTGTGTGGTGATTGACATTATTCACCCACAGATCTATGGGTTGGGGTATTGTTCCGCACGGATATTGGAGTGAGCCGGACTTCCTGTTTCCGCCGGTCTTCGCTTCCCGTGCATGAAGTTGTTTACATGTGTGTTCCGATGCTAAATAAAAGTGTAGCTTGTCGCTTCGATACCCCGCCTCCGTCTCCCGTCTCTCGGCACCACAGCCCATAGAGAATGTGCCCGTGTTTTACTTAAGCCCCGCCTCCAATCCGCAGCGTCACAGCCAGTCTCAGCTCAGTCACATGA
>CADEHL010001010.1:150000-165000 GCA_902827135.1 Harpagifer antarcticus
ACTTTTTTGAAAGAGTCTCATAAATGCATGTAGAGACCTATTTCAAGACAATCACACTAGGTGACCCTTGGCCTCATTAGCTTGATGGTCTTGGAAGCCACAGGAGCCATGAGATGGGTCGTAGGGGTGCGGATCTGTGCAGAAATGTGCCTGGTTGCAATCTGTTGTCTCCCTTGTCCTCCACATCCTGGACTTACAACGCGGATGAAGGAAGCTAACGGTGCTGTCATCGCCATGCACTGTAACTTGAACCGTGTGTGCCGACGGGGTCCGAGGAAGCTAGATATGACTTCTGCTCATCTTATAAGAACTGCTTTAGGTCTGTTACATTACATGATTTCTTTTTGGACCAAATGCTTTATATTTTCACACGTCTTATGTCTGTGGTTGGCGTTGACTTTCTATAACCAACAAAATCCCAAGACAATATTTTCTTGTTTAGTGTAACAACAATGCCCCGTGATCATGCCAGTACTTTCTGACCCTAATCAATTATATTTCAAAAGCAGGCCTGGATCATTTTTCATTTTTGTATGAGCGTTAATATTTTGTCCGTACACGGCATGGAAACATTTTTAATAAAAAATGACATTGTATTGTTGCAGTGTTGTTTGCAGGGTCAGATGCGACTCTTTATCTAGATCCCTAATGGCTTCAGCTCATTTTTAAATAATTGCTTTAGGTCTACATTGCATTACATTACTTCACTTTGGGTCTTGGGCCAAATGCATGATATTTCTATATGTCTTATGTCTGTGATTGGTGCTGACAGTACTTTCCATAGCCCTCCAGAATCCCAAATAATGCATAAAAGCTCATGTTATACAACAACATGTTCTTATCTATTGCATGTACAGCGCCTCGTGGTCCTTTCAGTTCATTGAGAGCTTCCTTTGGGGGATTTTAAGTTTAGTTCATATTTCTCTAGAGGGGACTGTGGCATCCCAAATACGTTTTTTTTTAATTTCCAATAAAACACGAAGAGTTTACAGTCTTTCCTTTTTCTGATCTATATTTATGCAATGCTGCAAACAGCAAAATTAGGACAACAATGCAAACATTACTTGGTGCTATGATGACATTATTATATCCATGAGACCAATCTTGGACAATCACGTGTTTTCTTTATATGAGCGAGTTATTCATGAGGACCTGGTCGTGGAATGATTTCAGTTTTATCACATTTGAACCAGAATATAAAAACAGGTGCAGGTTTAAAATATCCCATAAACACCATGATTGAATTGTCGTATTGGTAACAGTACATAACACACACACATCAACAGCTACTGGTTCAGGTTATGTTAACTCCTCCCTTCAAGTCACTGACCCATCAAATCAGCTAATATACCTTTTTCCACTTAAAAACAAATCCTCAAAATATGGATAATGAAGCCACCTCACACAGGTCCAGCTGAGACACGGCTTTGTGTGTTGACAGGCCCCGGCCCCGGTGACCTCTGCCCATTTCTTCTCATTTCACTCTAACTTTGTAGATCAGACTTTAATTTTGAAGTGCGGACCTCAGGACAGTGATGAATAGGCTACATCAAGGAGGGCTTAAATTACCCCTCTCCCTGGTGGCAACACTGACCGCAAGGAGAGGTGTGTGTGTGTGTGTGTGGTGTGTGTGTGTGTGTGTGTGTGTGTGTGTGTGTGTGTGTGTGGTGTGTGTGTGTGTGTGTGTGTGTGTGTGTGTGTGTGTGTGTGTGTGTGTGTGTGTGTGTGTGGTGACCTAGTAACAGCAGACAGAGAAAGAAAGAGAGCCGGTCAGCACTTGCCCTCTCAACCCTGCTAGCTCGGCAGCACACCCAACTAGGTAGAAAGGAAGGGGGTGGGGGGGGGGGCAGGGGGAGACAGGGTAGAGGGGCAGAAGGAGAGAGAGAGAAATAGAGCATCCACTCAATCTTTTTCAAGCTTCTCACGTCAATGCGTTGTCTTGTTTTCCGTGGGACTTTGTAACTTTTAAGGTTATTTGAGGAGAGTCCAACCCTGGCCTCCTTTGTTCTCTCTGCATGCAAATAGTGAACAGCAGCCCCATCAGTGGAGAGTTTTTGGGGATGGCCATTCCGATATCGACCAGACCTTAACACTACATAATAAAATAGTCCGTCTCAAACCGAGGCAGGAATGGCAGGGTGGTTTGGCAAACAGCCACAGGCACGGCCTCGGGCTGAGAGGAGGAAACATCAAACACAGGGTGACAAAAAGCAGATTTAAGGGAGGCGAACAACAACTTAGAAACTTACATTTAAAGGATGCTTGTGGACTTTTAAGTGTGTCCTGAACAGAGATATATTTTTTTACAAATCTGGTTTGTACATAGGTTTTGAAGTGGCATTTTCTTACTGATGGAGAACAACATTTGTAGACAATTCTTTTTTTTTTCCCTTCAGAATTTATAGCAGTTAGTGGTTTGTAAGTGTTTTATGGAAACAAAAGAGAGGAGAAAAAATGCATCAAGCTTTCATTAAACTGTACATGCAGGCTAAAGTGGTAACATTACATTTGGTCTCATGTTAAGAACATTTAAAAGGGTGCAGTGCCTGTGATATAGTTTAAGGGCTAGGGTACACCATTTTTTTTTCTTATTTCCCTGCGTTTTTCCCAGCTGCTCCGCGGACTGTCCCTCCCCCTGGCTCTTTATCCAGTCTACTAGAAACCAGTGTGCCGTGAAGCCGGTGCGCCACGCCGCCCTCTCCACGCCAACGTGATCATCGTAGAAGGAGAAAAAGGAGGAGAAAGAAAAAAGAGTAAATCGCGGATGGGGAAGAAGAGGGGTCCCTGCAGCTAATATATATCTTATTGTCGCCTTTTTTGGTTTTACTTCTGGAGAAGAAGGTGTTTGATTGAAACTTAGAATATGTGTTTCATGATAGACCCATGTGACAAATGATGTGGAAGTCACCAAAAAGTATTTTTAACAAAGTGTTAAATGTGATTTTATTTGTGCGTCTTTCCGCGTGCTTTGGATGGTCTGACTTCACTCAATGTCAGCTGTATAAATGCTGCTCAGTAGGCCTACTTTATAACAACAATGATAAAACGGCCGGATCACCCACTCAGTTCAGCCTGAGTGCCAAAGCCGTGCCACGTCGTGCGTCCGTGGAGAGGGCTTTAGAGCTCCGACTTGTGCGTAAAGACAGAAGCGGAACAAGGCACATACGAGGTCCCAATTCCCTCAATACAGCCCCCCCCCAAACACACACACACACACACACACACACACCCCCCCCCACACACACACACACACACACACACACACACACATGCACGTGATTCCAGCGAACTCTAACATGTCACCGCAGATGTATTTCTCCATATGATGCATATTGGTTTTAGAGGGAAGAAGTACACGTGCTCATATCTTTAGTGCAACTTGAATGTCACAGTTCAATTAAATTAGTTTTAATAGCAGTGAGAACACGCACACGCATCAGCGCTATATAATGTCATATTTATCCTATTTATAGGCCTGATAAATAATAAAATGATCTGACTTTGTAAGAATACTTTTGGAATAAAGACGTTTTATTGTGTGGAAAAAATAGGACACTGTTTTAATGTTGATGATTTATTTAGAGAAGAACAACTTTTCAAAAGAGAAAAAGGAAAAACTCTACAAAGCCATTCTTGCGCAAATACGTAAACATATGTTTCACCATAATCTAAAATAATCAATTGATGATGAAGTAACTAATCCAGATGTGCAGTTTACTGCGTAAGGGCATCCAGAATTACAGCGCAAAACTCCTATTCTACAACTAAATGTCCAGACTCTTCCATACATGTAGAGTTACATTAATGTTACCAATTAGCAGCTGTCGCTAATGTAAAGCTTTTGTATTGTCAAAGATCTGTGTTTTCTAATTGTTTTAAGCAACTTTCCATCAAACCCCTTTCACAACATGTCAGTGTTTGGAAAGGTTTACGCAAACCTTTAATATGATCTGTGTGCCCCATTTTGTTCTCTCATTCACACACAGACACACACGCACACTCACACAGACGCGTGCAAACACCCTCTCACACACAACCTAACGCATCACCGAATCTTACATACAAAAAAAATATATTTCATAAATATAATAACTTGCAAATCGTATAACTGTGTTTACGTTACAGACTGTTAAGAATGTAATTATTTACTTGGTGGCACGATGCTAATAAAGAGGAAATAACAGCAATGTAAATAAAGCTTTATGGCTTTGACACAGTCATTTACTGGCTCTGCGTTGTTGGAAATATAATATGCACTACTTGTGCACGAGTCTTAACCGTTTTTTCACACACTGATGTTTGAACACAACTCTGAACACTGCGCAGCTACAGCCGTGTATTCATAGTACCGTGGATACCGTAAGAAAAGTTAAGAAAAACACAAACAAATAGCATTTAGACTGCAGTCCATACAAACATGTAAGGCACACAATGCGTGTGTACTTGTGTTACATTTAAGAGAAGAAAACATGCATTGTGTCATATGTTTGAGTTATGTGTAAATCAAAGTATCTCTCTCCCCAACCCTTCTCATCACACACGCACACACACACACACACACACACACACACACACACACACACACACACACACACACACACACACACACACACACACACACACACACACACACACACACCCACACTCTCTCTTTGGTGATGTCTGACTTTCCGTTCAGCAACATTGGTCAAAGGACACTACCAGTTAATGTCTTAACATTGGTAATTAAGACATAAATAAAAATGTTTGGCCAATTAAAATGATATAGAATTTTAAAAAGTTAAGAAAATATCAGGCAGACACTTTGTGATAAGTTTGAAAGGTGATACAAATGATGAATATCTAATGTTTCGAAGTGACAAACAGACCTCCTTCAATTACTAATTAATAGCGTAAAAAAAGCGATAAATTGTGCAACTGACCACAAAGCAGACTTCGTATTTGCCTGGGGATCTTAGAAGGTGAACTTCCCTGCAATTGAGTTCATCTGTTTCATAAAGTCACTCTGAATGACGCTGCCATGCGTTGCGTTGCTATGTGCATCTCTCACAAACAGTAATCGCAAACAAATACGCGTATTCTCATCCGAGCGCAAAACCCCGCAGAGCGTGGCATGAAATATTTAGAGATGTTTTATATTGAGAAGAAGTCGTTTGACATAAGTAGTTATTTTCCATTTCTTGTAGATATTTCGGAATAAGAATACAAAACAAAAAAACAATGGCCCCGCGAGAGACAACCACAAAAAACAACAACACTCGGACTCCTATTTGGGGAAGAAAATGGGAGACAAAAAACGCAGCGCGCTCTCTGACAGGCTTTTAAGAAAGTGGGCTGTGTCAATCAGAGCGCGAGGAGGCGCGGGCGCGTTGTGTGTGCGCGCGTGAGTTATGTTTGAGCGTACAATGTGGGGTGGGATTGTAGTATTGCAAGGCATGTGTGTGTGTGTGTGTGTGTGTGTGTGTGTGTGTGTGTGTGTGTGTGTGTGTGTGTGTGTGTGTGTGTGTGTGTGTGTGTGTGTGTGTGTGTGTGTGTGTGTGTGTGACACTGATGGATGCGCCAATGGAAAGACGGACAGATGCTTGGGCGGATCTAACGGCATGCAGCGGCTGAGCGGCGCACACAGTCGCGGTGAGATTAGGGCGAAAACATCCTCGAATCGGCGGAGAGTCACCAACCTATCAATCCTTCCACCCGAGCCCGGGGAGACGGAGGAGTAGAGCGGACACATTCCCTCCAGGTTTACCAGAGAAGCGACACCGGCTGATTCCCCACAGCGGATCCGAAGTAGAGAGCCTTTTCTTCGGCGTGAGAGGCGAGGCGCAGCGGCAAGCACATCTGGCGCGGAGGAAGACGGGAGGCGAGAGAAAGATTGGTAACTCATCCCTCATTGCTTCACTTCAAGGAGCCGTTTGTGTTCACCTCAAGGATCGCCTGAAAAAAACACAGGAGAATATTTTTCATCCACTTCCAACTAAATCCACAAACTTTTATCCCTCACTGTGAGGTGAGGAAAACATCTCCATAAAAAAATGTCAACAACCTACAATTGAGGATTTTTGAGCTTACCTGGAAACAGAAACCAACTTTATTCCATTGAAATAACAGCGCTTTGGTGAGGTTTTATTTTTGCGCCTCTCGGGTCACTTGAGGCGCAAAGAAGGAGCGCAGTGCTGGGTTTGATTCGCTGTGTGGCTGATTTAAAGAGCTCCTATCAGGCCACGGGAAGGGGGAAAACGGGAGAAAGTACCACCAGCGGCCAATAAAGTGTTTGGCAGAAGGCGCTAGAGCTCGGTGCGCTCCAGCCTGCATGCATGGGAGCAGCCTGAGCCCTTCCTCCTCCTCCTCCTCCTCCTCCTCCTCCTCCTCCTCCTCCTCCTTCTCCTCCTCCTCCTCCTCATGTACATTATTACAACAAGGGAGACCCAATCAAGCACGTATCTCATCGATTCAGGCACACACACACACACCTCACACACACACACACGCACACACACAGATAGCGCAGTTACGCGCAACACGCACGCATCCGGGCTGTGGCCCTCAGCGGATTTTTCAAAGCGCTCCCGGACAAAATATCGTAGCGTATAGTGACCAGTCCCGGCCGTCACCCTCCTCCTCCTCCTCCTCCTCCTCCTCCTCCTCCTCCTCCTCCTCCTCCTCCTCCTCATCCTCCTCCTCCTCTTCTTAATTTCTCCTTCGCTGGAGAATAACAAACTGTAAAAAGCACGCTGCATGTGGCTTTTTATTCTTCATTTACACCACCAAACAACCGGACTGGAATGGATTTGTATGAGATGCTTTCAGGCAGCCGGTCTTGGCTTTGAAATGCGCGTGATTACCGGGAGGGCTTCATGGAGGATCAGCCCGTAAAGTAAGTAAGATCACGCCGCGTGTGCTTGTGAATCATACTGTGTGTGTTAACCATCTGCGGTAATATGACTGACATTACGCGCATTTCAAGCTCCCCGATTAGCCTTTTGGAATAAACGGAAGGCTAGAATAAGGCTGACAGAAAGAGAGGGGTGAGATAGAGAGAGAGGGAGAGAGAGCTACGTGACGCCTATCAGCGGCGGAGAGGTTGAACCGTAGAAGAGGCGCAGGGCTTCAGTTGTGTCAGCTCTTGATGTGTTGTCTCCCCCTTGTTTGCGGACTTTTGACTGACGCGATCATTTGGTTGTATCCCCCTCTTCAAGCTCGCCTGTTGCAGCCTCCAACGCCAAGTAAAGAGGATCACACGGAGGACACGCTTTTTTTTAAAGACTCCTATAGCCGCGAAGCTTCTTCTGTTCCTGCTCCCATCCAAGCCGGAGCAACCGACGGAGAGAGCCGCAAACCAGGAGGCTGATTTCTTATTTTTAAACCCTCTATTTTCTTTTTGATTGGCTCTCCTTTTTTATTTTGTTGTGAAAACTGGACACCCTCCCCTCATTAAATACACCCACCCGATCTATGTGGGAGCCCTGAGAGCGCACCCAGGGGGGGAAACTGTGAATCAAAGCTCTGCGGGTCAGCATCGAAGCACCGGGGACCGAGAAGAAGTCCCTGCCGGGGCCCCGAAACCGATATGCCGCGGAGGAAGCAGGAGGCGCCTCGGCGCGCAGCAGGTACGCACTGGCTTTGATTTGAACCTAATTTACCTCTCTCTCTCTTTCTTTCTTTCTCACCCCCTCTGTATTTACCCCCCTCCTTCCTCCACGCCCCGTCATTCAGTTACTTTTCATTATTACCAAAAACATCTTTTGTTGTGTAAAGGAAAGGAAAGGGCAAACATGCTGTTGTACTTTTCACAGCTCCAACTGTTGTCCTCCCATGCTCCACACATCCCATCATAGCTGTTCTTATTATCACACACATACCTATATGACTTATTATTGGAATTCCAAACACCCTGAACGCCACATTTCAACATTTCTTACCAAGTTTAATTAATAAAAAAGGTCATTGTTGTTATTGTAAAGCTGCAATGATAATAGAGAGAATTAGATTTATAATTTATAATCACTTTTTGTATTATTTTCAGCTTTTCAGTTTGTGACAAATGTTTTGTTTGTATCTGCTGCTTCGACCAAATACGCCACCTAAGGCTTTTGAATACTGTAACAGGCATTTATTTTTCACTTTCCCCTTTTTAATACACAAAACGATTCAAACTCAAACGTTTAAATACTGTCTAATTGTGTTAATCATTAGTTTATTCATATCTTCCATCCAGATGTGTCAGAACAAGTGGTTCCCGGTAGTTAGAACAATCATCTTTGCCTCTCAGAGAGGTCACAGGTCAACCTCAGCGTACCAGTGCATGTGTCCTAGAAACAGTGTGAGAGCGCTCAATACCAATAGCTTTCTACTTTCTCATATTCTCTTGGAGTCAGATGGATTGTTCTTCCATAGGTCCCTCTCTACCTCTTTTCACTTCTTTACGGCGCCTCCTTCTCCTCTTCCTCCTCCTCTTCCTCCTCCTCGTAGATATTGACTGTGGAATAAAGGATGGGTCAGCTGACTGTCACGGAGGCCTTTGATGGTAGCTGATCTCTTTTTAGGGGCTTAACTGAAACACGCTGATATATGACAGGAAGTGACTTCTTTAAGCCACATTTGTCTTTAAAGATCAGTGTTCGCATTGAAATCCCTAATACAGGGTTGGACTAATACTGTCACACTATTATGTTGCTCTACAGGAAGTGTATTTCCACACACCATATTGAGTTTTCAGGTCCTTTCTCATTTACTTCCCCCCCCCGTCGTATCAGTGTACTTCGACACAATTCACCTACAAACTACACTTGGAGTTTTTCTCCATGATTCCTCCGGATCATTTCGAAGAGATTCATCCTCCGTGTTTTTCGTCTTTCTCTCCTTCCCTTCAGTTTCTGGGAACTACTTTTTTTCTCCTATAGTCTAAAGATTATTTCACAGCCCGGGGAGGGGGGAGGGGGGCGGGGGGGTGTATTCTGGAAGAGAGCTTTAATGGACAATTGCCATCTTTGATTTGACGCTTGATTGATCGCCTGTCATCTGGCCGAGCCTTTGATCTGTTCATTCCCGATAAGTGTCAATAAATCACCCCCCCCCCCCCCCCCTCCCTTCGACCCGCCCTCCCTCTGGTAGCGAAGCGGGGCCTGCTGAAGTCACGTCTGGCCTCACAAAGTTATGGTCATTAACACCATCATTTAATTGCATCTTTGTATCTATTCCCCCCCCCTCTTTTATTAGCTTTGATTTCTTACTCCCCCCCCCCCCCCCTTCGCCTTCGGACTTGACGAGGATAAAAAACTGAACTCGGCATTTATTTTATGTTCCCATTAAAGGGGAAGGAGATTTTTTGGTGTTCTCATCACATCACTTATGACACTAATAATTTTTATATTTTTATATTTCAAGTCATCCTTGTATAGCTTTTGTTTTGGAGTAGTTTCTGTTCATGTTAATTCGATGTATTACGTCAACAGAATTCACACAACTGTTGAAAAGCAATAATATTAACCTCATTTTAATTTGAATTTAAAGTTAATATCATTGCTTTTAACTATAACCTAACGCAGTTATGTGACATCTGTTGACGTAATACATATAATTAAAGTCAACGGTTTAGTTTCTTCAGTGTTTGATTTATGCATGACCTTTAGCATCTCACTGTAAGCCGTTTCACCTGAGTGCACTCTTGTTTGCAACTTTGTTTCACTCTCAATGAAATCCAGTTCCTGCATATGCCTGCAGCCTCCCAGCACGTAATTACACCTGTGCAGTGGTGCAGTCAGAAGACACACTGCAATGACTTTGTAGTACGTATAAACAAGTCCTTTCTCGCCCGCGTACACACACACACGTAGAGTGCTATGAGAAATGTAACTATTAGCCTAATCGCGAGGCGGAAGACTGGTTTGCTCCATCAGAAGGGCCCGTCAGAGAGACTTTGTTTCATATTTGATTTAATTGTCTGCCCTCTGACAGCCACATTCATCAATGGCCCTAATGGTCAATCAGAGGCTGGCACGCACACAGAGAGAGTCTTATGTATTCTCAGCCCAGGGCCTTACTTGATCAAAATGTTTTAGCTCTAATGGACACAACGGGCGGGGGGGGGGGGAGGAATGGGGGGGGGGGGACAGATGGATGGATTGATGGATGCAAAGCGAGAGGACTTTTTATTCAGCTTGTGAGAGCGGGGAGAGAAGATGAGGCATTTATATCTCTGATGAGCGGACGAGAACACACAGGCGACGGAGGAGTTTCATTTGAGACTATTGGCAGCTTTTTCTTTTGCCTTCTTTCCTCCTCCTCCTCCTCCTCCTCCTCCTCCTCCTCCTCCTCCTCCTCCTCCTCCTCCTCCTCCTCCTCCTCCTCCTCCTCCTCCCCTCCCTGCCTTGCTCACAGCTGCAAGTTATAAGGTTGAGGAGAACTGCATGGCACACAAAGAGTGATGACAAATTGATTGCGCCTTAGTGATGGCAAGAGTTATGGGAGGATGGCAAATGATAGGCCTTGATTAGGAACTCGGAAGGAGGCAGAGTACCCCCAACTTCTTTCTCTCTCTTTTTCCCTCCCTTTTTTGTCACTGATTCTGCACTGAGAAAACCAAACATTCTTCGTGTGATCGTGGCGTAAGACAGCAGATACCTCATACCGAGCTTCAGTGGCTCGTCCAACCATCACGTGTTAAAACAACACAATCCCGGTTAAAGGTCACATGTGTATCGAACACTTCCTCTGAATCGGCTTATTTGGGGGTTTGCATGTGCTCTTAATTGGTCATTATCTAAAACGCGCCGTGATGCGGACGAACATGGCGTCAACTCTTCCTGTCTTACATTTCTCTCTTTATCCTTTTCCTTATCCTCCATCCTTCCAACAAGCCTTCCCACACACACACCCACACACACACACACACACACACACACACACACACACACACACACACACACACACACACACCACACACACACTTCTCCCCACCCCGGCGACGCATTCAGCCGTCTAAAAGAGGAGTTGTTTTGCCAGCTTCATTAGCGTTCTGCTAATTAGCCGAGCATCTGATGGATCTCTGACGGGCCTAATGATTGGAGATGACAAGCTCAGCACACTGTCACGCTCGCCAATTAGGTCTGCGGCATAGTTGGATGTAATCAACTTGATCTTACACCGTCCTCGTTTGCCCCCCCCCCCCCACAACCCCAACACAGGTGGGGTTTTGGACAGTGGTGGTATGCGCGTCGGGTAATCCGGGTCTTTAAATTAGCAGTGATGATTTTTCACGGCAGCATTGATGTTGCCTAAAGAACGTGTCCATTGAGTCACGCTGTACATGTGAATACGTGCGCACACACTTCTTTCTGACCAAGCGTATTTATTGTTTCTGACATGAGGAAAGGACAAAGCTCGGGCGAGCAGCTTTTGTCTTTGGGCTTCAAAGCTATCCGAGACCAAACAGGTCATTGTTATGGGAGCAGTGTTCCAACATCAAACATCAAGTATATTTTTTTACCTGTCGTTTTTTTCACGCGTCTTACATCCTCGACAAATAGTTTCCAAGTATTTCAAATGAAGGATGTTTAGCAGTAAGCAGCAGCTGCATGGTGTTAAAATAGCTGTGTGTGTGTATTGTTCTCCCGGTGCAGATTGATGACGGTGACACTGGTCATTATTAGCTACTCAATGACACTTTCCCAGAGTGGGAGGATTTTTCACCCGCGTTGATTTTTCAGAAACACCTATCATCAGCATGGTGTCCAAAGAGGCTAAACATGATTTATGTAAATATTAACATCAAGACAGATCTGGTTCTGTCCGACAAGAGATAGATGGCAGCCGGGGAGGAAAAGCAGCTGATTTCTGTGATTTCTCTGTGTGTGTGTTTGTGTGTGTGTGTGTGTGTGTGAGAGCGTGTGTGTGTATGATTGATTGTAGATGAGAGCGAGAGATTAATCATGCTTGATGTGTGTTAACGTTGCACTCGCGGTGGATCTAAGTCGAGATGCAGTGGCCCATTTAAATATACTCACTCTCACACACACACACACACACACACACACACACACACAGGAGGACGCGGGTACACTCTCAAACACACACATTGTTCGGCTGTGACTAACACACAGGGCCATTTGCTGTTTCACAGTGTGGTTATTACAAATACAATATCAGATGCTATGCTCCCGTCCAGTGGGTGGCAATATGATCTAATGCAAGATGTCAATATAATGGAGCTAATTAACCTGCTTTAAAAAGCTCTTGATAATTGTATTAATAATTAAGAGTGTGAACGTGTATGTTTTATAAACAATACCTTTGCTTCAGCCGTTCATTAACTGTAATGGTTTTATTTATGTCAAATTAGGCAGCCGCCTCAAATTACCCGCTACTTTTATGTAGTACCTTTATTTAATAGTGGTTTTTGGAATAATTTTGACTTTTCAGTTCATTCATTTAGTCATTTTTATTCTGAAGTATCCCTCTTCAGCATTACAAAGCCCATTGCCTGGAAACGACACACACGGCAGGGTAGAAGAATGACTGAAGTCCTTCGTTGAAACATGAAATTCAGATGTTACTCATCCTTGAAAAGAAAGTCTTCCACTCCATTTCCTAATGAAGTGGATGTATTTGAATAACAGCACTTCAAAGTTTCCATCTGCAGTCCATTAATCTGAAAGGTGGTTGTCCTTTTATGCTCCGAATGCCTCCCACCTCACTCTGACTGAAAGACATTAACTCTCTTTTTATATTCACGGATCATCCATCTGATCACTCTGGGATGAAGTGGGAACCTGCTGACAGATCAGATTGAGAAAATAAAATGAATGAGGGGGAGTTTTCCCTGAAATGAAGTGTAGTACAAGTGTATGGATCCTTAAGAGTATTTATTCTATTAGTATGGCTTATTGTCATGTATGGGACAGCGTTCTCAATCAAATGCAGAGAGAAAAGGTTATTGCCTTCGACTTTGTCAAACTACAGGATCATTTTCACATGTGTACAGAGACTAGTTGTAAACATAGACACATGTTTTATTTTATTGCCACGTCCTGAATGGTCAAACACAATCTTTAAAATGAGTTACTATAGCAACATCAGGTCCCTAAACAGCCTTAATTTATTTTCCGTTTGTCAAAATTAACACATTTTCATTTTGTTTTTTATGATTTATTTTCTATTCATTTATAAAGTCATAATTCTGTTACGTTTTGCAATTTGTTTTTCAATTCCAGTGCGCGCCAATGCCAACCTAGGGCTAGGGCTAGGGTTAGGGTTAGGGTTAGGGCTAGGGTTAGGGTTAGGGCTAGGGTTAGGGTTAGGGTTAGGGCTAGGGTTAGGGTTAGGGTTAGGGCTAGGGTTAGGGTTAGGGTTGGGAACAGAGTCAAGGGGAGACAAGATAAAACTACTAGTTGTCAGAACATTCTAGGTGTTAGAAATAACTAAACAGAGTATTCTGAAACACACATTTAGTTTTGCGTATCTTTTGTAAACATACATTCTAGTTTGCGCAGTTCACAAATGACAGATTATGAGAAAGGAAAATCTCCCGCACACTACTTACATATGTGTGAGGTGTCAAACATGGCAAATTCTGCTAAATCTGCCATTTGTGTTCCCTATCTGGCTGAAAGCCTCCATGTTTCTTCACTGTAGCATGCTGAGCTGAAAACACTCTCAGTCCCTGTCACTCTCTGCGTCCCGTCTCTGTCCTCTCCCCGCATTACTTTGTGCAGAGTGAGTCTTTCCCAGGCAGCTAACTGACATTGTGATTAGTTACGGCCTTCTTCTGCTTTCCTCAGTACTCCTGCCCCACCACGCTGTGCCACAATGAAACAAGAGAGACCAAGAGATATAAAGTGGGAGAACTGTTGCATAGTTAAATATTCTATCATCGGGAAAGACAGAAAGGTAATGAGATTGTAAAAAAAAGAGCATTATGTGCATTGTGCACGGGGAAGAGAAAGAAGGAGCAAATGAAAAAGCAAGCAAGTAGACAAACGACAATCATAGACTGAGAGACAGAGGGAGGGGAGCTAGATCTCCCTCACCCCCCCCCCCCCTCCCTTCCCTTCCTTGTGGATAAGTGGCTGATGGTTTATAAACAGTGTTTCTTTTCCTCCCTCTCCCAGAATCTTCCGTCATGGCTCCCATTAGGTTGACAGCTGTCAATTAGAGCTCCCTTGGTCTGGCGCTCTGCACTTTATTGCAGGCAGTTGATGCTGTCATTTTGCTCCCAGTTTCGCCTTGAGCGTTATCACGAGCGCTCAAACAGTCAATAGCTGATGCATCAGCAGTTATTTCTTAAATTGGCTCACAAGGCTGCATCCTCTCCTCATTTTTTTCTCCCCCCCTCACTCCCCAATTCTTCCCCTTCTCTATCTCCTCCCTGTTCTCCTTTCCCTACCCAAAATATGTGTTTGTGAGGAATGGCTTGTTTCTGAGGGGTGGAAGCAAACAGTGCAAAGGACACAGGAATATGCTACATCGTTTTTATTGGCATGTTATTTATACCAAATAAATATTTATATTTATTTTAGGATATTTTGGGTCTCTTTATCTGACTCTGACCCCCTTCGTAAATACTTTGCGTTGCATTAACAGTTGTTCATTTTAATATTTTTACAACAATTTGTACACGGCTACCTCTTCTAATATTTGCACAGCTCTCCACTTATCCCTATACTGCACATATTCTGTGTATTTTGTCATACAGTACTGTACTTTTGTCAATGTATATTTAATGTAAATATTTCTCAATATGTTATGTATGCACCATACACACCAACGCTTATTCCATGTATGTGTAAACCTGATTCTGATTCTAGTTGCTCAATGAAGAATAAATAACAAATCATTTTCAAATGTTAAGCCAATAAGAAGACCAGGAAAAGGAAGAAGAGAAGTCATATGTGTTCTTATGAAGGAAAGACACATCTATACAACATGTTGTAAAACAGGGTAAACTACCTAATGGACTTTGCACATACCTGTAATAATAGAGATCAAAGGTGATCATCCAGGAGC
>CADEHL010001010.1:167500-182500 GCA_902827135.1 Harpagifer antarcticus
TAGTCGATGTGGTTGGAGGGGGGTGGGAAACACAAAGCAGGGGCCTCTCTGTTTCTCCACTTTATGAGAAGTTTCAGGGTGGTGCTGCAGGGGGCTCAGGTTACAAGCCCCATGTTAAGGCTATTTGTCTAGCTTTGGCTGTTTTATTTGAAATGCTAGTATCTCTGTTGCAAACGGGACTGTGATTGATATCGTTGCACCCCCCCCCCCAACCCCCCCCCACATCCAGCTCGCCTTTTCTTCTCTTTTTTCCTCGATGAACTCGTCCTCTCTCTAACTCAGCCAGGGAACGAAGAGGGGCTCTAAGAAAAGAAAGGAAGGAAGTGGCAGGGGAAGAAAAAGAAGACGCAAAGTCGCCCTAAACACATTCAATTCAATTCAAATAGCTTTATTGGCATGACCATAATGACATACAGTATTGCCAAAGCTTTGTACAATTATGACATCTTCACATGAATATACATCTGCCAGAAGCTAGAATATCATGTTTTCTTTGCAAGTAATACTTTTTGATCATGAACTAGAAAACTAATAAATAATCTTTAACAACATAAAGCAGTGTTCTTTAGCGAGTCTATGGAGATGCATGTTTTATATTGAAGGTTCTCAGAGACCAAAAGAGGGAGAGCCGTCTCACTGCCGAACAGTCGATTTCCCCCTCTCATCGTCCACGCCATACATCACAGACCCACCCTTCTCCCCTGACACAATGACGTGTGTCATTTATCAAACGGGGCCTCGCCAGGGCTTCACATGTGTGTGGGAGCGCACAGCTAGTGTCTGTGCCTACGCAACGGTGCGTGTTTACAAGCACATGTGTGTTTCTGTGGCGAAACGTAAAGAGGGGGGATTATCGGTGCTGAATGAGTGAGAGAGTGTGTGAGGAGATCAGAAGAAATCGGCCAGACTACATTTTTGTTGGCCTGGATACTTCCCTGTGGGCAGTGATGTAATGTAACTAAGTACATTTACTCCAGTAATGTACTTAAGTACAATTTGTAGGTACTTCCCTTGATAATATTCACATTATGCTACTATATACTTTAACTTTTCTACAATTTTAATCAATTTTCACTTTGTATTTTTTTTACAGCTGCTACTTCTAAGGTATAAAATAATAATACAGAATATAAATGAACTCATAAATCCTGTATTGTGATAGGTGAGTCTACCCAGCAGTTTATAATGTATTTTAAATGTTCTCCTTCTTTTAACCAATAATAATGTCATCTGAAATGGGCCAGCGAGTACTTTGACTTTGTGTACTTGAAGTATATTTTGATGCCAATACTTTTACTTGTGTTATATTTTGAAACACAGGACTTTTACTTATCACAGGGTATTTTACAGTAAAAGATCAGAGTACTTCTTCCACCACTGCCTGGGGGGGATCATGTCCACGTGTGATATTGATATAGCAACTTTAAATAGCATTTTACACACAATTACTCACATTCCACATCATCAGTAAGTATAGATTGTAAATCAGAGGTCCATTAATCTCCTGGATTCATGTGTGTTTGCGTGTCAATAACAGTGTGTCTCTCCCCCCTGCTCATGTGTCTCGGGGCTTGCTTTTCAGGCGTGTATCAGTCACGATGTCTTATCTCACACACACACACACACAAACTCACAACCGCGTGCAACTTCGTCCCATGGGTTGAGGCAGCGCAGTCTCCCTCTCTCTTCACTTCTACCCGATTCAAAGAGAGGCCTTATAGAAGATGGATGCTCCTTAAAAAAAAAAGAGCCCGTTGATGGATATGAATCTGGCCCTGCCATTCATCACTGCTATATTATTTAGACTGGATCGCTACAGAGCTGTAACCTGAGCTACAGCTCGGAGTGTGTGTGTGTGTGTGTGTGTATGTGTGTGTGTGTGTGTGTGTGTGTGTGTGTGTGTGTGTGTGTGTGTGTGTGTGTGTGTGTGTGTGTGTGTGTGTGTGTGTGTGTGGTGTGTGTGTGTGTGTGTGTGTGTGTGTGTGTGTGTGTGTGTGTGTGTGTGTGTGTGTGTGTGTGTAAGGACAAGGCAGGTGAAGGAGGGGGAGGGCGGAGGGAGGGGGAGGAGGCAGTCGTGGTCTCGACAAAAGGGAGGGAGAGAAGAAAAACAGTGAAGTGAGGTGAGGAAGTGACCGAAATTGTGCAGCCAGTAAAACACAAAGGGAGGGATTAGAGGTCGGAGTACATGTGAGGGTCCTGAAAGGTCAAAGGTTAGAGTTAAGTTGATGACACCTGGATAGCTTCCCACACACATGAAAGGCACAAATGAGTCAAAAAATAAGTAAGGAAATGTTCTTTAAAATTGTTCCTGGACAAAGTAAATCAGATTGTTGCAATCCAACTTCTTATTTTATATTTATGTATTTCATTATTATGGTAAATGGACATTCTTATTTATATAAGATGTTTTTGTTATTTCAGTGTACAATGGAGAAACCATCATGAAACCCAAGTTCTCCCAGAATAAGTTATATATTCGGATTTTATTCTAAAATGACAAACTACAAATAATTGTAGAGGGTCAACAATCATTTTAAAGCAATTTCCTTGGTAGTGACGGTTTAAAGGGGCTGTTCTGCGTCACATGGCCACTACTTCACGTGCCATGTGCTAGTTATTTAAGTCTTAATACATTCCTTATTTATTTGCCTAAAAGTCCAACGGAGTCACTGAAAAGTCTTAAAGTGTATCTCACTGTCTGTTTGTGTGGACATACAGTACGATAAGAAAGACTGAGTGGTGTGTTCAGTTTGTCATTGCCGTGCGTTTCCTCTGATTGCGGCCAATTGTGTAAATCAATGGAATTCTCATTTGTTATGGCAACCTCTCCAGTGTCCATACTGCAGTTGGTTGAATACAGGTTGTCTGTAATGCAGTGGCTCATTGTCAGTGTGTGAATGACTGGCTGTAGTCAATTGGGGATTTGCATCTTTGGCCATACCATCCTTTCCCCAAACAACCACCATGCCTCATAACTATTTGTCCAACAGTGTGCACGAGGCAGTCATGTAGCAAGCATGCTAGCAGTGACATATAATTATACTGGAGGTAAAACATGAGGGCCTCGCTGCACACTCACACATAATTGTAAACAGCAGATTCCATGTTTTAATCCACCACCAGAGTTGGAACCAAGTTTAAAAGGATACCGCTTGTCAACCTTGCATGTACATGTAGTAAATATGGTGTGTTGGGTGTGTGCTACACGATGTCATACGCAGTCAGTTAATAGGTGGCCTGATTATTGATGGGAGACAGTGGTAACAATTAAATAAGTAGCTTTAACCTTAATTAAATTAAAGTTGCATTGGCAAAAAAAAATACAGTATCTTGTTTTATGGAAATATTTTACAATGCGTAAACATTATACAGTTTGGGTGCATGTTTGCCAACAGACCGTGCTGCAGTAATATTTCCTTTTTAAAGGTTTGTGTAACTTGTTGTGCATGAATCCATGCTAATTCAAGAGGAGCTGGAAAAGTAAAATGATTAAAGGAAGAGGGAATAAGATTAAACTCTGTTGCTTCTTCTAAAACTCCCTGTCAAACTGCCCGTAACGGTTTTAAATAAAAACAGTTACATTTTGGGTTCTTTGGTATGTTCCCCCCTCCCCTCCCCTCCCCTCTCACTCTTCCCAGGTTTCTATAGCGCCAATGCAGACGTGGTGATTTATTGTGGCCATCCATCTCTGGTACTCATCCATCACCGGCCGGTTGCTAGGCGATCATGGCAGCAGCTGTTTGCTTTTGAGTTCAACAGAGGGGCCTTCACTCAGCGGCGGCAGGTGAAAAGCATTACGAACGCGCCGTTGTCACGCCGAATAATTAATCAAAGGCGGGAAAGATAATTAAAAAGATATGACCCTTGCTGGTACTTGGGCCTGGGTTTGCCCAGGAAGGGAGGGGAGGGGATAGAAAAAAGAAAAGGTGAGAGGAAGAGGACTTTGTCACTGCTGCTTTGCAGTATCATGCTCAAATGGTTCTTTAAGATTCTACCTCGCTTCTAACAAGTATTTGATGACTGCAGACTTTGCCGTTGCAACGGAACCCTCCGTCAAGCACTCGTGGAGGAGTGGAATGAGTGAGTGCTGATAAAACAGGCTCTCCTGCTAGTCAGTGGCACTACTCCATTTAATTAGGAGGAGATGGACAAAAGTAGAGAAAGGAATTTTATAAAAGGCCTGGCAGAATGAAAGAGCTCTTAAAACTGCTGTGGATTCATTGTCACCTCCAGTTGCACCCGCAAAGCTTTATGCAGAAACAGAATGAGAAGTATAGTGCTCACAATCTAAGACATTCTGAGTCAACTAATACTAATTGTATTTTGTCAACTAGTTAGTTGCTTTAGTCGACAGATCTTTAAAACCGTCTTTCTTCAGAGAGAATCATGCCAACATGTTTTCCCGTACCAGAGATGTGCTCATAAGTTTCTTGGAAATGAATTATTCAGCATCATAAAGAAGTGTAAGTCGACCAAGACCTAAACAAACAATTAGACAACTCATTGACAAAGAGGGAATATGCTAGTGGTACCGAAATGAGGTGAAAAAGTTGGCAGGAAATCTCTCAAATTCTCTTTTGTAAACTGTTTACCCAACTACTTCTGTCATCGTGTATGTAAAGACCCACCTTTCTGACGGCAATCTTATCACCACAAAGCATTTACAGGAGGACATATTGCCTTCTGATAAGGTTGGACAACATTCCTAAACTTACATTTCGTCACTAGTACATGTACTATGTAATGACAATAAAGTTGAATCTGAAGCTGAATCTGAATCTGAATCTGTACTCGTTGTGTAATTTTTAATATACTAGAACCTCCAACCTTTCTGACACCTTTAGTTTCTATCTCATCTAATCCAAGTTCTTCTTAGCATTCATGCATTCATTCATAGGTGAAGTATCAGACAGGATCTCTCTTCTCCTCTGTGTTCTCATTTAAGAACTCTTAAACCCGCTCTACCACGTGTTTTGACGTCCCTCATTCTCCCACCATCATTTATTATCTGGAGTTCATACAGAGTGGCAAAGCGGTGGAACCAGACGTTCTGTACGCAAGTCAGGCTTTGAGACATAACAACAACATATGAGGGAAAGACGAAGTAGGCAGACAGACACAGGAAGACACAAAGAGACAGAGGCAACATTTATATTAAGATTTTAATTTGTGAATACAGAGCCTTTCAGAATACATATTTACAAATGACTGAGATCAAGTACGTTGACTAAACTCCCCTAGAGATCGGTTCTAAATCAGTTTCTGACAATACTGCGTGACATATCTGTAGTACGCCAAGGCATTTCTGAAATATCAATGAGAACCTTATAGTATTGTATCCAATCCTTGATTTGTGATTCATTCTTGTTAGTTAAAGGTGGGGTAGGTCATTTTGGAGAAACCAGCTCGAGTGCGCTAGAATTTGAAAATACACAGCCGGAAAAAATCTGCCACTTCCTCACAGAGCCCCTCCTCCAACACACACGAACGCGCACATGACCAATGAGGGCACGAGATAAGTTTGTGCACAGATGGAAGGCTGACAGGCACGACCAGTTATTTTAGCCGAGCCGGCTAAAATTATTGGTCGTGCTTTTTACAGTACCACGGCATTTTTTAATGGATTTTTTGTCAAAGCACTTAAGATATTCATTGCTATCGGGATGTTAAGAGCATTCCATGGAATATAACAAAAAGTGTATCTCGAGCCGGTTTCTCAAACTTACCTACCCCACCTTTAAGTAACACAGAAGGAAATTAAAGGTATGATTTGACATTTAGCCTGTTACCTGAAGAAAGTGTTGTATTTGGGGTTGTTTGTAGCCTTAATGTTGCTAAGCTAGCTAGTTTCAAAATGTCTGTCTATATGGTGTCCTCTGAATCAAAAGTGTCTGTTAAGTCCAGTTTTATCGACATAAGTATTCTGTTGGTCGATGTTATCAATTGTGTTAACACAATTCCTTTAGTAAATACATTCCTTTAGTAATTAAAAGTACTGAGAGTGTCTCCTGACGTTATGTCAAGTGAGGCTACGTCAGTGAGTTATATCAAGCTAGGTCCATAGCTTTAGTGACGTAACAAAATAACCCTAACCCAAAACTAACTGCGTCTGTTTGAAGATAGTACACACTTGAAAACTAAATAACCCTAACCCTTTGTCCCAAACCTAACGCATCCGTTAAGTAGAGTGTCTCCTGACGTTATGTCAAACGAGGCTACATCACTGATTTACATGAAGTGTCCAGAGCTTAAGTAACATAACAAATAACCTTAACCCTTTTTCCCAAACCCAACCAGGCTGTTTTAAGATACTATGCAAAGGACTAAGTGAAATACTTTTAACTAAGGGAAAAATATGACAAATAGTTTTCTAGGTATGAAGACTGACCAGATTGACGGATACTTACCCAGCTATTACCCATATTCTGATTCTGAGTAAGGAAGACAGGCAGCTATAACAAATACACAGAGCATCAGTCAGCATTTAACATTTAGCTTTCTACCTTTTCGGCCACTCTTCCAGGAGTGATTTGGCCTTAAGCATTGAAATGAAGTTCAGCGTTTGAATGAAGAGTCTCATATCAACATCTGCTGCATCACATGCTGAAACACACTGTGGCGTTTCTTCACATCCCTTCAATTCGATCTCTTTGTCAAAGAGCCCCGAATTGTCTACTTTTTGTTTATGCATTTCAAAAAAGCTGCCCGGTCAAATTTATCAGAATGTTTTAATAAATGCGACCCATTGTGTTGTACCCAGTGCCCAGGGTGATGGGCTACAAATGTGGCATTGTGTGGGGCCTGATTTCTCTTTTCCTCTCACACTGATAATGTGATCGAGAAGAAAAATATCCTGTACTCATAAACTCGAGGTATTTTTAGTTAAACACCATGAGTTGAAGGCCTTGTGTTGAAAGATCAATGTGAGCCGCGGGATTTTGGTGTTAAACAACCATTTTTATTTTTTTGATAAACAGCATATTTCTTGGGATGTGTTGAAGTAACGTGAATGTGTGTGTGTGTGAGACAGAGAAAAGTCACGTCCTACCAAAGAAGAAACAGCGATACACATGAATGAACTCTACAGACCTGATACAAAACCATCACACACACATACACAAATCATACAGACAGAAACACCGCGGCATGTGTGTGTACTGTGTGTGTGGGAGTTACGTTGTAAATCACACTAATCAATCGCGGCCTGTGTCAAGGAATTCCAGACATAGCGAACGGTCTGTTTTACATTGAGGGGAAGTGTGTGTACGTGTTTGTGTTTGTGTGCGTGTGTGTGTGTGTGAGAGTGTGTGCAGCTGTCCCAAGATGTCCTGCACACACAGCTGTCACAAAACACTGCTACGTGTCTCCAACACAACATTTACTGTATATATCGTGTGTGTGTGTGTGTGTGTGTGTGTGTGTGTGTGTGTGTGTGGGTGTGTGTGTGTGTGTGTGTGTGTGTGTGTGTGTGTTGTAAACATAATGTAACATGGGAAATCTGCATGACATTATGTACGCTACGTCGCTTCACTAACATAAGCTACATAGGCTATGGGTTCAAATAATGATGTCTACGTTATGTGACTTTAATTAATTAAGCTACCTCGTAATGCAGACATACATCAGTAAAAATGTACTTAAATATAAATAAATAAGTTCAAATAAATGTATTTATAAAAAACAAAAAAATAAGTAGAAGATAGAATAATAGGATGAATCCAGGTGTGATTGCGGCACATACATAACAGTACATACAGAGGTTGTAAGAATACAAAATACACTTTAAGTCCCAGTATAAATTAAATAGATACACAATAATATTAGGTCAATTATAAAAATATATGTACAGATGTGAATAATTAACAATATATACAAATATATATTCAGGTTTGCACCCCAGAGTCGGCATTTTACAAGTTTACACACAATTATACCGAAAGCTGTAGAATATATACTTATTCACTGTAGAACTATAGGCCACTATGACATTCTCTAAACACACTGCTACAGCATTTAATTCGATTAAAGTCGTGTAGCACATGTTTGGAGCAGACTAGCTTCTCGGAATAATGAGATGATGATTAGATTGTAAATTGCTACTGCAAAGCCACAGTGCATCCTTTGGTTTATATGAGCTGTTCCAACAGGAAATGTGTGATTTTACAATCATTGTGAAACACCACATGTTGTTCTAATCCATTAATCAGCAAGTGTACATGTTGGGGAGTAACACACCTAAAGCTCACAGCCCTTAATACATGCTATGCAGGGAGAACAAAACGTATGTTCCAGTTGATGGTTGCATAATGCGTACAAAACAAATTTAAAATATTTTATTTAGGCAAAAAAAGCACATTTCTCACCACTTTGTAAATATCAGTGCCATTTTGTGTATGTATGTGTGTGTCTATTCCCTTAAGGCTCGGTTGTCATAACAGCAGAGAATGTGTGTGGTTAGACAGGGCCTTGTTGGCCTTCTTGCTCTACCTGTAGCCTGGGTGACATGTCTTGTGGGCTCTTTCATATACCGAAAGACAACACACACACACACACACACACACACACACAGACAAACACACACACACATCAGCAGTACGGTTCTGGCATCGTCTCCATGGCACAAATAGCCCTTTCTTCTCTGTTTTTTTGCAAGTCTTCAGCACTAATTACATGATTAAAAATGGCGGTCTCCTTCCTGACATAATTCATCGCTGTCTGTGTATTTACCGCCCCGTTGGAAACACACGCACACACTGTCACAGATTTACAAATTCAGAGCTTTGAAACCGAAAACCCATCTTTTTCCCCCGACAATTTGCACACACAGACACACACCCTGTGGCCGAGAGGAAAGGTGTTGATGGCTGGAGAGGGCCACAGATCCATCATGTGACGTGTGGCGTGCTAACGACACACTAACAACACGCTAACAACACGCTAACTGCAAACCTAAAGCCGATGGACAGCCTTGTTTTTAACTCTCAGGTTGCTCTTTAATTGCACGTTACCATAAAGATGAAAGAACTTGTTTCATCAAAAAAAGTATTCTGATGGAGAGTGACATCCATAAGGTCCCCAGGAGGCAGTGTCTTTATACGTAAATGTTTTATTGCAAGTTAGGAATCATATAAAAAACCAAGACTTTGATAGATTGAATTTTATGTGATATTTTACCCTTAAATGGTCTCTGCATCCTGGGGGATACAGTCCGTTGACAGGCTGTTCCATGTGTTAAATGGGTGTAATTACAGTGTTATTACAATGTAATATGGGTGTAATAACAGTATAATAATGGTGATATGTGGGTGTGATAACGGATCAATATGGGTGGAATAATGGTTCAACATGGTTGTAACATGAGTTTAATATGGGTGTAAAACTGTTGTAATAATGGTGTAAAAATAGTGTAACATGGCCGCAACATTAGTTCAATATGGAGGTAATAATAGTGTAACATGGGTGTAAGAATGGAGTAACGGGGTGTAATAATGGTGTGACATTGCTGTAATAACAGTGTAACATGGTTGTAACATGAATTTAATATGAGATTTGTGGGGGAAAGTTCTGAAGCAATTGGAGTCAGGACTCAGAGAGACACGAGGAGAGCTGGAGCTTTGATGGAGTCAGGACTCAGAGAGACACGAGGAGAGCTGGAGCTTTGATGGCAAACACTGACGGTTTATTTGGAGCTTCGGCCGGAGAATTCACAAGACATGTCACGGGCCACGAGTTGACCACACGGTTGAGATGCCACCATCAATTCTGAAGCACCCTCCTGTAGCTCCAGGTTTGAACTAGTTCAGAGTGTAATAATCAACATGTACTGCATAACATCAGGATCATAAGAGATCCAGCTAAGGTACTGCATAACATCAGGATCATAAGAGATCCAGCTAAGGTACTGCATAACATCAGGATCATAAGAGATCCAGCTAAGGTACTGAATAACATCAGGATCATAAGAGATCCAGCTAAGGTACTGCATAACATCAGGATCATAAGAGATCCAGCTAAGGTACTGCATAACATCAGGATCATAAGAGATCCAGCTAAGGTACTGCATAACATCAGGATCATAAGAGATCCAGCTAAGGTACTGCATAACATCAGGATCATAAGAGATCCAGCTAAGGTACTGCATAACATCAGGATCATAAGAGATCCAGCAAAGGTACTGCATAACATCAGGATCATAAGAGATCCAGCTAAGGTACTGCATAACATCAGGATCATAAGAGATCCAGCTAAGGTACTGCATAACATCAGGATCATAAGAGATCCAGCTAAGGTACTGCATAACATCAGGATCATAAGAGATCCAGCTAAGGTACTGCATAACATCAGGATCATAAGAGATCCAGCTAAGGTACTGCATAACATCAGGATCATAAGAGATCCAGCTAAAGTATAAGCAATTCACACTGGTGATCTAATTAATCTGTAATCTGCAAAATTGCACTGTCTTCAATATAGGATTATATTTACGTTAGCTTCATTAATTATTACATCAACAGACTATGGCATGATAACATTTCAAAATCTGAAGGGAAAAAAAAAACAATTCTCCAAATGTTTAACAATCTGAAAAGGAAAAGTTAGGCAAATATTCAAAGACTTTTGTAAAAACCTGGAAAGGAAGGATTAAACATTCTTAAAACTTGAATTCATACATTTGTGAATGCTACCACTGATCCGTACCAAATTAACTCAATGAATTATTCTTATTAGCCATACTTACCTGAAAACCTACTTATGGTACTTTGAAAGGGTTCTTCTGTGTTTATCTAATGTTGAATATAGAATATGAATTTCTTTAAATTATACTTCTCTAATTTGAGGATCAAATATGCTACGTAATTGTTATATGAAATATTATACATATTTGTTTTGGGCCTAAACTGAAGTGAATCCAGTAATTGAAACATCATTGTAGGTCTGTCTGGGGTAATACATTAAAGAGTAGTGTTGTTAAGCCTGATTGCTGGATGATTAAGGATGTTAACATTATCTGAGATAATAGTAGAAATATCTTATTATTTAATACCTTATAATCTGAAAATATTTATTTACTTATTTAGTTTAGTGCGAAAGTGTAATCTGATCCGACAAAATATATTAATCACCACAATTTAACACATGTCTGTTCATTGGAAATATAAAAACAATCATTAATTGTACATCTGTAAACATCTGGTTCAAATGTTATCTTTGTACGAGAGCTGGAAGAACATGTCCTCCTGACTCGTTCCTCTCTTTATGACACAGAGTGTCTGGTGTGTAAAGGCATCTTGATACTGTAGATTAGCACTGAGGTGCTGATTGGCTCAAAACTCTTCTTCCTCAGAGCGCCATATCTCAACCCCCCCAATTGCTCTGCCTTTGTGTGGCTCATTCAGTGAGCACTGTAGTTGATCCCTCAGTGAAATTGAGGCTCACCTGCCTGCATTCCTTCTGCTATCTGCTTGAGAGCAGTGCAACTGCCTATTCCAAGTGGCGCATCCAGGTGTGTGTGTCCCCCCCCCCGTGATGGGAGAGGTTAGGAAGACATCTGCTCCTCCAAGAAACAAGGAATCTTGTATTATAGAAGCCTCTGAAGCCCTCGCCCGTCCTGCAGGGTTGTCTGCTTGAGCCCACCGAGCAGAAAGATGAAGAGAAGAACCCCCTCTCAGCAGAAAGTTGAAGAGTAGAATCCTCTCATCTCGAACGACCTCGTGCTTCCTTGCCCGTGGATGGGGGTGCCCTCTGCAGCCGGAGAGTGTGACCCTCTCTCTCTGACCCTTGTCCTTGAGAGCAGTCCTAGGGATGTTTTTTGAGTGAAGACAACTCAAGGTAATGGATTAAAACATTATCATTTAATTACAAAAATAGGATAGGACCCTCAGAATTATTTGGGAGCCTTCCTGACACATGCACATTATCATTTTGAAGGTTTGTGTTAGTCATTTAACATGCAAGAATCATATACTCATCAGTCCATAGCAGAGAAATGATATTGTAAAGGTGAGCTTGTCCCTGTGGATATAACCCCTTCCCAATGATTTTAAATGTTATATTAAAGGTCCCATGTCATGCTTTTCCCGTTATTACCCGTCCCCTTGTGTTATGAAGGTTTTTCTGCATGTAAACGGAGTCACAAACCCTCAAAGTGCACCCTGTAGCGAGTACAACTCTAACACAGAAAATACATGTCTGTGCTGCCCCAGAACGCCTCGTTGGACATTTCTCTTTTTCTTCCTGGTACTAAGTGACGTAACGACGACCCAAATGGACCCATTGGTCCAAATGGACCAATCCGTGGAGCTCCTCACACACACACACTCTTTTGGCGGCGAAAATGTGACGCGCTGGGGGGGTGATAGTAGAGCCTCGCAGCGCGGCGAAACTGTGACGCGCTTTCACTGTTGGTGCGCCGCGTTATGAGGTGCGGGGGGGGTGGGGATCAAGCCCCCAGGAAGTGCGTCGGACTCAGATGAAAATATTCGTGGTGGCCAAACGGTGGTACTACACTTCCTTTAGGTTGCTGGGCCCGGAAACACTTGTTCCCATTGACTTACATTGGGAAAGAGTGGTCTGTAACTCGTTGGATAATTTTTTTTAAACTAAATAAACTACCCAGTGTGAACGTTTGTATAGCCCTTATTAAAAACATTCGTTCCTCAAGTTGTAAAAATGTGCTAATAACGTTATTCTGAGAGTTATTTCCCTCGGCATTATGAACGCGCATCTAACCCACGGGACCGCGCCGCCCGGCACGTTCATGTTACGTGTTCAGTACTACATGAGTTTCTCTTTACCCATGGATGCACAATAACAACGGACCCATATCGCCTTACTGCCAGCCCACGGAGCTGTAATAATGGATATATTAAACATGTTTGCTGTAATTCATCATTTGTAAAATATTATACTACATGGGCTGTATGATGTAAATCTGGTATTAAATAAAGTTAATATTACCGACGTAGATTAACGTCCCTGTAGCTTCTTACTGCACTTGCAATATACCATTAAAGGAGTTGCAGGAGCTCCAACAAGCCGTTTAGGACAGAGAATGAGTGAATACACAGACTATACAGAGATGCTGTTTGGAAAATTGCACAATATAAATCTATTTTAGTAGACCTCAACAATTGTACCATTTGATAAAATATTAGTTTATCAGAAATACATTTTCTCCTCCATACAACATAGGTTTGAGAAATAAATTACCCAATATAAAATAAATTACTCAATATAGTTGACTCTTCCCCCCCTTTTCTTACATATGCTACATATGAAATAATAACTTAGGAGTCTATGTAAGCATGGTGTAGTTTATAATCTATTAATCCAGAAGACTCAGTATCACCTGTGTGCAATTTACAAAAAACAATACATACATGAGTGTAATATGGGTGTAATAATGGTGTAATAGGGGTGTAATGCAATGTAATGTAAATAGTATCAATACATTTTCCTAAATATTTATATGTGAATTCCCATTTAAGGGTTAATGTAAAAGAAGGCCTCAAGTTTGGGAATTCAGCATGAAAAGGGCCCGACATGCCATTACTCAAGAGTGTTGGTTCAAATGATGCACGTTTCAGTGTGTGTGTGTGTGTGTGTGTGTGTGTGTGTGTGTGTGTGTGTGTGTGTTGCAACTCGTCACAGAAACACACACTGCTGGTAATTACTGCTTACTTTGTTTCATTTCAGTCTGCAACTCTTTTTGTATTCATATTGTATGTATTGTCAGTGTGTGTTGCCAAAGCAAGAGACGGGCACTGTACCCAGAACCACACGGTACTTAGTGTGATGCATGTGGAAAGAGTTGTGAGGGTGTTCTGGTGAAACGACTGATACTGGTGCCCAATGAGTCTTCTCGTTTTTGAAAATGTCGTAGTTTGAAAGAAAATAAGCTTTTTCTTGTTGTGGTTTGTATTCATGAATGTTCTTCTTCTTTTGTTAGTACACATTGATTTGTGGGCGACACCAATATTTGTTTTCTTTTGCTGTTTTTTAAAGAAAAATATATTTAAAAAATAAATATATATATATATATTCAGAAATAAAAATACTGTTTCAAAATGCATGTACACCCAACCTGTTTAGTTGTGACATTTTTCCACAAATATATACCATCTATTAAATATTAGTAATACGATACCAAGTCAATATAAACGTATTCAAGTGAGCATTTGAAAAAAAAACGCATACAAAAATATAATCAAATGTATATATTTATAATCAAAGTTATAGTAGCAATGTAACATTTGCTCTCTTAGGGAATACCATTGGTGTATTGATCCATATTAAGATTATAAAAACCGTAGAGGATGATATTGCATGCGTTTAGCTTCTAAATGGAGACACTTTTGAGGATGTTGCTGCATGAGACCCATTGTAAGTACTTCCATTGCGACTGAGTACTTCCATTGACTGAATTAACTCCATTACCCTTTCTTTAAACTCTACCCCCCGCCTTGCTTTACCCTTACCCTGACCTCAACCTAACCCCAAGGCAAACTGTCTTTCCTCTTTATGAGTATTCTCACCCTGCTTCTATGTTTTTGGGACCATTTGTTTCCAATAAGTATAGAATTACAACTGTAATCCGGACGGTCGCCACGAGAACCAACTTCATAACGGCTTCATTTTCAAACATGTAAATGACAGCGTACCTGAATTATTTAGAGAAAAAAAACATGAAAGCCAGTGAAAACAAGCCACATGGTGTGTCTGTGTGCGTGCGTGTGTGTGTCTGTGTGCGTGCGTGTGTAAATGCGCCTCATGCATGGCGCTGTAAACATTCTAATATTTCGTAATGGCACTTCCCCACATTGATTTGCATGTGAACTCTAGACCCCCGCCACCCCACCCTGCTGCTCATCAACAAAGACACACACACACACTCTCCTGCACACACACTCTCCGCCATTACGGGGCCCCCTGGCTCTCTGTTTTTCCATTAATATCAAGTGATTGAGCGTAACATTAGCAGATAAAGCGGAGACTAAGATG